>CAHIKZ030001879.1:2980000-3150000 GCA_903632075.3 Acanthosepion pharaonis
TGTATAACATTGTTCATTACACATATGTATAACATTATTTCATTACACATATATATAACATTGTTCATTACACATATGTATAACATTGTTCATTACATATATAACATTGTTCATTACACATGTATATAACATTGTTCGTTACACATATGTATAACATTGTTCATTACACATATGTATAACATTGTTCATTACACATGTATATAACATTGTTCGTTACACATATGTATAACATTGTTCATTACACATATGTATAACATTGTTCATTACACATGTATATAACATTGTTCGTTACACATATGTATAACATTGTTCATTACACATATGTATAACATTGTTCATTACATGTATATAACATTGTTCGTTACACATATGTATAACATTGTTCATTACACATGTATATAACATTGTTCGTTACACATATGTATAACATTGTTCATTACACATATGTATAACATTGTTCATTACACATATGTATAACATTGTTCATTACACATATATATAACATTGTTCGTTACACATATGTATAACATTGTTCATTACACATATGTATAACATTGTTCATTACACATATATATAACATTGTTCATTACACATATGTATAACATTATTTCATTACATGTATATAACATTGTTCGTTACATATGTATAACATTGTTCATTACACATATGTATAACATTGTTCATTACACATATATATAACATTGTTCATTACACATATGTATAACATTGTTCATTACACATATGTATAACATTATTTCATTACACATGTATATAACATTGTTCGTTACACATATGTATAACATTTCATTGTTCATTACACATATGTATAACATTGTTCATTACATGTATATAACATTGTTCGTTACACATATGTATAACATTGTTCATTACATATATATAACATTGTTCATTACACATGTATATAACATTGTTCGTTACACATATGTATAACATTGTTCATTACACATATATATAACATTGTTCATTACACATATATATAACATTGTTCATTTTCACATATATATAACATTGTTCATTACACATATATAATATATATATATAACATTGTTCATTACACATATGTATAACATTGTTCATTACACATATGTATAACATTGTTCATTATTTCATTACACATATATAACATTGTTCATTACACATATGTATAACATTGTTCATTACACATGTATATAACATTGTTCGTTACACATATGTATAACATTGTTCATTACACATATGTATAACATTGTTCATTATACATATATATAACATTGTTCATTACACATATGTATAACATTGTTCATTACACATATGTATAACATTAACATTGTTCATTACACATGTATATAACATTGTTCGTTATTACATATGTATAACATTGTTCATTACACATATGTATAACATTGTTCATTACACATATATATAACATTGTTCGTTACACATATGTATAACATTGTTAATTACACATATGTATAACATTGTTCATTAAACATGTATATAACATTGTTCGTTACACATATGTATAACATTGTTCATTACACATATGTATAACATTGTTCATTACACATGTATATAACATTGTTCGTTCCATATGTATAACATTGTTCATTACACATATATGTATAACATTGTTCGTTACACATATGTATAACATTGTTCATTACACATATGTATAACATTGTTCATTACACATATGTATAACATTGTTCATTTTCACATATATATAACATTGTTCGTTACACATATGTATAACATTGTTCATTACACACATTGTATAACATTGTTCATTACATATATATAACATTGTTCGTTACACATATGTATAACATTGTTCATTACACATATGTATAACATTGTTCATTACATATATATAACATTGTTCATTACATATATATATGTATAACATTGTTCATTACACATATGTATAACATTGTTCATTACACATGTATATAACATTGTTCGTTACACATATGTATAACATTGTTCATTACACATATGTATAACATTGTTCATTACACATGTATATAACATTGTTCGTTACACATATGTATAACATTGTTCATTACACATATATATAACATTGTTCATTACACATGTATATAACATTGTTCGTTACACATATGTATAACATTGTTCATTACATATGTATAACATTGTTCATTACACATGTATATAACATTGTTCGTTCCACATATATATACATTATTGTTCATTACACATATATATAACATTGTTCGTTACACATATGTATAACATTGTTCATTACACATATATATAACATTGTTCATTACACATATGTATAACATTGTTCATTACACATATATATAACATTGTTCGTTACACATATGTATAACATTGTTCATTACACATATGTATAACATTGTTCATTACACATATATATAACATTGTTCATTACACATATGTATAACATTGTTCATTACACATGTATATAACATTGTTCGTTACACATATGTATAACATTGTTCATTACACATATGTATAACATTGTTCATTACACATGTATATAACATTGTTCGTTACACATACACATATAACATTGTTCATTACACATATGTATAACATTGTTCATTACACATGTATATAACATTGTTCGTTACATATGTATAACATTGTTCATTACACATATGTATAACATTGTTCATTACACATGTATATAACATTGTTCGTTACACATATGTATAACATTGTTCATTACACATATGTATAACATTGTTCATTACACATGTATATAACATTGTTCGTTACACATATGTATAACATTGTTCATTACACATATATATAACATTGTTCATTACACATATGTATAACATTGTTCATTACACATATGTATAACATTATTTCATTACACATGTATATAACATTGTTCGTTACACATATGTATAACATTGTTCATTACACATATGTATAACATTGTTCATTACACATGTATATAACATTGTTCGTTACACATATGTATAACATTGTTCATTACACATATGTATTACATTGTTCATTACACATGTATATAACATTGTTCGTTACACATATGTATAACATTGTTCATTACACATATGTATAACATTGTTCATTACACATATATATAACATTATTTCGTTACACATATGTATAACATTGTTCATTACACATATGTATAACATTGTTCATTACACATATATATAACATTGTTCGTTACACATATGTATAACATTGTTCATTACACATATGTATAACATTGTTCATTACACATATATATAACATTGTTCGTTACACATATGTATAACATTGTTCATTACACATATATATAACATTGTTCGTTACACATATGTATAACATTGTTCGTTACACATATGTATAACATTGTTTGTTACACATATGTATAGCAATGTTCATTACACATATGTATAACATTGTTCATATCAATGCTTATGTTGTATAGTTAACCCCAAAATATGCTCATTGTAATATGTTTTTTAAAGGTAGTGTAGAAAGTCAACAACTTTATTATATACTTATTTTCCCTTTTAATTATATGTACTATCCATTTTAGTTGTTGCTGCTGTTAATGATGTGGGCTTTGTTATTAGATAATTTTTTTTGATTTTGATTTTGTCGCACCAGTCTATATGATCTAATGAAAGATTACTTTCTTTAAGACCTTGAATGCATTTTTAATCACTGATCTGAGCAAACAGTTGTATATAGCTGATAATTTAGATATTTCTGAATGAGTTGGATGTCATATATGACATCCATATGAATGTCTTGTAAAATACAGCAAGAGTTTATTGATGTTGAGGGAAACACCTAACTGATTCATCTCCCAAGAACAACAGTGTAACAGGTAGAGAAGGGAATGAGATTGGAGGAAACAAAACAACACTGCCTCAGAAACCACAGCATGGTGGATGGCACACAACTTTAGGAACAAAATTCCCCAGAGAATTACTTCACAAGATACCAAGTCTCACTAACTGCTGATTGATGGTTTTTCCATCACATTTATTGGCATGAGACAGCTGGCAAAGACCTGGATCTGGACAAGTTGCAGATATGCCCGTAACTAGACATGCCAAACTACCCTGCTGCCAATGAGGAAAACCAGGATGTAACTAGTTTGACAGACTTGAAGCCTCTTTTGCATCTGTACTGACGAGCATTTGTCACATGTCAAGATCTGATGAGGCTATTCAAGAATGTGACTCTAGTTCTATGTAGTTGATAATGTAGTGTAATTAAAGTGTACTTAAGTGTACAGATGTCTGAAGTGTGGATAACCAAAATGATGAAACCTGATATTACTTGCAATGGTAAAAGTATATTCCCCAAATTAAAACACTGTCATGTGATAGGCAAAACTAATTTTATACGAACACTGAAAATGCATATAACAAGAGCAGCAACCTAATCAGACTATTTCACTTTATTTCTTGTTGTGTGTCAGAATGTATAATCTATACTTTTGTGTACAATTACTTATATTATAGTTGGATAAAGAAAAGAGCTTATTTACTTGCTACTTGTTGAAGTGAATGACAAAACACTGGCAAAAGTATTAACAGCTTTTTCTGTGCATTCAATCATATCAAGCTACATAACACGAAAAGAAAAAAAGAAACTAGCATTAATGAAGTTCTCATTAGTTTTGCACAGTTGATTAAATAGAAAACTAATTGACCTTTATTTGTTGTTTATTTGTCAGATTTGTGGGGGCATAGAATGTTCATTTGCCTTTTGACCATGATTATTACTTTTAATTCTCATTATAGTTGATTTGTCAGGAAGGTGAGCTCTTGACTTTATCAGGCCTGGGGAGGTGATCCTTGTATGTAGCACTGTTGGAAAGTGCCTGAAAACCATTCCACAGGTTGACCCACTGAAATTGGATAGGCAGGACTGTTCACAGGCCATTGATGGTTGTTCTAGCACAAAGTCACAAGTAATTGTGACTGAGGTTTTGAGTGTACTGGCCTTGTTCACTTGCTGATCACACCAGCTCCCAGGAAATGTAACTAAGTTCTACTCAGCATAGTTGCTGTACAAACCATAGGAGGTCTCTGTAGGTGTGGAAAGACACAAAAATTGCCAGAGGAGGCGCCTGCAACAGGGATTGGCTAGCTGCTCTATCATGAAAAGAGTAGCCATCTATTATTATTTGTCAGATGAGATATACAGTGACTTACAAATAATTGCATCATTAATTCAAATTTCAATTGTTTTCTTTATACTTATACCCTTGAGAAAGACATGAATTCATTTCTCCCTGGGAAAATATTTTGTCATCAACATGCAAAAAATTAAATGACAGAATTGAATTGAGTTTACACTTGAGCAAACCACTCTCCCATAGTTATCATATACACTCAGCCAAAATTCTGATGTTGTCAGAATAAAAAACATTGTCAGAATTAAATCATTTTGCTAGTTCAGATGCTTTCCAATTGCCAGTTTTGGAAAATCTATCAAAATTGTTATTGGTTTTAACAACAAAAATATTTTCTTTCTTTTTATTCTTTTTTTCCTTTGTTCTCATCTTTATTTCTCTTTCATTCCTTCTTTTTCTTTTCTTATTCCATTTCTCTTGTTTGTTCTCTTTGCTTTTTTCCTTTTCTTACTATTGTTGTTGTTCTTCACTTGTCTAGATTTGTTTTTATTTCTCATCTTCCTCACTGTTCTTTCTTTTTTGTTTTCTTTTTTTATTTCTCTCATTGTTCTTTTTGTTTTAATTAGTTAAGTTTCAATAACAATATAATTAAAATAAAAATCAAGCATTCAACCACTTAATGTAAGTCACATTTCCTCTCGCTAATACAGATTTCTTCTTGCAAAATAAAATTCTGTTGTATTTACATTACACATGGACTATTGTCCCCAACTTTGCTGTTGTTATCACAATGTTCCAGCTTTTGTGCCCTCTGGCTTTTCTCTGGTGGTTGTTGACTCAGAAAAATTTTGGGGAATTTTGAAATGAATCCTTTCTTTAACCTATTTAAATAAATAAGGAGAAGTGACAGCAAGGCCTCAACAGCAGAAGCTGTGAGAAACAAAGCTTCAATGAGTGCAATTAAGTATGAAATGTAGCAGTAGCATCACTCATCAGCAGACAGGTTAGGTTTTATGTCTACAAGTTCACCACTTAGTGGATTAAAGCATTGGTTCATGAATTTGGTGACATAGTAACTGTGAGTTCAATCTCTGGGATAGGCAGTGTGTACTTGAATTCTGAGTAAATGAAGTGAATAATAACTGAACAATACCAAATAAGAACTAGATGAGATAATTCTTGGACATGGACTCTGGAACAAGAACAATCTACCCCTGCAGATTAAATAATTCAAAATTCTCTGAACGTTACTCAGATTGACAATCATCTGATGAAGGCTGGAGGGCACATGTTTGTGATATCAATGGCAAAGATAAGGATAATAGTTTGCATGTAAATAATGATAACTCCTCATCCCAGAGGTTTAAACTAAAATTCTTCTGATTTCAAAGTTGTCTTAGATATTTACCATTCTGTCAGATTCTCATCCAACTTTTCTCACACACAGACACACACATAATACATTATATAATTTAATTTTATTATATATTTTGTCTCAATTTTTGAGATGAGATTAGATTAGAGTTCAGTGATTCAAACTAGCAACTCAATTTTCCCCACCAACAACCATCCATCATTTGGCTTTGTGCTATACTAAGCTTTCTGAATGTTTGGAAATACAATTCACAAGATATTATATCTGCTAATCTGTTTATGATTCAGATAAGAACTTAAATTATTGTTTCTTTGAATAACAAGATGTTACTTGGGGTTGTGTTAGCAGTGTACTTCCTAGCAGTTTTTGCCCATGTTGAGGTAAAGTCAGAATATTAAATGGTTATTAGCAAAGTAGACCCCCTCAGTTTGGAAGAATAGCATAATAAATCTAACTCACCCTATTTGACCTTGTGCCAGACTAAACTAAACTTAGTAAATATCAAAATCTGAAAAAAGCATATTTGGTGTCTAAGTCGTAATATAGCTTCCCTGTACAGAATTTGGTGTTCATGTTAAGTCAAAAGGCATAATTTCATATACTGATTTTCAAGGCAATCACCTGTAGCCGGGAATATCGGTGTATCATTATAGCCTCACTATATTTGACTTTGTACTATACTAAACTTAGAAATGAAAAAGACTTCTTGTTAGCTGAGACAATTTTATAGAAGATGATGTTAAGGTAAAAACCAGTGTTACAAGGATGCATTTCTATAATAAAGGGATTCCACTGAGTCCTACTTGTTATTACAAAAAGTTTTCATTCATGAAGTAGTTGTAAAATAGAGAAATTAGAAATAGAATGTTTGGAAGATTCTAGATCATTCTAGTATATTCAAGAAAAATCTAGATGATTCAAGAAACATGCAAATTAGGTGTTAGCCCCTATAAAAATGGGATTTTGGAAAAGGGTTGTCAGTTGGTGAAAGGAAATTGTTGCTTGTATCAACTCCGGCTTTTTGATTCAAGGATTATATCCAGCCGAAAAAATCTCTATAAAAAGTTGCCGACCAACCAAAACCCAAAAGAGAATTTCATGGAACTAATTTGGCAAATAGAATTTTGACTAATTTCCATTGACCAAACTAAAAATTAATATTTATTTACACACCTTTTTGGATTTCCAAATATGGAACTTAGATTACTTCACTAGCCCTAAAGTGATAAAGATATTTGACTCCCTTTCCTTCTCCCTTGTATCACTTCACCAGTAACTCTGTGTTTTCTGTTTTGTAGGCCACAATTGTTTATCCTGTATATATTTTATGTTCTGTTTTAGTAAATTAAATGTTTGTTTGTGATTTAGCTCTGTGTTGTGGTAAATCATTTTTTTTTCCCTTGGTTACAATTATCAACACGTAACACCAGAATTTCAAATGCTGATCTTCAAAGCATTCAAACATTTCCCTTCTTGTAAGACTGATACAATGCAATCATCTTTTCATTTATTATCTCTTGTTCATTTGACTTGATGGGAAACTAACTTAGGCTTTGTAGATAGCCATAAGAGCAAATATTATTATCACTTAGGTAAACCACTCTCCTATACCTAATTGCACAAGCAGGAGTTTAAAGTAAAATGCTCTCTATTTGAATTTCTGTGATAAAAAGATATAATCTATAATATTTGCAGTTGGTCTAATGTGTTCATTTTTGTTGTCATTATCACAATGTTTCAGCCATTGTGCCATCCAACCTTCTTCAGGTTTCTGTCAATCTAGGTAAATGTTAGGGAATTTCAAATTGAATTTATTTAATCGCTGAGTGTAGGTTGTTCATTGTTCTGGGTACAGCTTCAGACTCAGTGGAAGTGGTACTAGCTGAAAAGTACTAAAAATGAACAAGATGAAATATCTGTTGACATGGATAGTGAACCTAGAACAATCTACCTTAGTAGATTGAATAAAGATTTCAGTTCAAAATTCCCTGAAGGTTACCGAGATTAAAAGACACCTGTTGAAATGCTATGATAATGACAACAAAAATGAGGATATCTGTCTATATTTCTGAGATGAGGTATTGCAATTATTTACATTGTTTGGACTGTTGTCTTCATATTTATTGACATTACTTATATTTATGACATTTTGGCTGTTGCATGCTTCGGCCTTCTTCTGGTAATATGCATTGGAATTTCAAACCTAACCTTTTATTTAATCCACAGGGGTAGATTGTTCTAGTTTCACATGCCATACCTTTTCTGGGTATTTCAATTTTCGGTTATTTCCCTTTAGTAATTCAACTCGGCAAGTTTGTTTTTTTTTGTTCACCTCTGCTGTGGCCAGGTATTGAACTCACAACTTTTTGGGTCAGGTTGCTTTAGAATTACTTCAACCAGTTCTTTTATCTACTTGGTCATGTGTCCTTGGGGAACCACTGGACCCAGGGATCTAATGTATATCAGCTGAAGAAGACCAGAGTGTACAACTGCCAAAATTTTGTAAATATGACAATAAAGATGAGGTCATTAGTCTGAATGTAAATAAGAAGCTGTCATTGTTAACCATAACAGGGTTTAATAATTAACAGAATTTTGAGTTACCTGTGGTATCTGAGATAGTCTTTGAATCTGGATCATGAGTTTCTGACACTTTTGCTATAAGTATTGTGAGGTTTACAAATGCTATTAACATTCCAAGTTGTTAGACATCATGTTGTTGACTAGTGAAATTCCTCAAAGTCTATTGAATATTTTCATGAATTTCATCATAGGCAGTCAAGTTTTATAGCAGGACTTCTTTCATAAGCTAGATGTATATTGCACTTAGTCAATTAGAACACAAAATCACCAAATTGAACATTTATAAATCCCAAATTGTTGTCACTGATTTTCATACTTCCTGGGAAGTATTAATTTTCCTAAAAATTTGTTATAATTACATACAGGATTGCTTAATCAATCAATTGCTAGAGAACCTACTAAAAAATGCAAGTATATTATTTGACTCGTCTTGCGTTCTTATTGAACAATCTTCTAATCAGAAAACTGTAAACAATTACTGTAATCCTTTGTGTATAGATTGCTAGGGAGTATAATACGCAGTGAAAAAAGTAGAGAAATACCAGAGGAAAAAAAGCTTATTTTCATGTATAGAACACACCTGATTTTAAAGGAAAGAAAATGACCAAAACTTGTGAAAAAGAAAGAGAAAAAAAGGAAGCAAAATGGAATATGATTTCTAAGCATTTCAAAAACGTGATAATGACTCTTGGAGTATAAGACTACTAAATCACCAATACACATTGAGAAAATAAACTGAAATAAAATTGAATATATATTAAGTTGTCTTTTTGGTTAAAATTTTTGTTTGTGGCAATCTGAGGTATTTCTTTTCAAATTATTTTTGTAGTCTGGTAAAGATTTTTTTTAAGCATTTAACCCCAAGCAAAGCAGGAGTGCCACTAGTACACAAGGGGCAGTAGAGAGTGAAAGTAAGGGAAAAGACTGGTTATAGGGTGGGGATTAAGGAAAGGATAAAAAGAAAAACAGGGATCAAAGAATCAGAAGATGTTGATTGATATTACATTTAAATTTTTGAAGATTATAGTTATCAGGGAAGCAAGTAAGAGGAAGGGAGTTCCATTGTCAGGAAGTGTGAGAGAAAAAGCTGTTGGAGTAGATAAGGTGGTTACATTTAACTGTTTCAACAGTAAAATGGTAGGACTGAGATGCCAACCTAGTAGCAGACTTAAATTCATGCATTCGAGCCACTAGTGAAAATACCTCGTCAGAGCAGATACCATAAAAATATTTATAGAAAAGACAGAGAGAGGCCACATTACATCAGTGAGAAAGTGACTGGAGTTGAGACCCCAAATAGAGTCAAGTTGCATTGCATATGGATTTTGTCAAGAACCTCAAGATGAACAGTGGTGTTACTATGGCAACAGTATTCCATGCATGGGCGAATGGTAGATTTGTAGATGTGAAGGATGAACTCAGATGAGAAAAACCTTCTGGTGTGACACAGAGAATCAACTTTCCTTGCAGTAGATGAAGCTATTGATTCACCTCAGGTCAGTGGAAAACGTGAGACCAAGAAGGTACAGTGAGGTGCTCCCATGGAGTTGAGCATCAACAATGTTGATAGGAGGTAGGAAATTTTCTCTATGGTGAGTAAATGACAGCAGTTTTGTTTTGGAGGAATTAAAGTTCACAAACCATTTCCTGCCCCAGTGAACCCTGGATTGGAGGTCATTTTCAAAACTAATGACAGGATTAACTTTATCAACAATACCAAATTTACTATTGAGACAGCAGTAAATGGTAGTGTCATCTGCATAAATGCCTACTTGAGAACTGATGATGTCAAGAAGATCATTGATGAAGATCAGAAACAGTATAAGACCAAGTATAGAGCCTTGAGGAACACCAGCATTCATATGAAAGGAAATGGAAGAGAACCTGTTTAGGATGACCTTCATTTCACAGACAGGAGTGATTGGATTAAGTAAAATAATCACCCTGCAATACTGTATTCCTGAAGCTTACATATAAGGTTGGCTTAACAAACCCTGTCAAATGCCTTCGATATATCTAGGGCAACAGCTTGAGCTTTGCCATTATTATCAAGAGCTTGGTATACATATTCAGTTATGGCCGTTAGCACAATAGTGGTACACAACTGTATGGGACACCAAGAAATATTATAAAAGATTTATTTCCTTTTGATGTAATATACCATTATTTCTCGAGTAAACAATAAATCCAATTTGATCCAATTTTGTCTGTTTTAAGTCCTGGAAAAAATGAGATTGAGTTCTAAACTAAACAATATAACACAGCAGACTTTTGGTCACAATTTTAGATGTAAAAACCCATGTCTTATACACATAGGATTATGGTAAAAAAATTCCAGTGTAACATTTATTTGAATGGTAATATAAAGTATAAGTATTTATCAGAAATGTAAAATCTGAAGATCCAAGTCATTCTCTGTATGTTCACTTAATGGAGGATGGCATTTTTTTTCAGGCTGATTTCCAAATTAATGAACTACCATTACCTTTGCAAAGCAGGATGTTTCATATTGAAGGACAGGCTCTGATTGGTCAACTGAAGTTGCATTGCCTGGAAACAGCATTTCTTCACCAACTTTACTATAGCTTTAATGTGTCTAGACTAACTTCAGAATTAATAGATTGAACAGACTCTCAACAGGATGTTTCCCCAACAACTACAATCTTAACCTCATCAAGTCTGAGATAATCTATCCAGTATATCCTCATAATAAGCACCTTTTCTTCCTTTCTCCTCCACTATGCCTTTATGGCTGTCTCAATCAGAAATCCTCTAACATGAGTGGCTCTTGGGCATGGTATTGGGTGAACAATGGAAAAACAATGATTACCACTTGAATATGCGTGGATGTACATGTTTTTTCATTATTCATCTCTTCTGAGACCTGTTTCAATATTGTGTTAAGTATAAATAAATATGTCTCTCCCTCCCTTTCTTGATAGATAGATCAGATGCTTGCATTTTGGGAATGCAAGTCATTGTTAGCATGACAAATTAATGCCAGCCTTTCATTTGTATTTGAAACAAAAATAAAATGAAATATGCAAAAGGCTTCATTGTTTAATCATTACCAGTCTGTCGTTGACGATTACAATGAAGAAAATCATTTATCAGAGCAGAAAGAAGAATAACTTCAGGCTTAATTACAATGTAGCATGACTAACAGAAATATTCTTTGCAGAATACATACACACACAAACACACACATAAACACACACATACACATATGCACACATACATTGTTTTTGAGAGCAGGGGTGCATTTTTTCACTTATCTCATATATGTCCTGCTACACTGAAACCAAACTTTCCTTTCCTCTTCATATATTGTGAACTGGCTCTATACAATCAAAAATACGTAACTGTAATAAATAATAGAAACCTAATCATTCGAGGAATACCAACATCAGTAAAAGCCAAAATTGATATCACTTGTAATTTGAAGAGAAAATAAATGACAATAAAGGTGTTGACATTCCACACTACTTTGAACACAAGGTTAGGAAGGAAACCTCCATCAATACTGGAAAGAGTGATAAAAGCTACTGGACCTGAGAAACTTATTTTACTGAAAAATTGTTTTAAGAGAAAGATTTTAGAAATTTCAACCAACTGTTTGCTTGGTCAATGAATGCTAAATATTTACTTACATTTTTATGTTGAAATGCAGCTATCAAAATATTACGTAGACAGAGCTTATCGGTTGAATGTTTAAAGATATATACAATGTGGACATAGGAATCAATGCTGCATGTTGACAGTTTCACACTTCAACACAATTTTTAGACCAAGCCTGAAAAGGATTGTCTGAAGATTACCTTGAAGTTAGAAACTGACTGTGTACATGCAGTTTTGATTCCTATGTCCATTATGTGTGTAAAATTACATAATATAATGTCAAATCAAACAAAATTTTTTTGACATTAATTCACATGAAAAGTTATGAATGAAGCCTTTTCTTAATACTGGAAAGAGTGATAACAGCTACTGGACTTGAGAAACTTATTTTCCTGAAAAATTGTTTTAAGAGGAAGATTTTAGAAATTTCAACTGAAAACAATGCTGACTGCTTGGTCAATAAATGCCAAATGTTTCCTTTCAGTAACCTCACTCTACATATTTACATCTACTTTTGAGTTTAACAGTATCTTTTTTTTTATCTCTTGTCTTTAAATAAAACATCACGGTTCAACATTTTGGCTATAAAATTCAACAAATATTGACAACAATGTTATTCATTCCTCACATTTTTTATTTAGTTGAGAATACAGTAATAAAAATGTGAAGTTTTTTTAATAGACTGATTTGTTTTTTATGGATTATCAACCCTTTGTGGATTATTTAAATCTAAAAGAAGGCATGACATAAGAAATGTAAAAAGGTAGGAATTTTAGAGAAATATTTTAAAAAAATATAAAAGCTTTCTAAAAAAGCCCTTCACCCTTCCCTACTCTACCAATTCCAATTCCAGATGTTTGGTCATTAGGTCAGATTTTAAGAAGAAAGTTGGACCAATAAATTTTCAGCAAATTATCATAAAATTTTGGCCATTGTCCCCTCTGACCTTCTTTAGGTATTTGATGGGTTCATTTTTAAGTACCCTGAACATGACCCAGATTGACAAGACCCAGAAGAAGACCACAGAGAACAATGACTGAAGCATGATGAGCACAATATTCTGATTGCAAATGATGTAAATAAATATGCTTTAAATTACTGTTTCTTAACCTTTTTGTCCAATGCATATATCATCATATCATATGTCAGAATGCCATCTCCCCCACTTTTTAAGATTATCCAACTCAAAAGGTGCATTCCAATTAATATGCTATATTATTGAAAATCTTTATTCTTTTGCATCTTTTTACATTTACATGTATTATTTGTATGGAGGAGTTTTACAAAGCTTTGCAATAAAATGCACAGTGAGACCTTTCTTCACCAGTGATAATGATGGATGTAAATCCATATTGAATATAATATTCATCATACCGTCTCTTTTTTAAACTCATGATGGGCTCCAAATTCTATAATTAAAAAAGAAGAAAAAGTAAAAGATTACCCCCTCTCTGAAACCCTGACAACCCCCACCCTGTCAAGTATTTTGGTGGTATTTTCCCTATTAATTATTGTTTATCTGAAAAACCTTCTGATGGGATTTTATTGCTTTAAATGTTTGCTGCATTACTGTATGTATAGGAATGAAATCTTATTATATGTTTTTCAATCAATAAAATCCCATTAGAAGGTTTTTTTTGAATAAACAATAATTACTAAGGCAAATACCAACGGAATACTTGATGGACATAGTGCTAGACCTACCACATGTTATTTTTTGACCATATGAAAACAACAATAACTCCTTTCAACACTCCCACAAATTTGAGAAAAAAGATTTTTGTGAGACAGTGTAAAATTATTTTTTAACTAATGAAAACCTTGTATTCAAAAAGTTCAAATCTCTATGCAAAATTAGATTTTGGATCCCTGTTATGGATATAAAAATAGAAGCATACTGCTTCTTAGGGTTCCAAACAATTTTGAAGGCATGTTTGATGTACACATGCATACACTCACCCCACCCCAAACAATGGAAGAGCTGAGCCAACAAGCGATTATTAAGGCCTTGTTCATGCACTGACAGAAACACCAAGTTGACTGTTATAAAGTAAGTGTCCACACATCTCACATCACACTATAAACACTTAATTACCTGATAAAACAAACGCAAACTTCATTGCAAGGAAATTTGAACATTTTATTGTTATTGTATATTTCTGAAAAGAATATATAAATGTTATTTCAATTGACATTCTGTTTCTACTTTTTCTTTAGAAAACAACTTTTTTATGTTTCGTTTAAAAGATATGTTGTTGTTATAGTTAAATGTTTGGAATCAGACACTACTTGGGTAGAAGGATCCTAACATATATGTAATCATAAATGTGAATGAAAGATTTTATATATTTCTTAAATAAATCCTAACAGTGATATATTGAGAATTATAAATTTTGTTTTAAAATAAGCAGATTGCATCCACAGGAAAAGACATTGTGTTGAGAACTGCTCTAAAAATTCTTGCTCAGTATCCTACATATGTAATTAAATTTTTTTTCAAACTTATTTTGTTACTTCAATAAACTGTATTAATTGCATGTAATTATTTGATAAATAGAGCCAACAATTCACTTGATTGCCTGATAAGTTAGAATATTAGGACTTAGAAAAATTTGTTAATGAGAGAATAAGGGATGACAATGCAAGAACTGTTTGCTAAAAAAAAAAAAAACGTTCATTTGAAAAGTTTTAAAGAAAATTAATTTCCCTATAGGCATAGTCCTTGATAAAAATTATTTCCTGATTAAATTAAACTAATATAAAATTTGCATAATACTGAGGTAAATGCAAATTTCTTTAAATAAAAGGCTAATATATATATATATATATATATATATATATATATAGATACACCTAGTGAGCCAAACAAACCTACCTAGGTTTCATAAACGGATCATCAGGAAATTCGGATTTCCCTGACGATCCGTTAAGTGAAACCTAGGTAGGTTTGTCTGGCTCACTAGGTGTATCTAGGTCAAACTTCACGGTTGTATTGAGCTCTTTTGTTAGTTAGTTGTTACTCGTATCGGGTTTTTTCTTTGGGCTTCAAACCTGCATCTGTACGATTTTTTTTCGACAGACTTTCATGTTTCCAGTTCTTTTTTTTTTAAAACCTTTTTTCACTTGAGATTGATTTGATTATTGGCAAATCAAAAATTTGAGGTTTTTCGAAATGAGTATAGTTATCTATATTTGTATATATATATATATATATATATATATATATATATATATATATATATATATATATATATATATTTTATTTCACCCCAATCAAAGCAGAAATGCCACTAATACACTGAGGACTATAGAGTGAATGTGAGAAAAAGCTGAGAATAGGGAGGGTTGAGGAAGTGATAAAAGATGAATGGGCTTCAAGAAGATAGAATATGGTGATTGATGTTGCATTTAAATTTTTGAAGATTGTAGTTGTAAACCGTTGGAGTAGAAGTGGTGGTTACATATAACTATTTCTACAGCAAAAAGCTATATCTCGAAAAGTCTATCAGTTTAGTTTCATATCTGGAACAAACAAAGCAATTTTTAAAGAATTTATAGATTTATTTTTAATCTAACATTTTTATTACTATTAATGTTATTATATTGGATACTCCATTATTTACATAAATAGTGTACACTACATCTATTGACTGGTGCATTTGAGAAATCATACTAGTGAACAATAGAAGATTACTGTAGACCTCAGCATACTATTTTTGTCTTATAAAGTCAAAGTTTTTCAGTTTCGCTTAAAGGAAGTATGTTATGTTTTTTTTTGCTATGTTTGAAATTACAGTATTATGATTCTTGCTCTTAGGGATAAAGTGAAATTTATGAATTATTTCTTTGGTTGACAGAGGGTAAATGAAACTATGCTAAGTGAAACTATAGTTAAACAGGAACTACTTGTGTGTAAGCATGTATTTTAAATATATGTGTTACTTATTTCTTTTTACTGATAGTTCACCCAAGAAAAGGGCCTGTGGGAAAATGAAATAATATCAATAAAAAAAATAATAATAATGAATAATCAAAGAAAAAAAGAAAAAGAAATACCTTTTTCCATAATGCTAGTGGTAAAAGAACTAGAAATATGATTGCTTCACTTAGCTTCATTTAACACCACTAGGCAGCACTGGTTAAGTCTATAAGTCTTTCCTTCCTCTCTCTCTCTTTCTCTTCCTTGCTTCCAGATGTAGTACCACATGGAAAAAGGATGACTCCACTAGGTCCCATTTGTTTTTTCCAGTCCACTGATGAGTGAACTCTTTCTTTCCCCTTTCCAACACATGGTGTTTACACAGCATTTGCATGGTGTTTGCAAAGGATTTGCATGTGTCTTCCAAAGCTTCCACCTATGAAGTAAAACAAGCTTTTCTTTGGTCCTTCCAACTCAGCACAATGCTGACATGAGCTCAACCACTATAACCATGTTCATGTTCCACCAATCAAGTAAGACTAGTTGTTCATTGGCTGTTCCAACTATGCACAAGGCTGACAAATGTGACTATTATAACAATGATTATCCTTGCTTACCCTAACTTTTGGACCAAGAAAAAGAAAATGGAATACCATAATTATGTTTAAAACTTCTGACAATAAAGTAAGTACAAACTTTTCTTTATTGGTCAAACTCTGTGCAAGGCTGAGTTGAGTGCAACCATTATAATGATGCTTATATTTACTTACCTTAACTCCTGGACCAAAAAGAAATGGATATACCCAAGAGACATTGATAGCTTTGTTTCACTACAATTTATATAACAAAAAAGAATAAGTAGTCTGTGGTAGCAATCCAAGTTTTTGTATGTTTATTCTTTAATTGTTTATATATGAACGCACACACTTAAAATATGCTAAACATGCAACCATTAAATTTCATAGGCCATTCGAGGTTGAGGGTTACTGAGTGAGATTGTAAAGAAGGAGAAAGTAAGAGAGTATTATGAGGATGAACAGGATAGACATCGGTTAATCCTGGAGTTAAAGGCACCACGATTGTAGTTATCAGAGAAAAATTCTCTCAGGAGTTTATCCAAAAAGTAACAGTTCCAGGGAAGAATCTTTCTGAGTGGAACTTGCTTTTTAGCAAATAAACACGAAGGGAATGGGAATGGTTTGACACCATGAGTACAGCATGGCAGGTCCTAGCTGTGAAGGTCTGATCTGATGGAACCAGACCATGTAACTCATTCATACATCTGCCATAGTAATTGCTTTTTGTAACGTTTATATTTCTTGTTTCATTTTGTTTTCTAACTTGAAACTAAATCTGTATCTTTGTGGTCAAAGATAATTGGACAACTGTGATTAAATATGAATTGAGTGAGCAGCATTTGTGTTGATATCTTTTCATAAATAAACCTACTACATTGACACGGATAATTATATCCCATTAAAAATACACTATTAGAAGGAAAACTCACCCACATTAGCATATTCACTTGTATACTACATATGTAAGTAAAAATACAATAAAAATATGTATTATTAGTATGGTACCATACTGTATGTACTAGGATTATACTATTCATTAGAAATGTGAAACCAAATAATAATAATGACTGGTATCCAAGTTAATGAGTCTATTAATAGACATCATGCTCTCTTTTTCCTTTTTTTTACTGTTAGCTGACCCAGTACAAGGCCCTAGGGGTGCTCAAGTGAGATGTTTGTACAAGGCCCTAGGATTGCTTAGTGAGATGGTTGTAAGTGACAGGGGAGGGGAAGTAAGAGAGTATAATGAGGATGAGCAGGATAGATATTGGTTGATCCTGGACTTAAAGAGACCAAGAATGTAGTTATCAGGGAAGCATTCTCTCTGGAGTTTATCCAAAAAGTAACAGATCTGGAGAAGAAGCTTTTTATAAAAGAAACATGAAAAGAACGGGGGATGATTTTTCACAGCATGACAGGTTGTAGCTGTAAAGGTCTGAACTGGTGAAACTAAGAAATATAACTTGTCAGAACATCTATCTTAGAAATAATATAATCGTGAAAGGCTGACAATGTTTCCTCTCTGGGATACAAGTTGCAGGGTGGCGAATAATTCATCACCCACAAGTCCATGTAAGCACTTTTGAACAATGGCTGAACAGTGAGGATTGGGTAGCACCATCCCAGGTATGGTGGCAATATTCCATTCTTGGTCTGATCTGACTCTTATAAAAAGAGAGATTGGCAGCAGGAGTTAGATATGATCTGCAGCAATAGAATAAACTGACCATTCTTGAATATACACATTCCATTTGAGGTTGGGAGTACGATTTAACCCCAGTAAGCAATACAGGCAAGGAGCCTCTTTGAGGGTATGAGCATTGATCAAGATTGGTGCAGGTTTAGGGTCTGCTCAGTGGTGATTAAATGTTACGAATTTAGTTTAGTATGTAGTGAAAGTTATCTGCAAGACTTTTGCCCATTCAGCTGTGCAAGTTAGGTCAGAGGTGAGGTCAGCTGACAGTCACTGGTCATCAAGATATATGGAGGTGCACCCATACATTGTGGTATTATCTGCATATATATTTACTAATGATCTGAGAATATTCTTGGGCAGATCGTTGATATAAAGCAGAAAGAGGGTAGGACTGAGGAGAGAGTTTTGAAGGACCCCAGCATTGAGCTCATGTGCCTCAGAGATCTGGCCATTAGCAATGACCTTCATAGACCTACCTGACAGGAAAGACATGATTGAGAGAATATGGATACTAAGTTGGTGTGGGACAATGAAAGAAAATTAAAAATAACAGATTTTTTTTAGTGACTGGAAAATATACAACTGTCTTGACCACCAGGCAGGCTTTGATCGTGCATATCTTGGTTATTGTTGTTCTATATAAAATTATGTACAGCAAAGTTAACAAGAGTGTTGAGATATTGGGCCAGGGAAAGTGATAAAATAGCATCTAATCAACCTGTGCCATATGTATTATATACAGGTACTATATTCTTCTTCCCTTCAGGACTTGGTCAATCATCATTCTCTATAACTCCTGTTCTTTGTAGCTCTTAGTAAACTTTGCCTTTTTGCTATTTATTCTAAACCCTGTTCTGCCAGACACGCTTATTTGGTCGGTTAATCACTGCTTGCCTCTGTCTCTTTTGTCTTCAATATATCCTGTGAGTGTCAAATTCTCCAAACCTTCTTTCCTCATTATGAGTCTTAGAAATTTCGATTGTTTCTTTCTTATTCTAAGTATAAGTGTCCTTTTTGATTCCATTTTCCTGAAAACCTCCTCATTACTTACATGTTCAGTCCATGATATTTCTAGTATCCTATAGAACAACATTTCTGTTGCCTCAAAATATACTTTAAAATAACAGTCATGTGTATGCACACACACACACACACACACACACACACACACACACACACACACACACACACACACACAGGTACATAAATACATGAATTGGCTAAATGTAACCGTAAGTTATATGCTAACACTTTCTTTTCTCTCACTTCTTGCTTGTGGAACTCATTTTTGTTCCATGCTTTCCAGCCAACTTTGTTCTTAAAAAGTTTAAATGCAATGTCAATCATTATCTACTGTCTTCTTGATCATTCTTCTATTTTTCTTGCTCCTTAATAATGTTTCTCTTTTTTCTTATTTTTCACACTCAGTAACCCTATGTATCTTAGTAGCTTTACTGCTTTGCATAGGGTGATATGGTAAAAAAGCACCAATAAGTACATATGTGTTACCTATAAAAGTACCATACAAATACATGCATTATAGTCACACATACATATATGCTGTTAATATATATTTTGTAAACCTTTAATGAGGAAACTTATACATTGATGTAAACACAGGGTAATTCAAAAAATGTTAATGTTTCTATAAAGTATGTTTATTAGAAAAGCAGAATTAATATTATGATTTCCTGAATTCTCCACCTGATCATGATTCTACTCAAGACATACTTGGGATCTTCCATAGGTGATTCAAAAATATGTTAACACATCTATGGCAGTGCTTTTCTAATAAAAGTACTCCCCATAGAAATAACAACATTTTTTGGAATCACCCCCACCAAATTTATATATGTTTACAATACACATATATATACATGTATTGCACAGTTGCCAACATGACCTTACATATGCATGTAATAATGCATACACATATACTTATATACACATTTGTCTATTTGCCAACATAAACTTACATATAGATGTAATGATACATACACATACACTTATATATATATTTGCCAACATAAACTTACATATACATGTAACAATACATACACATATATTTATAAAGAAGTAATATTTTTATTTTTAATCCAACATTTTTATTACTTCAAACTTTATTTTTAGTGGATACCCAATTTGAAATAGATGCCTCGTTTATATTTTTAAACATTGCATATAAATTCTATCAATCTGTGCACTCCCCTTAAGAAATCTTAATAAAAAAATTCAGACCAATAGATGTAATACACACTGTTTAAAAACAAAAAATGGGCATCTATTTCAAATACTGGTATCCACTAAAAATTAATATTTGAAGCAATAAAAACATACTTATATACACAATTGCCAACATAAACTTTCACACAAATGTAATGATATATAATTATATACAAGTTTTTCAATATAAAACTACTTATATATATATATATATAATACATTTGCTAACATAAAAAATATACTTATATATAAAACATTTGCTAACATGAAAACTTAGTCGTTATCATATATATACTAAAATTTGAATCATTTGCAAAATTGTCCAATTGTTAGTTTAAACTCTGAACTGTTGTATTTATTTAAATTTTTGATTTCCTCTAAAGAAATGATTAAAAAGATATCTTGAGACAACTGGAATACACAAAGGAAAAGCACACTCAAGGTTTTTATAACACAATTAGAGTTCTACTTTTAAAACAATCGGCAAAAAATGAATAAAATGTCATTAAAGGACCGTTTTAAGTCTTGATCCAATTTTACCTCATGTGTTAATGTGTCAAGACAGACTTTTTTAAACTTAGGGCTGTTTAATCGAACCCCAGGGAAGAAACCATTCTGTTGAATGGAAGAGATTAGTTTCTTGAATGGACTTTGCAAAAGATTTTCAGTGGAAGCCAGTAATGAATATTGGTACAAAGTGTACTGAAGGCCATGGTATTTGAATGATCTTGTTTCAAACTCTAAACACCAGATTGCATCAGTTCAGGGATAGACATTTATAATACGTCACAAGGCAAAGGTTTTTAGCTGAATATTTGGAAATTATGGATTGGTTTTCAAAGTGACTTAAATTCTTTGGAAGATGAAAGTTATGGAAATGGTGTCAGGATGGTCTAAAATTAAAATTGTCAAGAACTGATTCGTTCTTTATCGAAGAAAACCTGGTCAAAAAAAATCATTTCTGAATAATTATGTATTTTTATTGCTATTTTGCCGTTTATATTGTTTTTCAATTTTGATACGTTCCAAATTTAAAAATTAAATAATTGTTAAAATCCTTTGAAATGATTCAAATTTTTGCTGTTGGATGATTTGTCAAAATTTCAGCTTTTGTTGTTTTTTAACAAATATTAGGTTTTAAAATTTTGTCCCTTAGTTTTGGACGCTATATATATATATTGTTATTAAACTCTGAACTGTTATATTTTATGATTATATCTTATATATCAAATTTATATATATAGACTTTGAACAATAAAATGTATAAACTGTGACCCTTGATTGCTATTGCCTCTTTTTTTTAAACTTATACATCATTCTCTTTATGGTTCTTGAATGGACTTTGAAGATGGAAGCCAGAATAAATGTTGGTACCATTACTGAAAATGATTTTTCCTCTAATTTCTCAGTTGGGAAGACAGTAGGTCTGACACAAAACAATTTTATACTACTCTCTTTTTAGCTGAATAACTTAAAGGGTTTTTCAGTGATTCTTATAGAAAATGGTGTCAGGATGGAAAAGCCTTATCTGAAAACCTGGAAAAATAAACCCAATTACAAATGTTTTAGAAACATGGAAAAATAATTATGCTGACATCTCAATTTTTTTAACACCCAATATATATATATATATATATAAAAAGATTTAATCCAAAAAAATATGAATAAAAATGACTGGAATTGTGACGCGTTTCGTCCAATTTATCAAAGCAAAATACGAAAAATGAAATTAATTGAACAACGCTTAATAAAAAACAAAAACAGAATGTACCTACAAGAATGTAGAGAAACGCTATTTTCATATTTTTTAAATGAAAAATCTCCTGCAACTGTGTTGATGTATTTTGGATTTTCTTTCGATTTTATGAATCTGTTTGCATATTTGTTTTAAGCATTAATTTTGTTAAGAAAGGTGAAATTAAATTAATATTTGGAAATTTTCTGCCACTAATTTTCTTCTTGCTTTTTTTTCAGTTCATCAAAATTAAAATTATTTGATTTATTTCTATGTATGACTATTGCATTCTAAGTTGAACTCTTTTTGCTCATAAATGCGTTTTTTTCAAACTTCTACTTGTTTCTCCAATATATTGGGAGGAGCAGTTTGACAATTTAATAAATGGGCGTTTCAGAAATATTTGCTATTATTGTTTGAAGATCTTCGTATATCTATAATGGTTTGGAGGTGGTGACTATTTCAAGATTATTTAGATGGGATAGGTTATTCTGGATGACGTGGCAGAATTGGTCACAGAATCTGTTTTCTGACAGCCAGTTTTGGTTTGCAGAGCCTTTCTTCTTGCATTGTGGATGAAATGATATGGGAGGTTTCCAATGTGTTTTCTATGTATGTTTCTTCAGGACTACAGATTCTTAATCCTCTAGATGAAACCTATAATAATTCTAGATTTAATTTTTGAAGGTCAGATCACTAGCCTTTCTGTGAACGTCAAAATTGAGTTCGTTGTTATTGAGTTATGAGTCACTTTCTTGCATGTCTATTTTGAATCTGAAAGGACTCATTCAAAATATTCTCCCTACAAACTCTTCATATTTCAGATACATAGACGACTCGTTATTAATAATTCCAAAAACACCAATTTCATCTTTCTCCAAACTTAAATTGAACCTAAAATAAAAAGTGAGTTTTTCCGAGACATTTTGTTAATTAGAAATAACAATAGGTTTTATTATTTTGTTTTTTATTAGTTACGTTGTTCATTTAATTTCAAATTTTGCTTTGATTCATTGGACGAAACGCGTCTACCAGTTTTCCAGAATATAGATATGTATACACTTATATGCACATTTGACAACATAAACTTACATATAAATGTAATAATGTCTGATACCTTCAGAATCTCCTGCAACTGTTTTGGAAGGTTTCCTTGTTTAAGTTGGTAAATGCTGCCATAATCCTTGCCTTCAGTTCATCTTTGATATTACAAAGAGTTTTCTTGAACTCTTGCTCAATAGCACCCTACACATAATAATCAGGGGCGTTGCAGTTTGGGGAGTTAGGTGGCCAGATGTAAGGGATGATGGTGAAACTGTCTTTTTCCTGTTATCAGACTAGAGTCCAACAGCAGCTATCCTCTGACCCAGGTCAGCACTACCTCCTCAAGGCACTTGATGCAGTTGAATAAAATCAAAATCAGAAATCAAAGTGAAGCTGCCATACTTTGTAATCACCATTACATCCAAAATTAAACATCCAAACACTTTGAAATGTCTGTTTGGAGCTTCTGGTGACATTCTAAGCATAAGCATGCCGTTTCCAAATTTCTGAATACGTCATGGTGTTCTTTTATATATAGATTTGTCAACTGACCCTACAATACTGTGCAGTTGATAAAATCAAAACTAAACAATGCGCATACACAAAATTAAAAATATAACAATTTACTCATAGCATAAGCATAATATGTAGATACACACTTATATATACATTTGTCAACATAAGCTTATACACACACATATATATATATATATATATATATCATACTTATTATAAGACTCAGGTTGTGTGTGTGTGTGTGTGTGTTTTTTATATATTGGATCGGATTTCCAATATTTTTCAACCGATTTCAACAAAATTTCCCAGGACTACGTAAAAATTACCTTTTTCAAAAATTGGAAAAACTCAGTTGTTTTTGCACAAAATCAATTTGAAAACACGATTAAGAGTCATCGCTGTCACAAGAATGAAAGGGGGACAACTCATATCGAGTTATACTTATTATAAAACCCAGGTTGTTTGTGTGTGTGTGTGTGTGTGTTCATTTATATATGGGATCAGATTTTCTACATTTTTCAACCGATTTCAACAAAACTTCACTTTTTTTTTTGGCATGTAGTGTTTCTTATTGTCTTGCACACTTTTTTCTTTATTTTTACATTCAGAATGCTTTAAAAATTCCATTTACAAGACAATTGTTTATAATAAAATTCTATTCAATCGGTAGACTCATAACGATTGAAAACAATGTTTTTGTTTGAGTTTGACCAATTCGTAAACACCCCCCAAAACAAAACAAAAACTAATTAAGACATACATGTCCGTCAATCTTAAACAATAATCTTTGTCACTTTTATTTTTCAGTCTATATGATGGTCGATACTTGATCTATCTCTTACTGTTACATCCCGGGCAACGCTGGGCTCTACTGCTATATATATATATAGTATATATATATATATATATATATATATATATATATATATATATATATATTATGCATATGTATACAACACATTTGCCAGCATAAACTTACATATACATAAAATAATGCATGCACATACAATTATATGTTCACTTGTTTTTAACTCTGTAGACTCTCAGTAGTGTATCAGGCAACAGCCTAACCCCACTAGAAGTTACTACTGTGGTTAAGTGGCTAGCATGCTGAACCAGTTTTGAATTGAGAATTTTTTTTCAGCAAGTTTGCCCGAAGCAAGGCAGTAAATAAACTGAGACACAAGGTGTTTACCGGTTGTGGAAGAATTAGAAAACAAACATTACTAAGGAGTAATAATTAAGAAAGAGTAATCAGAAGGACAGTAGAAAGACATTGACATTGCATTTAAATTTATGAAGATTAAAGTTGACCAGAAAGCATGGGGCCAAAAGAGAGTTCCACAATCGAGAAATTCTAGAAAAGAAACTGTTAGCATAGAATTTATGTTTACATTTAGCCAACTCAACTATAAATTGATGAGACTGCATTGCCTGTCTAGTACTGCACTTAAATTCATAAAGACTAGATCCCATAGTGAATAGCTCATCTGAACAATACCATGAAAGTATTTTTAGAAAAGGCTAAGGGAGGCAACATTACAGCAGTGGGAATGTGACTGAAGCCAGATCATGACCAATAATATTGCTGATTGTTCTTTGGATTTTATCAAGGATCTATAGATATAAAACTGGAGCTCCAGACCATATGTAGCAGCAATATTTTAAGCATGGATAGATATACAATTCAGATTCTATTAATTGTTTGCCTAAAATCAATTTATAAATGCACTTCCTAACACTTTTTATCTTACTAAACATCACCCCATATCAAAGCCACATTGATATTAAACATGAAGCCATACATTTGGGGTTTTTTCAAGCAAATTCACCCCAAGCAAGAAAATAAAGAGGTTACTAGGTGTAAAAGAATTAGAAAACTGAAACATTACTAAGGAATGGGAATTAAGGAAGAGTAATCAAGAGGACAGCAGATAGAGATTGACATTGCATTTTAATTTTTGATGGTTAAAGTTGACCAGAAAGCATGGAGCTAGAAGAGAATTCCACAAGCAAGAAGTGTGAGAAAAGAAACTGTTAGCATAGAATCTACAGTTACAATTAGCCAATTCAAATAATATCAATGAGACCTAATTGCGATTTTAGTAATATGTTTAAATTAATTAAGTCTAGGTACCATAGCAAAGATCTCATCTGAACAATTACCATGAAAATATTTATAGAAAAGTCACAGGGAGACAACTTTATGGTGGTGGGAAAGTGACTGAAGCCAAGATTCCAGATTAGAACCAATAATATCGCTGATTTTCTTTGGATTTTATCAAGGGTCTCTAAATATAAATCAGGAGCTCCGGATGATATGTGGCAGCAATATTCTAAGCATGGGCAAATTGTAGACATATAGGTATGTAAGATGAAAGAAAAAATTTCTAGCACAACATAGAGAACCAAATTTCTTAGCAGCAGACCTAGCAATGGATTCAATATAGACTTTCCACTTGTCAGCCGAGAACATTAACAATTGCAATGAGTCACTCTCCTGGAGGTTAGCATCAGCCATGCTGATGGAAGGCAGGAAGAGTTCTCTCAGATGATTAATAGAGAGCAGTTTAGTTTTGGAGGCATTAAAATTAGCAAGCCATCCTTTGCCCCAGATAACAACAGACTGAAGTTTATTTCAGACATCAGTTGCCAATTTGATTTTATCATACCGATCATACTTACTATTGAGACAAAAGCAAATAGTTGTATCATCAGCATTGATACCAAGTTGAGAGCTGATTGTCATTGGGTAGGCATGAAAATTAAAAACAAAGTAAGACCAAGGTTAGAGCACTGGGGGAAACCTGAATTGTCCTAGACTGGTTACCAACCAAAGCTAAAGATCACAGTTTGCCTTACTATTAACACCTACCTGGAGGATGGGGAGAAGTGAAGGATTAATACCTTTTGATGTGTATTTGTGTGGTAGGGAACACAATAGCTCTGGCTTGAATTTAAACTTGACATACCATTTGTACTTTTCATGCTAATAACCACTACACTACATGTGCATTATGTATTAACCTATATTTATATATACGTATAATGGCATGCATATTTGTAAGCATAGATAGTGATATTCCTAAGTTTAAATTATTTGAACATCATGCACAAACTGAATGTAGTACAGATATTGCTACTGCCATCTGTGAGCAGTTCCCTGACACTTTGTTTCTCCCATCTTCTTCAAAGTAGTGGAAACTAGATGTGAGAGTAAGTAACTTTTTTCATGGTCTGATTACCTATAAATTTAAGGTAACATCTGATAGGTTTATATATGCATGACTAAACACATTTATTTACTGGCCAACAATATTTCCATCTAAATACATTACACATATACTTTTACTTATCCCTGTATACACTACCTTTACCTTTTGTGGCATTCACCTAGTTGTTTGAGCAGGCTCCATCAAAAGAATGTGCTGCATCCAAACAAGAGCTGACCAAACATAGCAGAAGTTGTATTTCATTTGAACATACAAATTCATTGTAGATGTTTCAGTAGGAATTTTGGATTCACAAACAGTCCCCAGCCACATGTATACACATTTTAGGATAATGTGATCTGCTTTGAAATTATAATTTCCTTCTCCTAGACTGGTTGTTACCCATGGCTATAGGAACCAGTCTGTCCTGCTATTTTACCCATAACTAAGAGGAGAAGAGATGGATTAATATCTTCTGCAAATGTATTAGAACATAAGTGAATGAAATGAACTCGACTGGAATTCAAACCTGGCTCTCCAATTCCTCAATCTGAGTCACTAATCGTTATTGCACCATGCTTCCACTGTATATTGTTTCTTCCAGCATTGAGCATGCTCCAGTGTCAAGGAGGTACCCCAATTTTAACTTGAATATTTTTAAAAATATATGAGATTAAGTAAAAGGCAATAAACAGCATTCAATCTATCAGATGGAGGGAAAAATTATTTTAAGACATTTCTGGGGAGAAAAACTAGACTTCAGCTATGGTGTGTGTGTGTGGGGGTGCCCATTCACTTATATACACTTGCCAATAATTACATATACAGGCACCATAAACACATACACTGGCATATACACCTGTCAGTATATAATACATAATAGGCATCCGTTTATCTTGTAAGATAAAGTTAGCACCCTGTCTGGCCAAAATTCACTCCTTTGATGATAAAACTGGAGTGATCAGGGCACAGGCCTGGATTATATAAATATATGGGGGCCATGTGCTTTCCAGATTAGATGGCCTCCCTCTCAGGCCATACTGACAATATCCAAAAGAATACAGGGCATTACATTTGGGGGTGGCTTGACTGTAGGAGTTGTTGGAAATTTTAAACCTCAGCTGCCTTGTGGTCATATCTACAGAAATGGTTATGGAAGTAAATCCAAACAGAAAACCCGGTGTGGACCCTGAAAGAGGTTAGCTGTCAACAGTGACAACTTTCCAAATGCCTGTGATGCTGTTACATTTCTTCAGTATTGCACCATTCTTGACCATGTCATCACATTTTATATCACATATGACACAAAAACATTGCATGTTAAAGGCATCAAGTTGATTTATGCATTTGCTGTACAAGGTCCAAATTTCAGCACCATAGAGAAGGGTTGAGAGAATGACTGATCTGTATATACTGAGATTCTTGATAAAATCCAAAGAAGGGTCAGTAATGTAATCGATCCTGACCAGACATCTTGACTTCAATCACTTTCTCACTGACATGGCATCACTTCCCTCTGTCTTTTCTACAAATATTTTCATGGCAACTTCTCCAATGAGCTTTTTTCCTTGGTGCCACAACTACATGGATATAAGTACACTACTAGATTGGTAATTTGGTCCCACTGTTTTACTGCTGAAGTAGCTAGGTGCAACCACCACTTCTACTCTAGCAGTTTATTTTCTCACATTTCCCACATGTGGAACTTTCTTCTGATTTCTTGCTTTCCTGTTAACTACAATCTTCAAAAATTGAAATGCAATGTCAATTACTATCTTATGTTATTCTTGAATTACAACCACATTTATCAATATATATCTATATATTTACATAATGCTGTGAGATGACAGGTCAAGCTTCTTGAGAGAAATACTGTATAACTAATGTAGGATGATGTTTTCATTTACACCATTTACATTGTTCGAACTGCTGACCTCATATTATTGATATATTCACAATGTTTCAGCTGTTGGATGCTTTGGACTTCTTCAGGTGATGTACATTGTAATTTCAAACCAAACCCTTTATATAGTCCATTGGGGTAGATTGTTCTAGTTCCATGTGCCATGTTTTTTTTTTCTGGATATCTCAGTTTAAGTTATTTTCCTCTAATAACTTAACTCTCCAGGTTTTTGCACAAATCTGCTGTGGCCAGGTATTGAACTCACAACTCTTTGAGTCAAGTCACTGAATTACTTCAATGAACACTTTTATCCACTGGGTACTAGTGTAAATAGTTACAATATCTCATATCAGAAATATAGACAGCTGTTAATGTTTTTAATCAACAAAGACACAATTTTCTAAAGGACAACGTAAATGACAAAGTATTTTTTGTGTAGATAATTCTTATTGATTATTTTTTACTTTTTATTATTTTCTTATCTTTTATGTGATTAGAGTGGATTTGGTTATAGTAAGATAATAGAACTGTGTAAGTGAATAATATTTAAATGTCTAACATTCACTATATACAACAAAAAAATGAATAGCATTTAATCTGTGTTACAGACAAAAAGATTCAACATCCAACATTTGATTTTGAAAGAAAATAAATTTAGAAATTACCCATTCAACTTTATTTCCACAAAAATGAATATTCTGTTTGATTTTTAAGATGTCCAATTATTTATGTTAATTCTGGTTTACTGTTGAAATGCTTCTCCTGTAAACTGGTTTGAAATATACCTACCTTTTCAGCAAAAGCTTTCAGAATATGTTTGTTGTCGAGCAACATGCATGATTTGCTTTGAAGCTCAAATGAAATTCACCAACCTAAAAAATTAAATGTCATTGTTGTGTTTTTACATTTAATTTCCTCTGCTAACCCTACCATCCCTTTGATTTCCCCCCCCAAAAACAAAAAAAAAACTATTGTATCAAATAGATTTACAAATATAGCAATGGCTTTTCTTTTTGAAAGCTATTAAATTTCCATGTGTAAAAGAAATACAATGTGCTGCTTTTCATTATCACTGCTAAACTTTTTAAAACAAAGGTTCATATATTGTGTCTGAATTTCTGGGATTAGGAGTCATCATTATTTTTTTAAAATCATTTCACCCCAAGCAAGGAAGTAAAGCCACTAAGACACAAGTGTGAAAAAGTAAGAAAAAGAGAAACATTATTAAGAAGCAAGAACTATAAAACAAGAGGCATCAAGAAGACAGTAGATAATGATTGACACTGCATTTATATTTTTGAAGATCAAAGTTGGCTGGAAAGCATGGAACTGGAAGAGAGTTTCACAAGTAAGAAGTGTGAGAGAAGAAACTGTTAGCATAGAACTTATGGTTGCATCTAACTAATTCAACTATGAATTGATGAGAACTTGTTGCCAATCTAGTACTGCACTTAAATTCATAAAGTCTAGGTATCATAGAGCAAAGTTCATCAGAATAATTACCAAGAAAATATTTATAGAAATGGCACAGGGAAGCTACATCCTTCCTATATATTCAAACTTCTGTTCTAGTTTGAGTTGTAGTTTGAATCTTGGGATTTTTCTTTTGCTAAATAAATCCTGATAAAGTTTCTAGTTCTCTTAGGATTACCTCATTATATAGGTTAATATGTAATATTTTTCAAATGAAGCTATCAAGACTTTTAGAAATGTAGGGGAGTTATAAATATGGGTAAATAATTATACTCCCTGTCCATAGTATTTATAGATACAAAAATACTTGTAGAAAATGAGAAAGAGCAAGATATGGAAGTGACAAAACAATTATTTTTTATCTGCTTGGCAATCGTTTTTATATGGTGTCAGTGACATAAAGGACAATAATACTGGGTAAATAGTATATCGTATTTCTTGTATGTTTTTTGTATAATGTGTGCAGTGAATATCCAGATAATTTAGTTGGGCAAAACAAGTGTTTGGAGTTTTCTTACCTTGAATTTTGGTTATGATGGATAAGAAGGGATAAATATTATTGTTGTGTCCTGAAAAGTAAAGAAGCTGAAATTTTGTTCAACCCTGTGTTGACTGCTTGTCCAATAGTAAGACTGTCATATGTTTGTGTGTGGTAGAGGAGAAGGGTTGGGTTGATTTTCATTGGTTTATAAAGGGTGAATTATATTAATGATAATTTTAATTGTTATAATTATTTCTTATAATTATTTGTGACAGTATAATTCATTTTTATTTATTTTTAATGGACACGACAGAACATTTAAAAAGGAGACACTCTGATATATTGTTGGTCAATTTGTTTTGGAAATCAAATCGATTGGATGATTTATTTTTGATATTTTAAGTGTTTGTTTGGTGAAAAATATTCTTCAGGTGTCTTTCAATCCAGGTAATCTTCAGGGAAATTTGAACATAATACTCTATTTAATCTATAAGGATAGCATGTTCTTGTTTCACTATTCAAACTGCCAGACGAGGGTTTGAATTCAGCTTTTTTTCTGTGGATCAACTATTTAAAAGTCTTTTCTAACCTAAAGTTTTTTCTTTGAACTAAATAACCAAAAACTTTAACTCAACTAAAGACTATTTTTGCTTCTTTTTGACTTTTTTGAATTTATGTACATATGTTTGTAACAGGCACACCCATGTTTACTTTATTTTTCTTTTATTATTGCTAGTAATTCAGATGTTTGGATTTTTATATAAAACCACCTGGAAGACTGAATTCTGAAGACTGAAGAAGAAGTCACAATCTTAACACTGACACCATGTTTATGGCAGATACAGAAAGAAAACACATAGGATTTCAACAAAGTCATAACCTTTTTCAAAGTCATAACCTTTTTCAAAAACTGTTTACACTTTTTCTTTCTCTCAACAGTCCTGAATAATGATTAGAAGAAATATGAAAATATAATAAACATCTCTTTAGGGATTAGGGATTTACTACATTTATTCAAGTGATATTTTTTCATCATCTATTTTTAGATTGAATTATCAGCAGTAGCTGTGTTGCTAAGGAGATGATAAAAATAGACATGATGTGCAAGAAACAGTATTTTCAGATTATATTCTTCTTTTATCTAAGTATTAGCAATTAATGAAATATAAAAGAAAGGGTGTTTAGTATTCTAAAGAAGAAATGTACAAGTCAGTTGGAGCCAACAGTTCAAAAAGATGTTATAAAGAAAAAGTAAATATCAGATAAGGAAAGTTATTTTTCATGAGCTTAGAAAGTTTTGTGCAGAAATACGAGATATGAAAAGTGCATAGTTAAATTATAGAAATGGAAAATAATTACTAAAACAAATTTTAAAAAAAAATGTAATTCACAGAGTACAAGTAACATCACTTTATTCCTTGTTCTTTTTGTTCCTATTCTTCTTCTTCTTATCCTTGTACTTCTTGTTTTTCTTTTTGATCTTCTTGTACTTGTTTTTTTCTTGTTCTTTTTGTTTTTGTTCTTGTTCTTATCCTTGTTCATCTTCTTGTCCTGGTTCATCTTCTACTTGTTCTTGTCCTGGTTTGTCTTCTACTTGCTGCTGCTGCTACTGTTGTTGTTGCTGTTGTTGTTGTTCTTCTTCTTCTTCTTGTCCCTTTTTTTTATCATTTCACCCCAAGCAAGGCGGGAGTGCCACTGACACACAAAGCGTTATAGAGAGTGAAGAGTAAGAGTAAAGAGGGGTGCTTGAGGAAAGGATAAAGAGGAGGAGGGGGATGAAGATCAAGGCATTAGAAGATGTCGATTGACATTACAGTTGAAAATTATAGCTATCAGGGAAGCAAGTAAAAGGAAGGATGTTCTATTGTCAGGCAATGTGAGAGAAGAAGCTGTTGAAGTAGAAGATGTGGTTACATTTAATTGTTTCAATAATGAAAGAGTGGGACCGAGATGCCAATCTAGTTGCATGCTTAAATTCATGCAGTTGTGGTATCAGTGAAAATAACTTGTCAGAGCAGTGGCTATGAAAATATTTGTAGAAAAGACAGAGGGAAACCACATCACATCTGTGAGCAAGTGACTGTAGTCAAGATGCCAGGTCAGGACCTATCACATTGCATGTCCATCTTTAGATTTTGTCAAGAACCTCGAGATGCACAGTGGGAGAACCAGACCATATATGGCAACAGTATTCGATGCAAGGACAAATAGTAGATTTGTAGATTCAAAGGATGGACTCAGATAAGAAAAACCTGGTGCGACACAGAGAACTAACTTTCCTTGCAGTAGATGAAGCTATTGATTCAAAATAGGTCAGTGGAAAACGTGAGACTAAGAAGGCACAGAAAGACAATCTTTTGGAGTTGAGCATCAGCCATGGTGATAGGAGGCAGGTTAGGTTTCTCTATGGTGTATAAATGAGAGCAGTTTCATTTTGGAGGCATTAAAGTTTACAAGCCATTTCCTGCCTTAGGCAACCCCAGATTGGAAGACCTTTTTGAAATCAATGGCCAGGTTAACTTTGTCAGCAATGCCAGATTTACTATTGAGACAGGGGTAAATAGTAGCGTCGTCTGCGTAGATGCTCACTTGAGAACTGATGACATCAGGAAGATCATTAAGAAAGATCAGAAACAGCCTTGGGGAACTCCAATGTTTGTATGAAAGGAACTGGAGGAGAACCCGTTTAGGACGACCTTCATTTCACAGTTTGACAGGAATGATTGGATTAAATCAAATAATCATCCTGTAATACTGTATCTCTGAAGCTTACAAAGAAGGTTCGCATCCAAACCCTAGCAAATGCCTTAAAGATATCTAGAGCCACAGCTCAAGCTTTACTGTTATTATCAAGAACTTGGTATACAAATTCAGTTAGGGATGTAAGCATGTCAGTGGTAACTATAAGATCTAAAAGTGGAAACCATTATGTTTGTCAGAGAGTAGACCATGAGATGTAAAGAGCTTAACCACTTCAGCATTAATTAAAGCCTCGAAAACTCATAGGAGACTGATAGAATGGTAGATAGATGGGTTAGAATGGTTTCCAGAGTTCTTAAAAACAATGACAGCAGACGGAGATTTCCAACAGGCTGAGGCAATAGTTATATAGTTTGGAGAGAACTGGAGCCAGTTCAGGAGCAATTTTTTTAGGACTACAGTTGGTATCCCATCACCACCACTTGCTTTATGAGAGTCTAATTTAGAAATGATGTCAAATACCAATGATGGGGTTATTCTCATCTCACTCAATAGAGCATCAGTTCTAGGGCGAAAATCAGGTGTGGGTACTCCGGATGAGTTGAGTGTTGAGTTGGATGAAAATTTCTGAGTAAAGCATTTAGCCTTATTGGTTGGGGAAGTTAGGACTTTGAATTGATTGAATAAAAGAAGGGATTGAAGATTTGCTGTTTTTCAGCACACTCTTGAAGAGCCACCAATAATCTTTAGAACCAAACTTGCAAGATGCAATACATTGTTTAATTCTATCAGCAAATAGTAACTTTGCTTCATTGAAGACATGCTTGCACTCATTACGAGCAAAGAGAAAGAGATGTCTATTGCAATTAGACATTTCGCTTTGGTACAGATGGAAGAAGTGATTCATATGGGCTATAGCAGCTGAGCAAGCAGCTGAGAACCAAGGAGATGAGTGCAATTTAACTTTATATTTTCTTGCTGGATTGAAAGCCTCAATGCCAGCTTTTACCCAGGACAAGATCTCAGATGCACGTTTTTGAACAGGGTGATTAAAAACAACATTGCAAGAGACGTCACGAAGGAAATCACGGAATGAGTCCCAGTTTGATCATTGATAACAGAAAGATATTCTGTTATTAGGAGGTTCTTGGCTGGATGAGGAGTGGAAGGAGATGATAATAGATACTACAGCATGGTTAGAGTTGCTAAGAGGACAGAGCTGCGTAGCGCATCAAGAGTCAGGGATGAAGGTAAAACAGAGATCAAGAAAGGAAGCATTACTGTTAGGGTTACTGGGGAAACATGTAGGAAAGTCAACCACTTTTTTCAAGGATTGAGTGATTGAAACATTAAGGGTTTGGATACCAGTGAGGTCAGTTACAGAGTGTTTAAGCCACATGGTATGGTTGGCATTAAAATCACCAAACACAAATATATGTGCAAATGGATGTAGAGAGATGGCTTTGTCTGTATTATCAGAAATGCTAACAAGTACATCACAGTCTTGAGAGGAAGAGGAAAGAAGAAAGAGAAAGAATATAGCTTATTGAATTGAGGAGAGATAGATGGTGACACATGTATGAATGGTCTGGAGATTCAAGAGAGAGATCTCTAGCCAGCAGGAGATGATCACGGGCATAAACTCCCAGGTCATGCATGTGGGATTTAGAGTCCTTTAGAGGAAGATAGCTGGTTATCAAGAAATCAGAGAAGGGGACTGATAAGTTAAGGTTAGTCTCACAGAGAGCTTGTATATCAGGAGACCTTCCACACTACAGAAGTTGTTACAAATGCCAGGGAAGTTGAAGAAGGAAATGTTAAAGAGTTTAGGCAATTTTTTTGGAGCTGGTTTAGGTTTATATTTTTTATTGTTTATGGTCATGTTGAATTATGTGGGTAAGGAAACAGCTTAAAGTAATAGTAGCAGACGTTCATCGTATGTGACATGGGTAGAAAGGAACTGGTGCAAACTGCAACATAATGTGGCCCCAGGGTTGCTCACTAGAGGTATGTGTAGGGAACACACTTCTATTTCTTGTTCTTGTTCTTTTTTCTGTTCTTCTTTTTCTTCTTCTTGTCCTTTTTCTTCTCCTTGTCTTTGTTCTTCTTATCTTCAAGAAGAACAAGATCAAGAAGAAGAATCTTCTTGATCTTGTTTTTCTTCTTGTACTTATTCTTGTCTTGGTTCATCTTCTACTTGTCCTCCTTGTTCTTGTTCTTCTTGATTTTTTCCTTGTTCTTGTTCTTCTTGCTTGTCTTCTTGTTCTTGTCCTTGTTTTTCTTCTCCTTATTCTTCTTGTTCTTGTTCTTCTTCTATTTGTTCTTGTTTTTGTTCTTCTTGTACTTGTTTTTTTTTTCTTATTTTTCTTGTCCTTGTTCTTGTTCTTCTTGTTCTTGTTCTTTTCTTCTTCTTCATGTTCATATTCTTCTCATTCTTGTTCTTATTCTTTGTATTCTTGTTCTTGTTCTTCTTGTTTTTGCTTTCCTTCTTTTTCTTCTTCTTGATCTTCATTTTCTTGTTGTACTTGTTCTTTTTCTTCTTTTTTGTTGTTCTTCTCATGTTCTCATTCTTGTTCTTCTGGTTCTTCTTTCTCGTCTCGTTCTTGTTCTTCTTGTTTTGTTTTTTTTTTGTTCTTATTATTATTCTTGATCACAACTCTTAATCATGGTTCTCCACAACTTCCTATCCTTATCTCTAAGCAATGGTTGTTCCTTTAATTTTATCTTTTTTAAATTATTTCTCTCCAAGCAAGGTATTAATGCCTCTAAGTTTCAAGGTATTACTGAGAATGGAAGAGAATCAGAAGTCATTAGTGAGGAGAAGACAGAATATGACAATTGAAATTGCATTTAAATATTTGAAGAACATAGGTGGCAAGGAAGTAATAAATGGGAAGAGAGTTACACAGGTGAGAAGTGTGAGGAAAGAAACTCTTAGAATAGATCTTATAGTTGCATCTTGTTATTTCTACAGTAAAATGATGAGACCTATTTGCCAATTTAGTAGTATGCATAAATTCATATAGTCAATGTAACAACAAGATGAACACATTAGAAAAATTTCCATATTCCATCTGTATACCCTGTAGGGGAGTAAGTGTCCCTACTGAAAGGAATCACCTAGTTAATGAAACTTATAGACTCAAATACAAATTACCAATACTTTTTTCAAACCAAGTAAATGCTTTCAGACATAAACAACCAATATTTACTTATCTCTCAACCATGTGAATACATGAGAATCCCATCAGACTAAAACCAAGTGGACAAAATCCCAGCCTCTTATGACAAATGCGGACAAAATCCCAATCTTGTATAATATTAATCAGTAAAATTAGGTGTAATAGATATTCAACTGTTATCACATTATACAAGGCAACCAAAAAAGTCCATTCTGTTTTTAATTTGTTCGGAAAAAAGGTATACAGCAAATTTTACACACTGTTAGTCTTCAAATACTCCCCATCAGCATCCAAAACCTTTTGCTAACATGACCCAATCTGGTGGTAAAAATCAGATGTCTTGCATGCAAAGAAGTCTGTGAGTGCCTGCCACAAATTGCCTCATTTGTGAAGGATTTCCCATGAAGGTGGTTGTTTAGGGAATGGACGAAGTGATGATCTGTTGGTGCAATGTTGAGGAAGTATGGTATATGGTGCAGGATCTCCCAACCAAGTCGCTGTATGGTATCCCTGCCATATGCTGTGCAGGTAAAGCATTTGGCAAGCACACCACAGGTTTGGTTGTTGTCCTCTGTCCATAGCTGCCTTTAGGGCCTCATCCTCCAGGCCTGATTGTGCATTCACTCACAGCATTGATGTATTTGGCAACTTGATGTGGCTGTGGAGAAGCCCTCTTTAATGTCATAAAGCAGACAAACCTAAACGATCTGCTTTGACACCACCATAATTCCTCACTACTGCTTGAATTATGACTGAGTTGTGTGTGCAAAACACTGGCATTGGTCAAGAGTAATGTACCCACCCCCACCACTTTATGATGGGTTGTGATGCATCAATTTCATAAATCTGTGAGCATGAAATAAGTATATTGGATATTGTGCTTATTGTCTCAATTTGACATTGGAATGTATATATTGGAAAATGTACATATAAGTGTATATATTGGATATAATATTGTATATATTAGATATCATACATATAAGTGTACATATTGTATATCATTATTATTATTATTGTCTCAATTTGAGATTAAAATTTGAATTAAATGTTCCTTGAATTTTCAATATAATTTTTTTTTCTTTTTATATATGTGACTGGGATTTTGTCTGTTTTTGGAATAAGGGGCTGGGACTTTGTCTACTGGGTTTTGTTTTGTTACCACTTTTAGTCTATTGTTATAATTAATCCATTTTATTATTTTATTTTTCTCACCATTTTATTGTTTCAATTTGACATTGGAATGTATATATTGGAAAATGTACATATAAGTGTATATATTGGATATTATTATTATTATTGTCTCAATTTAACATTGAAATTTGTTTCTTTTTATATACGAGACTTATTTACAAGATTGGGAGTTTGTCCACTTTTGAGATAAGAGACTGGAACTTTGGTTTACTGGGGTTTTGCCCACTGGGATTTTTGTCCTGTTTCCAAACCAAGTAAATGCTTATTGACTCAACTAATATTTACATATTCCCAAACCAAGTAAATGTCTATAAACTCAAATATAAACTATTACTTATCTGCAAACTAAATAATTGCTTATGGACTTGAATATAATTTTTAAAATATAAAAACAATTTTGACATTAAATTAGCCAGCAGGAGTTGACATGTCATAAAGCCAACCAACCCAACTTGAACAAACATTTTCAGCTAAGAGAAATGGTCTTTGAACTTTTTTTGTTTTTTTACTGATGCTCCTTTTCTCATTCCTCAATTTATTGACTCAAAAAGCACATTGTAGAATTATAGTTTTTCAATCTTTGGTCCCAGTTCTCTGCAAGGATATAATTACTCCTTGTAATTACTCCTTGTTGAGAATAACTGTTGTGGAGACTTTAATAGATGCTATTAGAATTTTCATAAACATTTTCCCCATTGAATTTTTGCTGAAATATATTTTAATACAGCTAAATTCTTAATTCCTTGGGGTGATTTGAAGGATTGACTTACTTCTCTGGAGCAATATATCTTGATTATATTCACATGCTCTGTGTATAACCTGACTTTCTGTCAACAAAAAACAAAAATAAAAATGAATACAAACTAAAAATGAAATTGAAAAATGCCTAGTTAAGCTTTCCTGTCTGACAATTCCGGCCTCTTGAAATTGTATGCATTTCTTTTCATGTCTCTCTCTCTCTATCTCACTTTCTCTCTCACTCTGTCTGTCTGTCTCTAACTATATACATATATATATATATATAGGATAAATGTTAGTAAAAGATTATAACTTAGCTGATTGATGTTACCTTCAGCATCCTGACTAGAATTTCATAGATGGATCTGTCTGTCCACTCTTCAGAGGGTATCATATAATATATATATATATATATATATATATATATATATATATATATATATATATATATATAAGAATAAGTAAAATGTTTGTTGCTTAGCTGATTGATGCTTCAGCATCTTGACTCAGAGTTTCATAGACAGACCCATGCATCCACTCTTCAGTAGCTCCCTCTCTCTCTCTCTCTCTCTCTCTCTCACTCTCTCTCTCTCTGTATATATATATATATATATATATATATATATATATATATATATATATATATATATATAAAACAGCTGAAGATAGATCAAGGTCAATCTGAAATATCAAAACTACATATATATATAAATAAATATAAAAAATATATAAAAAAAATAAATAAATACTTTCATAAAAAACATTATTATTATTTTTTAATTCCATAAACTTTTTAGTTGTTTTTTCTATATATACATATTAAGAAAGTATACGTGGCTTCTCATTATGCTATATATATATATATATATATATATATATATATATATATGAAATATATGAAAATAGGAAACATGAGAACACTTATGTAGCATGTTGGAATCATATTTTAAATAAATAATTATATATATATATATATATATATATATATATATATATATATATATATATATATATATTTCATATTACTTAATGTTTTAATTAGTGGATACATTTGTTTGAGTAGATATTGTGTTTTTTTTAATTATGTAAAATGTAATTATGTCTACACACACACACACACACACACACACACATATATAGGATTAATAAAAATAAATAAAAATTGAACAAATAATAGAAATTGAACATATTGGCATGATAAAAAGACGAAAAAACACAATGTCACAGAAAAATTCAAGGAAGATTAAAAGAGTACTAAGCAAGAAAATTAGATTGACCAATAAAAAATATTTGAAGTATTTTCTGTTATGAATGTAAAAAGAGTGAAAAGATTCAGAGTATTAACAATACTATCTAAAGACACAAGTATTATATAATATAAATTCATGTGACAATTACTTCAACAACAACAATGGTGCTTCCAAAAAGCATTCATTGTTTTGAAGCTACAGTATCATTAACCCAGCAAAGTTCGGCAGTACCTTGCGATATCACCAGGTTTTGTTTGTTTTTAGTTATATTTCTTGTGTTTCAACAAGTTTGTTGACAGGGTACAGTTTCTTGTAGATAAATGCTTGTGGCTTAAACATTACCCTTTGATCAGATTGTTACCCATGAGTGAAAAACTAAACAATTTCTAGCAGCAAACAAGATTTTATTCTTAGATAGTAACTTACTGCTATAAGCAAGGGAAGTAGCGTTGAGGTGTGAGTGAGTGGGGAGGTGCTCGGTTCAGTGGCCATCATCTATGTTTTTCTGAGAGGCATGCTTTTTTCCTTTTATTTTATGTTTCACAGAATGGTCAGTTTTATAGATCACAGTTTTCTTTGTCCTGTCATCTTTGTCTAAAAAAGTATTAATCTTCCTTCCATCACTTTTTCTCAGTCTGAGTCTCTTGCTCTTGTACTTGGAAGTTGACTTCAATTACTGATAGCCATTGGTCGAAAGTAAATGTTTCGTATTGAATTGTGTGACAGGTCCTGCTGTTTTAAGTTTAACAAAACCTCAACTTAACATATTGTTACACATTGCAGGAGTTCCAAATGGAAGGTGAAGCAGTTTCTGTCCCAATCTTGAAGACTATATTCCATTAATATCAACTGGAGATCAGACAGATAGATCAATAAAGTGAGAATGACACCTGGTGTCTGGCTACAAGCATTGGTTGTAAAGTCAATATTTTTATCTCCCCCACCTTGTAATAGTTAAAAAAAATCCAAAAAAAATCAATCCCTTCACTATCTAAGTAGGAAGCTCAACAAAGCCAATAACCAGACAAGCAAGGAAATAATGAGGAAGCAAGAGGAAACACACCTGGTGGATTAAAATAGATCTGTGCAGAAGTTTCCAGCTTTTTTTATTTAAACAGAGGTAGACAACAATGTAGGAAACACTTTTTTTAAATTAAAAATTCTGGAAACATTTGCCCTCACTACGTATACAGTGCTTCAAAAATGTTAACATTTCGAAAGAAGTACCTTTGTTACACTATGTTAGATTTTATGATGTAACTCAATATTTTCACAATAAAATTAATATTAACCAATCAATGTTGGTAAAATTTTCAGGATCTTAATGGAATAACTATCTTGGTAATCTGCAGTCTCCAAAGCCCATAACAGACATTTGTAATCAATCAAAAAAAATAAGCAGTATAAAGGGCTGAAAATTGAGAGGGTTTTACAAGTAATATTTCCTGGAGGAAAACAGTCAGGCCAGCGGTGTCCTTTATATTCCTTGTCAGGATCACATACTTTTCATTCATTCTTCTTATCATCATGGACTATCTTCCTTGCTGTCTACACAGGAAATGGTGTTCATCACCTCACAAGCTGCCATCACTCTTGAGCCCACATCACTCACCAGCTGTCACAAGACTCTTGTGAATTCATCCTACCAAAAGAGAGATAATTGGCTTCTGCAACACTACAATATTCTTCTTTTATGTGCTGTGTCCCTTCAGAAAATAGACGATCATGGCTCTCCACCACCTCCTGTCCTTTGTAGCTCTTAATAACTTTAGTCTTTTTGTTATTTCTCCCAGACTCTGTCCTGCCATCCACTTGCTCAATCCAATTATGTCATGCGTTGCTTTCCCCTGTCCCTCTATCCATCATGTAAGTATCAGATTTTCCAATCCCTCCTTCCTCATTATGTTTTCCAGAAATTTCAGCTGTCTCTTCCTGATGTTAGGTATAAGTTTCCTCTTTCTTTCTATTCTCTCCAAAACCTTGTCATTGCTCACATGTTCAGCCCATGATATCATTAGCATCCTTCTGTAGAACCACATTTCTGTTGGTTCAAGTCTCTTCTTCATCTTTGAAGAGATTGTCTAGCATTCACTGCCATACAGGAGGACAGATATCGCATAACATTTCCATACTCTTTGCTTTGTTTCCAATGAAACTTTTCTGTTTGTTAATACTCTGCTTAGCTTTTGGAATGCATCTTTGGCCATCCCAATATATATTTAGATCTCAGTGTTGCACTTTCTGCCCTCTGTTAGAACAATTCCCAGATATTTAAATTTCTGTGCCTGCTTTATTTTAGTATCCCCAACCTGTAAATTGCATTTTGGGCTCATCTTTTTGCTGATGGCCAAGCATTCTGTATTCTTGTAATCTATGCTTAGTCCCTTCTTCTTGCTCTCCTTTGCTACTTTCTGTAGGAGCTTTTGTAGTTTCCTTTCTGTGTCGGCTATCTATCTGCACTGTGTCATCTGCATATCTTATGTTGTTAAGATTGTGGCTGCCAATGATGGTAGGATTTTCAGTTCTCTTAGAATTGCCTCACTTTATAGGTTGAATAAATCTGGTGAGAAGACACATCCTTGCCTTACACCCCTTTCTATTTTTGTATATCTTCTGAGCTCATTTTTTATCTGTATGAAGGTGGTTTGCTGCCAGTAGAGATTTTTTATTATTCTAATGACTTTCCCAAATATGTCAAGGTTGCTGAGCAGCTCTAAAAGTTCATTGTGGTGTACTTTGTCAAACACCTTTGCATAGTTTATAAAACACAGGTACACATTCTTTTGCATTTGTATTGCTCTTTATGATAATGTTCTCAGCATAAATATCACATTCTTGTCCTATGTCTAGCCTGATTCTGCTGCATGTACTATTTATCAGAATTCAGATGATAAGTTTTGTTATGTGGCTCATTAGGCTGTTTGATGGAGTTCGCATTCATTTGTGCCTGGTTTCTTAGGAAATTAGATCTGCTTAGGTCTTCTGGTATATCACTACTGTTGTAGATTTCATTTATTATTTCTATAATCTTGCTTATGCCAAAATCATCTAAGGTTGCAAGCATCCTTATTATAATTCTATCTAGCCCTACCCTTTTGTTCCTGTTCAATTTGGCCAGTGCAGCTTTCATTTCCATTTTTAGTATTTCCAGCCTGTTGGTATTTCTGTGTATTGCCAGTTGTTCTCTTTTGTTGTGGAAGAGATCTCCAATATATTTATTCCAGCATTGAATAATTTTTCCTTCTCTAATATGAGCATTTCATCCTTGGATTTTATGCAGCCTGTTGATGAGCATGTCTTCTGTCATGTTAGTTCCCTTATTTTTTTATGCATATCTCCATTCTCTGTGAAACTCATTCAATTTCTGCACATTTTTCATTGAACCATTTTTCTTAAGCCTATCTGCATTTGTTCCTTATTTCATTGTGCAGTTTTCTGTATTTTGTTCTATGTTTTGGCATTGTTTTCTGTTTCCTTTGCATCATGTCAAGAATTTCATCTGTGATCCATTCATTTTTTTCTTCTTTGTCCATTCTCCTTCGGGATGAAGTCTTTTGCTGATGTCACTAAAGCTTCTCCTAGTGTGTTACATTTCAAGTTTTTATTTCCAAATTGTCCCTTATATCTTCTGTTTGTGTGGTCCATATATTTTTCCTTCAGGTTTGGGTTGTTCAGAAATCTGTTGTATTGCAATTTGTTGCTTTGTTAGGCTTCTTTAGTTTAACAGGGAGGTGGTTGCTTCTGCAGTTGGCACTTGGATAGGTTTTGCAGTGAACAAATGCATTCCTGAATCTTTTGTTGATAGTTAATACTTATATTTATAAGAGCAATATATTGTTTGAGTTTCAGTTTATAATATCTGTCCTATTGTTAATAATTTGTTATAGGGTGAGTGTTATGTTTTATTATGTAAACAAAATTAGTGCAGAAAACATTTTTATTTATAAATAATTCCAAAGTTATAAGCTATAGAAATATGTATGATTAACACAATATCCTATGTACCAGAATAAATTATGTTATTATTTTACATGTTAATATGAGATCCTTGATATTGTATAAGATTCATCAATCTTTCAATCATTGTTTTGTTAAGTTCTCTACCTCCACAGCATCCTTCTGTAGAATCACATTTCTCTTGCTTCGAGTCTCTTCTTTATCTTCGAAGAGATTGTCCAGTATTTGTTGCCATACAAGCGGACAGATATCATGTAACAGTTCAGTACTCTTTTCTTTGTTTCCAATGAAACTTTTCTGTCTTGTAATACACTGCTTAGCTTTCAGAATGCATCATTGGCTATCCCAATATGTCTTCGAATCTCAGTGTCAATGTTCCCCAGAGATCTTCTTTGATTTTGATTTTGTTTTCTATTTCTATATATATATATATATATATATATATATATATATATATATATATATATATATATATATATATATACCAATGATGGCAATGAACACTCATATGCTCATTGTAGTAGAGACTTTGTAATTGCAGATACAACTATAGTTACCCATTGAACAATACTGGTGTCAGACGCCTTCAAATAATTTTGCACTAATAGTACTTGCTCGATAATACTCACTTGAACAGTAATCCATATAGTGATGTGAATAGAGAAATAGTATAAATGAATAGAGTAGAGAATAGTGGTTTGTATAGTAATAGAAGATAGAGTAGAAATAGCAATTGTTTAGACATCACGTTACTACCTACTTATGCATTTCTTCTATGATCATGTGGTCTACTTAATTCAATAATGGGATCGCCTGTGTTTGATCATTGGTGATCTACGTTCAAACTCAAGTGTCAGTGGCACTTATTTCTATATAACAGTATATATATATATATATATATATATATATATATATATATATATATCAATATATATATATATAATACCCTTATATATATCCTCTTCATCTATATATGGGTAAATAGCAGGACAGACTGGGTTCTATAGCCTTGGATGGCAATGGAGGAGAAGGACAACTCTGAATTCAAAACCTGTGGAGGGTCGTTTGGGAACCTTGTGGCATTCGGTGCACCAGGTTTCTGTATTCGTCCCTCAAAAAAGTGTGGCTGGTCGAAGGCCTTCACCATATAATCAAATTCATGTGCCGGTGTCGGGATGTCGGTTTCCTGGAACTTACCCTTGGGAAAGGTCGATATATGAATATATATTCATCTTTTGGGCCATAATTTTCTATTGGGTAAATAGAGAGGATTGACTGGGATCATGAAAAATAAAAATTGTGCAGTGGCAACTGGTCACAAGAAAAAAAAAAACAATTTCCCCTGATTCTAGTAAAAAAAAAAAAAGAAAAACCCTACTGGCAAAAAATTCGTTTGGGTCTTTTCAACAACCTCTCACCATGAGAGCATGTGAAAATGGACCTCTCCAGGAATGAAGGTTTTACTCAGATAGTCCTTCCTCATATATAACTTTTTATTAATAGACTCATCATAATAAAATAATTCACTCAATCAACAAGACAACACAAATATTAGAACTTTTAACAACCACATTACAAGAACTTTTATCTACCATAACAACCAAACATTCTGATAATAAATACTTATATATTTATATATAAATGTCTTAGTTTGTTGTTATGATGTATATCTGTATATTTTATGGACCACAAAAGCAGGAGTCATGCAAGACCCATCATAACAGATGCATTCCATTAATTTAGTATCTTTTCCACAAGGTGGGTATTATTCAGCTTTACAGAATGGATGATAGCATAGTTCTTCACGAATATACTTTTTAGCTTAAAGATTCTTGGCTGGAATCTTTATCACTCAAAAATGTCTTGTTCATGAACTCATAATGTTCTGCATTTATCTTGATATTGTCATCAAATTTGAAGGGTCTATAATTTTTCTGCTTACAATACTAATCCCAAATATTACTACACTGCCACCTGTTTTCATATGTAGGGGCTGTGTGTTGATAGGTTTGAATCAGAACAAGCTTGAGAACTTTTGAAGAAACTGAATTCATCATTTTCAGAAGAGATAAATTTCAACAGGAGGAATTTTAAATATATATATATATATATATATATATATATATATATATATATATATATATATATATAAAATATGTATAAACACAGATACCTAAAAAAAAATTGAAACATTGAAGATTTTGCTATTTAGAAATAGTTTGCTCTCACCATAGCAGGATATATATAAGTGAAAAAATACACCCACCTCAAAAAACAAGGGTTAATATTAGGGTAAAAACTAGGAGGAAATGACAATGTTCTTGTTTACATTTTTGCTACTAAAAGAGGGATAGTCCTCTCTTTTTTATATTTGAAACAGTAACCTGGTGGGTATCTTGATTAAATTAGTAATCCTCACAAATCAGTAAAAAAATGTCCCAAGCTCTAGAGTAGCCATCAAATCCATCTAACTTACCTCTGCAGTTAATTGCTAAAATTTATAATTAACAAATCAGTTTTCATATAATAATTTACCTAACTTGCACATTTCATGTTTATCTAAAGGTGATAATTCAGCTGCTTTTATGTGTTTAGCTAGTGTTCTTAATATTCTGCACCTTTCCTCTCTGTTTATATTTGTAACTTAGCTTCTACAAATATTTTCACACTGCTCAATTCAATTTTCTTGTTTGTAAATTCCCTTTTAATTTTTCTGAGCTATCTTTTTATTTAATATTCTTGAAGCCATTATTTTCTTGTTCATATTTAGTGAATGTATTGAATTTCTGTTTTGATTGTTCTTTACTAGGTGTGATGGATAATTTTGTTGCCATTTCATATTTTTAATTTTGTGCATGCACATTGTTTGGTTTTGCACAGTATAGTAGGGTCAGTTGGGCACCATTTGTGAGAAAAAGAGCACCATGATGCAATTCACTCTGAAATTTGGAAATGGCATACTATACTGCTTGGCGTTCATGCATTGGAAGCTCAAATATGCACATTTCAGAGTGTTTGGGTATAGGACTGTTCAGAGGATTCGGAAAGTTGGATGATATATCCAGTCAACATCATGGTGTTTGGGGTGATGATTATGCCTCTAATCATACAGGGCCTCAGACTCTTCAAAGGCATACATATGCTTCCCTGGGTTTTTGAAAGACCCATGTTAGCAACAGGATTACCTCCACACAAGCAGGAGAACCCTGTCATGGCTGTCAGACAATTTTGCAATCACATCAAAATAACACCCCAGACTGCAACCCCTTGATTATTTCAGTTTTGATTCCTTGTAACACCAAGATGAACTGAAGTAGGTATCTGTCTATATTTCTGTACTCATTATACCTCATCTTTGATATTTATCACAACATTTCAACCACCTGAGAAGGCCAGAGCATACAATTTGAAATGTGATAAATATGGTAACAAATATGAGGATGATAGGTCCGAATCAATCTTGAAATGGTCTCCACTAATTCATGCAGTATACCATGATGAAAATACCCCAAACTTAATAAAAAAAAAATTTTATTATCTAAATGTTTGTTATTATTAAGTCTAAGAGGAAAACCAAATATTTTTTGATAATTTTATCAAATTCTTTTCATCCTTTGTAGAATATTTGAAATTTTGATTAGAAATCTTATTTTTCTTGCATCAGAAGAATACCATTAAAAAGCATGTCTGTGTGACTTGTTTTGAGAGGTTTGAATCAGTGAACAAGCTTTGAGAACTTTTGGAAGAAACTGAATTTTAATTTAACATTTAACTACACAGTAATTTAAAAAATTAATTTCAGCAATCTAAAGAGACTTTACCTTTAATTGTCTGAAGATGATTTCTGGAAAAATAAAATTTAAAATAGTAGCAATAAAATAAATTTAAAACTTCATAAGAAGAGATAAAATTTCATAAGAGAGGAATTTAATTTTTATATATATCTCCAAAATTTTTATGTCTTATTTATGGTATATGTAGGGCGTTTTTTTTTTTATCTTTTAATTGTGTCTAATTTTTGTAGGTTTACTAATTTTACTAATTACTAATTTTTTCTTGATTTGCCCTGATGAAATTGGGGTGTGTCTTATACACCCATGTGTCTTATATGTCATCAAATATGGTAATTTTTATATTTCAGTTATGAAAAAAATTTCACAAGTGAGATAATATAAAAATTAATAATTAAAAATAATACCATAAAATTTCATAAATAAGCTAGGTACCTAATAATTATAGGTACCACTCTCATTTTTATGAATTTTTTTTTGTGTTAATTTTTAATTCTCTTTATTTTTAATATTGTTTTGTTTCTGTCCCTAGAATTGGAAGTAAAAAGAAAATAATTAATAATTGCAGTGTCTCTCACTGAAAAACAATAAATTAATTATATTTTTAAAAAGTAAATAAAAAATATTTAATGAAATAGTACATAAAAAAAAACTTTTCAAAATGTGACTATGTTGGTGGTAGTCAAAGTCAGCCAGAAAATTCAACATGTGTTCACAGTAGGAAAGCAAAAATTTTCTGACAGCAGCTTATTGCCATCAGTTTTTTTTTTTTAAAAAAAAAAGAAGTTTTTATGCATATTCAAAAAGAAAATTTTTTTTTTTAAATATTGGAAGTTCACAGATTGTAATAAGCTTTTAAATTTATATTCCGTAAAGATAAATCTACTTAACAGCATTCGCAAAACTCTATGGACTGAAACTTAATTTTAAAAGTTTTAACAACTTTATCACATTTTGTATTTATAATTGAAAAAAAAAGAAAAAATTCTTGTAAAAATTCATTTTTTATTGAAAAAATATTTTGGCTTCAGAAAATATTTTCCCTAACATATATTATTCACAAAAGCCATTAAAAGCTTTTCTAATTCAATAATGTCTTAGTTTTATCAGGTTTTGTATGTTACAATTCAGAGCTGATTTTTGGTAACAGGGGTATTCAATTTTACAAAAAGTCAATGATTTATATTCTTCAAAATCTGTGTTTAACTAATATAATCAATAAAAGTTATGCTGTTGAATTTCTCAAGTTTTCATAAAATTAAGTAAGGGTAGGGAGTAACAGATGTAAAAAAATAATTTTATCATGACTTTCTAAGAAAACATGTTTAAAATAATTTCATTCATTTGTGAATAAATTTTGAAAGTTTCATGAAAATCTGACAATTATTTGATTTTTTCAAGAATTTCCAAAACAATGTGTTTTTAATTCCAAAAAGATGCTAAATAATAAAAAAAGTACTTTGGTCTTTACTCTTAATAATACCATAAACATTTTGACGACAAATCATTGTTTTCATTAAATTTGGAACACTTTTTCATCACAGTATGCTGTTTTTTTGGCTAATTAGTGGAGATACCTAAACTGAAGACAAGGATTATAGCAGCATTGATGAACTTAAACAAGTTCAGAAGAGTTGCAGGAGATTCCAAAGATGTCTGGAGGCTACAGTTGAAGCCAATGGCAGTTTTATTGAATAAATTTACTCTTAAGTCTTTAGTAATTCAAGATATTTTTGTATAATTTTGGTAAATATATCTGTTAGAATGAGATGTTAATGTTATTTTCATTTTTGCGTAATTTAGATGACCATTTATCCATTGCACCCTCTCTCTCTATATATATATAAAATTAAAAATATCACACCTCAAGATGTGTTATAAAATTTCAGTCTAGTAAATATTGTTTTAAATATTTCTGATAAAAATAGATTTTATAAGCTGAGTTTTTGTAGAAAAAACTATGTCAAAGTTGAAAAAGATTTCATGTTACATGTTTTGTTCTTTAAGACTTCATTGGATATTTATGTTGTTGCAACTACACATGTGCATGAAGGATACAGGATGCTGAGATTTTTAAATCTAAATTAATTTTTTTAAAATATGTTTTGGGTATATAGCCCAGATTTATAGACTCTATACTAAAATCATATACTTAAAAATATTTTAATTTAAAATTCTCAGCATCCACTTGCCTTCATGAGCATATGTAGTCACATCAACAGAAACATCACTTTAGTTTGATAAAATTCTAAAGGATGAAACATGTTACAAGAAAACATTTTCCACTTTGCCATAGTTTTTTCCCTAAAATTGTTGTTGATATATAAAACTTTATATATTGTTTTCCCATCTCATAAAATTATCCTAAAAGATTTACTAGCACTGTTTGGTTAATAACACCAATCTTAGAAGCTGACTTAGTTTAGAGAAACAGAACCTCTATTATATCTTAAAACAGTCTTCACCTGTTCACCATCCAAGACATTCTTGGAATCTTCTCCAGCTGTTCCACAAAACCTTTTGGCATATTTCTTTAGGTATTGTTGCAACAACATTTGCAACATATTTTGGAAAGGAAATGATAACAACAACACCTATGCAAAAACCAATGAGCAAAAAGTAAACACATATAGACAAAGGTTCAACAAAACAATTAATAAAATATTAAAAATAAAAACAAATCCTGGACCAGATAAATAGAATACCACCCCACCACACCCACACTATAAGACTTGCCCAAAACACACAAACAGTAAACCCAATATACCTGTTAAGTTTTGTATATCTCTCTGCATAGTAGTAGTCATAGTATAGTTTTCTGTGTTCTGAATAGCAACCGGGTTTGCTAGGCATAGCCACCCTATGTTTGCCAGTTGTTCTCTATTCATACTTGTCTATCTAATTTGCATATGATACTACAATACCAATCAAGCCCATTGTCAACACAACACATTAAAAACTCTGGTGATGTAATCCAGAGAATACAAAATGTAAATATGGAAAACATGGTTATGCTGAGTCTAGACATTAAATCATTATACCCCAACATGAAATGCCTCAACAGATTGAAAAACTACCTCAAAAGGTCCAAAGAAAAGCTTCCTCTACCTGTCCACAAAATTATAAAAATATGCAAACTAATCACTAACCACTGCTTCTTCTCTTTGAACAATATTCACTACAAGCAAAAATTTGGCTAACCTATACAATCACCTATCAGCAGTGTTCTCGCTTGTCTTTTTCTAAAATTCTTAGAATCCGGTCCATTTAGACACATACCCATCAGCTCTACTTGCCTAAGATATATAGATGACACCCTCTTATTATATCCCCAAGGGGCCAGGATACAAACCAATTAGACATAATTATGAAATGCAAAAAGGTTGAACCTACCATTGAATTCACACACGAATTTGAAATAAACAATTCTCAACATTTCCTTGACATGTTATTAATATGCAACAATGAGAAATTAGATTTTAAGGTATATTGTAAACCCACAAACAAAAATGATCTAATCAACTTCTATTCCCACCACAACCAAAAAATAAAATCTAAGCTAGTCACAGGATTCTACCTCAGAGCCCTTAGAATATGTAGCCCAGAATACATGAATGAAGAATAGAAATATATTGAGAAAATTTTCAAACTTCTCCACTACCCAAATCATTTTATCCTCAACACAAAAAAACGAGCTTACAAAATCCACAAAAATAAAAAAAAACAAACACCACTTATAACATTTCTAGCAAAAATTACACAAAATTCTGCCCCCACAACACTCTTTCTACTAAACACGCAAACAAATTAGTCACCTCTAGTACTACCACCTCCAAGACAATAAGAGATATAATAAGGAAGAAAAATAAATCTCACACCGATTCAAATGCCAGGATTTATCAAATAAATTGTTTACAATGTAAAAATTTTTATGTGGGGGAGAAACATGTTATCTAAAAGGCTGCATCTATAAACACAAGAGAGACTTGTGTTTGGACAATCTAACTCGTTTTTGCATTAAAATGATGCTGAACATAACTTTGATTTCACTAATGCCACCCTAATTAAAACGAACATAATACTTTAAGGAGAAAATATATTGAAAACTTAATAATAACATTATTACCAACTATAAACATATTCCTAAAACATTACATCGCCATCTTTTTTTGAATCCATTCTTAAAGAATCTAACTTATATCTATCTAATACAAAGAATACATTATAAAGGAGGCAAGCAATAAATTAGAACTCTGTGACTCCCTGCTGTGTGGGGTGACTGCACAAAAGTGAAGATAAAACCCCAACTAGACAGACATGTGCACACAATTACAAATACACATTATCATCCATTGCCCATTTAGACATACAAGAATCTTCACAAACTTACATGCACCTAGAATTATCTACGGTTTTAATGCACGTTACACGTGTCTGACCAATGACTGCTCTTCTGGACTGGTTGCCACACAAGGCTATAGGATTCAGTCTGTCTGGCTATTTACCCATAGCTGGGGTGGGAAAAGATAGATTCATACCTTTCCTAAGGGTATCAGCACATAAGTGAATGCAATGAATTTGACTGGAATTCAAATTCAGCTCATTGATTCCTCAATCTGAGCCACTATCCATTACATTACCATACCTATATATACAGGAATAAATTATCATCTATTAACATATATAAACATTTTATTTTAACAGATATATTTACCAAAATTACACAAAAATATCTTGAAATATTCAAATCGCCATTGGCTTCAACCATGGCTTCCAGATCACTTCAGCCTCTTCTGAAACTCTTCTGGATGGTCTCCTTGTCTAAGATGGTAAATGCTGCCATAATCTTTGCCTTCAGTTCATGTTTGTTGTTATAAAGAGTTTTGTTAGTCTCTTACTCAACAGTTAGCTGGCTAGATGTAAGGGGTGATTTGGTCATAGAAAATGTCTGACAGCCATGACTGGGTTCCTCTGCTTGTGTAGCATAGTGCAGAGTTTTGTTGCTAGACATAGGATCTCACAGAAGCCACCCTTTTCACCCAGGGAATCAGTACCTCCTCAAGGTATTTAACATAGGCCTCTGTTTTGAGTCTGAGTCCCTCACCAACAAATTCTGGTTGAAGCCAATTTATAAGTTCTTTTCTTATCAGAGTTTATCATTTATAAGTTCTTTTCTTATCAGAATGATCAGAGTGAGTTTTCGAGCTGCCATATCTTCATAATCATCATTAGACTCATTCAACCCTTTTTGAATACTCTGCACTGTCCTCAGCTTGACATCCAAATACTCTGAAATGTTCATATTAGAGCTTCAGGCATGAATGTGAAGCAGTACAGCATGTCGTTTCCAAATATTTGGTGGAGTGAATTGAATCATGGTGCTCTTTTTCTCACAGATGGTACCCAACTGACCCTACTATACAACACGCATGTGCAAAATTAAAAATATAAAATGGTGAAAATTTACCCATTGCACCATCTCTCTCTCTCTCTCTCTCTCTCTCTCTCTATATATATATATATATATATATATATATATATATATATATATATATATATATATATATATATATATATATATATATATATGTATATATATATATATATATATATATATATATATATATATATATATATATATATATATATATATATAAATATAAATATATATATATATATATAAATATATAAATATATATATATATATATATATATATATATATATATATATATTTATAAATATATATAAAGAAATATAGTATTAAGGTGTGGTATATTTATGGGATAAAGTGCTCAATATCAGAGATAGTGCATGTGAATAAATATAAAATTGAACATAGAAGTCAAAACTTAGAGGCGACAGTCTGTTTCATGCTATATGCAATCATCAGGCCTGTTGCTTCAAAAGTGTTGATTTTCACTTTTTATATTTATATATATATATTATATATATATATATATATATATAAATACATACACACACATATATATATATATATATATATATATATATATATATATATATATATATATATAATAAAACTGTTATTAGAAAGAAGAACGTATATGTTGTCTAGGAAATGGTTATATTAAAAGAGTGCTCAATGCACTATTCAAAACATGAAAACTACAAACCTATTTAATATTTAAAATAATAAACACTAACATTTTCTGCAACCAGTTTCCACCAATAAATGCTTTCTTCTTATTGATGGAAACTGTGGTAGAAGAAAATGTTAGTGTTTATTATTTTAAATATTATATATATATATATATATATATATATATATATATATAATAGATATGTTTAAAATTATTTTAGAGGTTACTGAGTAGAATTAATTGTGGATCTGATTTATTTGTAACTATTATATATCATTTCATTATTTATTAATTAATTACTTTATTATTTGTTGTTGATTATTATTATTGCATTTATTTGTGTTTATGTGTGTATTCGTAGTTAGTTAATTTGTTTGTCATTTACATAATTTGTTTATTTACTTATTGATTTAGATCTTTACGTTCACTCACACTACTGATATTGAGCACATTTACATTAACCCATAAATATAGCATACCTTAAAACTATATTTTTATCATATATATATATACATATGGGATAACAATATATAAATTTTGTTTTAAGAACAATTTTGGAGGAGAGATGTATCACAAAGTGGAAAAAGTATTCACATGATACATTTCATCTCTTAGGTCGTCATCCGACTTGGTTTGTTTATGTTGATGTGACTACACATATAATATGCATAAATGAGTGATGCTTAGTGTTTTAAATTTAGAAAAAATAATTTTTTTTAAAAATTTTTTGTATATGTGTTTTTCTAGTTAATTACATTTAGATTCTTTTTCTTTCCAACTTTGTTATTAAATGTCCTCTATTGTGATAACAGAAGATCTGGTGAAACATTGTAAAAATCTGGACACAAATTTAATCTGGCTGAACTAGCAATTAAAGCACTTTCTCAACATTTTTGTCTAAATGAATTGTTTTCTCTTTTAATTAGAGTAGCATTTTTTTTATCTCAAAATTGTGGTCAGTCTTGTTACGGTATGCAACTAATAAATTTAATGTGTTGTTTTTTAAAATGTCTCTTTTGTGTTCATATAATCATTTATTCAAACTTCTTGAGGTTTCTCCAATATATTCTTTTTGGCAATCATTGCAGTGATAGAGTAAATTTCTATTTCAAGTTTTGGGTTGTTGTTTTGTTTCGTATTTTATTGTTTTAGATATAGTTGTGACAAATTTCATGTTGAGTTTGGATAAATTCTTTTCAATTGTAGTTGTGATAGAGTTAGTGAGTAGAACAATATATTTTTTATATGTAATATACAAAAATAGAAATACCAAAGAATCAACATTATTTGAATTAAATTGAATTAAAGTACTAAGCTCTGTTCCATCTTCAAGCGAAATTTACGCATTTTATAAGCATATTCATTAAAATAATTATATTGAAGTTTTCGGCCCTTGTTTTGAAACATGAGAACTCTTATGTTGCGTTGGAATCATATTTTTAAATAAATAATTATATTTATGCTCTACTTTTGTATCGAGCTCTATTTTTAAAAAATAATAGCAAAAATACTAAAGAACTTTGGAATATTTACCTAACGAGTTCTTTCCTATTTTCTATATATTTTTTTACACACACACATATATATATATATATATATATATATATTGTTTAAAATTTGTAACATTTATGAGGGAAGAATGCTCAGTACTAAGGAACAAACATATGTAGATATAATCAGTACTGCATCATGTCTGACAGTTATAATATTGCTTTCTATGCCAACATTGTTTATATCTATCTATCTATCTATCTATCTATTTCGGGTCTTTGATGTGTAAGATAACAAAATCAATTTAATTGATTATAATTATGATAAGTTCTTTTCCTACCTTTATCTCTTCATTGTTTTCTTTCTTTTATTTTGGGCTTTGATTGTGCTGTGCTGCCATTATCATGAGTAAAGGGACTATATTTATTATCTCTTGACCTGGACTGTTGTTTCTTATCATTTACCTCAAAAAATGTTGCCCTTATCACTGTACAACAAATGTTTTGACCCATTTTTCTCTGTTATCATTATTGCATTCAATAATTCTTTATATTTTCCAAGAATTGCTTATACAACCCACCCCCACACACACTCTAGACATATATACATATATGGTATATATATCTAGAGACATAAGTAAGCATTTTTATTTTAAACACATGTCCTGTAAATTCTATCATTTTAATATATAGAATTAACAAGTGGAACCTTCCTTGATGCAATCAGTCAGTGACATCACTGTTATTGCTATCATATGAGACTAACAAAAAGTACAGGTGGTGCTGTACATTGTCTGTATTTCTGTCACTCTCATATATAAAATAAAAATGTGGGAGCTTCCCTGATTTAAGCAGGCCAGTGATATCACTGTCTGTAATTTCTATCATTCTAAAGCGTTGTTTGTACTTTCTGTCTCTCTAATATACAAAAATTAACAAATGGAACCTTCCCTGATTTAAGCAGGTCATTGACATCACTGTCTGTAATTTCTGTCATTCTAAATCACTGTTTGTACTTTCTGTCACTAATATATAAAATTAACAAGTGTATCCTTCCCTGATTTAAGCAGGCCAAGGACATGACCTGGCAAGCAAGCAAGTGACATATACCGATGTTCTTCTAAATCAACAATACAATAAAATTTCAAATACTATGTTAGAAAGAGCATGCAGATACTCAGAGTATCATCAAACTCATAGAGTCAGCAAATGACAATTTTATCTGCGATAGAACAGATGGATCCATTTAGTGTAGGAAAAAATGCTGAAAAAATAATATATATATATATATATATATATATATATATATATATATATATATATGTATGTATGTATATGAAGAAATATGGTTTTAAGGTATGCTATGTTTATTTGATAAAGTGCTCAATATCAGAGATAGAGTGTATGTAAATATAAAAGTGAATATTGGAGTCAACACTCAAAGGCGACAGACTGTTTCATGCTAAACATAATCATCAAACACAAGCATTGTGTATTTTCTCAACATTTTATCGAGATAAACACAATGCATGTGGCCTGATGATTGCGTTTAGCATGAAACAGTCTGCTGCCTCTAAGTGTTGATTTCAATGTTCACTTTTATATATATATATATATATATATATGAATAAATATAGTCTTAAGATGTGCTATATTTATGGGATAAAGTGCTCAATATCAGAGATAGAGCGTGTGTAAATATAAAAGTGAGCGTAGAAGTCAACACTTAGAGGCGACAGTCTGTTTCATGCTATATGCAATCATCAGGCCACGAGTGCTTTTATTTTTCTTGGCTATTTATATATATATACGGGTCAGTGGTGCATTGTGGGTAGTCTATTTAGGCGGTTATTTTACCGGAAATTGTTTATTTGTTTATTTATTTATTTCGGTTAAATTATTTTGCTTGTTTTTATTTATTTTTATTTTTTATTTTATTTTTTTTTTATTTCTTATCTTATATATTTATTTATTTATTTTTTAATCAGTGTTTTTATTAACGTAGTAAAAATTTGTTTATATCACTTGTTTAATAATTTTGTTTTATTTTGAGAACTTAATTAAAGCTATTTATTCGATTTTGGGGTTGATTGTTGTAGTTTATTCTAACTATCATTTTGGCGGGAACAGTTTTTAATTTGTATTTATTTGGATTGATTATCTTTATTTGTATTTTCTAATGGTAAGTTTATTGGGATTGGTTTATTTATTTGGATGAATTTAGGTCAATTTTTAGGTTTGATTTTTATAGTCTAACTAATATTTTGGTCATAATGGTTTTGCTAATTTGTTTATTATTTACTTTATTTGGGTTTGTTGTTTTTTATTGTTATTCTATTTCGTCTATTCTAACAGGTGTGATTTGATAATTTGTTTGTGTTAATTAATTTTGCTTATTTTATTGTTATTTTGATTATTTGTTAATTTACTTTTATTTTATTTTTTCCATTTTTGATTTTTAAGTAACATAGTAAAAATTTGTTTTCATGTTTGCATTTTGAGATGAGCTCAGATCTTTTATTTAATAATTAATAATGGGAAAGTAATGATAGCTATTTTTTCCTCCAAGCAAAGTTTGCAAGTTTTTGATTGGTTGTTGTAGGCTGATGATCTTTTCCTTATTTTCCAAGATATTTTTGGTGTGATGTGTGTTTTGTTTTTAATTTCCAAGATATACTTAGAAAGCATTTTACTGTTCGCATATTTACTATTTGTGAAAGATGTTTTGCGTGTATAATTTCTTTGTTTTCAGGGTCCTTCAGTTACTCCTATGTATATTTTTTCTTCATTATCTGGTGATTTTATTGTGGCTTGGTATATTATGTTGCTTTGTAAACAATTTCCGTTTAAGGGACATTCTTTCTTTATTCTGCAGTTGCACGTGGGTTTAATTTGTTCATGTGGTTTGTTGATAATTTTCCTGTTGTGCTTTTTTATTATTTGTGCCATGTTCTCGGTGCAACTGTAGCTGATTTTTACTGTGTTTTTGTTGAATATTTTGTGTAGGGTGCTTGATTCCGGGAAGTGTTAATGTAAGAGTTTGAAGAATATTTTTCTACATTTGTTTTTACGTTTTTGCTGTACGGTGGGTTGAACCATATGATATTTCTTCTCCTGTTGGTCTTTTTTGTGTTCTGTGGTGAGTATGTGAGTGTTGCTGGGAATCTGCTATCTTTTAGGGCTGTTTCATAGTCTTTCTTAGCTTTGTTAAGTATGGTTTCATTGGAGGAATTGTTGGAAAGTCTGCAGTTAATCAATTTTGGTATCTGTTTGATTATAGAAGGCGGGTAGTTAGAAGATGTGTGTATATAGAGTGGTTTATCATTGGGTTTTCTATATGATTTATATGTGCCTTTTCTTAGGTTGAAGGCAACATCTGGAAAATCTACTTCGTTTAGGTTAGTTTTTATATCTATGTCGAATCCGTTATTTTTAAAAATCTTTATTATTGCGTTTCTAGTTTTGTCTGTGTTTTGTTTTTTACAGTTTCTTAAGATTATGAGACTGTTGTCCCTGTAGAGTCCTGTGTCATTTCTATCTATTATTTTGCTTAGTGTGTGTAGTAAGTAAATACCTATGATTTCGCATGGTTGCACCGTCAAAGCTTCCCATTGTAGTGTCAAATATCCCATCTTTCTTTATCCATGCTTCTTCATTGTCAAATAGTAATGATTTACAGGAGTTCTTAATGATGTCGATTTCGCTTGGTTTTATTATTATTTGTTCTTGAGCTAAGTTGATGGCCTTATTTAATATGCGTTCTGTTATGGATGGGTAAAATTCTTTTATGTCTAATTGTAGGAATTGGCAAATTTGTTTGTTATTTATGTTGTGGAACCAGTCAATAGTTGCTTTTGTGTTTTTCCACTGGTTTACTCCTGACTTCTTCCTAAGTTCAGAATTAATTCTTTTTAGTATCGTTTTACTTATTTTACCTAGTTCACTTTTGGCTGGGTTTATGAGTCTACATGCAGTGTTGGTTTTAGCGTGATAAAGGCTTGCGACTTGCTAATACAACTTATTCAGTCATTGAGGTCTAATTTTTGGGCGATTGTTTTAGCTTCCTTATTGATATCGTGTTCTATTGTTTTGGGTGGCTTTTTGTATGTTTTGGTTATGTTGTTCTTGAGTAATTTATTGTGCGTAGGAGGGTTCAGTTTGTATAAATTTCTTGTTTTGTCAGCAGTGATAAATACATTTGCTGAATTGTTTATTTTAGTTATATCTTCTTTTAGTTTTTTTTGGAATGCATCTTGTTTTTTATAGAATTTTATGTTTCTAACTAGGTCAAATAGAATAAAGAGCTTTAATTAAGTTCTCAAACTAAAACAAAACTATTAAATAAGTGATATAAACAAATTTTTACTATGTTAATAAAAACACTGATTAAAAAATAAATAAATAAATATATAAGATAAGAAAAAAAATAAAAATAAAAACAAGCAAAATAATTTAACCCAAATAAATAAATAAACAAATAAACGACTTCCGGTAAAATAACCACCTAAATAGACTACCCACAATGCACCACTGACCTGTATATATATATAAATAGCCGAGAAAAATAAAAGCACTCATGGCCTGACGATTGCATATAACATGAAACAGACTGTCGCCTCTAAGTGTTGACTTCTATGTTCACTTTTATATATATATATATATATATATATATATATATATATATATATATATAGATAGATAGATAGATAGATGATAGATAGATAGATATATGTATGTATATATGTATAATATGATAAAAATATAGTTTTAATGTATGCTATATTTCTAGAGCATATGTAAATATAGTAGTGGACATAGAGGTCAACACCCAGTGATGATGGTCAGTTTCATGCTTAAATGCAATCTTCAGGTCATGTGTGTTGTGTTTTGTCATTTATATATGCTGGTCAATGGTGCATTATGGGTTGATGCTCTATTGTATTATCCTAATAGCAGTTAGGTTAGTGGTAATGTTTCAAATTATTATAGAGGTTATTGAGTAGAAATATATATATATATATATATATATATATATATATATATATATATATATATATATACTTATATGTATGTATATAAATATATATAAGAGGTATTCCAATAACTTGGTCTGATTTTAATGCAAATTAATTTTAAGTGTCTAATGATTTTTTTCTTTTACTTTCAGATTTGTTGACATTTGGGAGATATTATTTTTCACACATAATTGCCATGACTTAAATAACATGATCCAATAGAGAAATAAATAAATTTTCACCAATAACACTGATTTATTTGCTGCTGACTTTGATCTGTCTTAATGAAACACCCTTTATATATGTACATAAATATATATGTATAAAAATTCTGATATAATTAGAACATGTCTGTAAAAAGTTAATATGAATAAAGAGAAAAGGAGAACTTATCTTAGCTGACATGTTTCATCCTCTGAAGGAATTTATCTGTAAGAAATGTAAGGATTTTATTTTGCAACAATATTTTTACACAGAAGTAAAAATGTTGTTAGTTATTCTGTGTAAAAATACTTGTAACATAATATCCATATATTTTTGCCTTGATGAAGTTCAGCAGATGACAAAATGTGTCAGATACGATAAATTTTCCTTTTCTCTTTATTCCTATATATATATATATATATACATATATATGTATATATATTATGAAATGGATTAAGTCTGACAATTATATATATATATATATATATATATATATATATATATATATATATATATATATATATATATATATATATCTTCTATTTATACATTCATAGATATAATTTATTTAAGTAAATGCTCTGTTTTTAATTAAGCAGTATTAATTATATTTACCGCTTTGTTCAAGAAATTTCATACAAAATATGTGATTTTCTGACAGGAATCGAACCTGTAACCTTTATGGGAACTGTCATATAGCATGACATGCCATTACCATTCAGCCACAGAGAAGCATCTTGGTTAGCAAAGTCTAAATCACTGTTTATAAACACACAACTTTGATGCTTTTTCTCAATTGATCATATCTGCTCATGAAACATATCTTAATGTAAACAATGACAACATATTATGAAATGGATTAAGTCTGACAACTTTTTTGTATATTTTCTATTTAAAAATAATGTATAAACAAATGAAATAATTGTTGGACTTAATCCATTTTATATTATGTTATAATCATTTACATTAAGATATGTTTTGTGAGCAGAAATGATCAATGATTTTATTTTCAATAATATAATGTTATGCAACAGTTGGCCATGACTATAAGCCTCACATGTGCTAGATGCATAATTATCAGGTGGTTGATGAGGGTCTGTGGTACAATGGTTATTTATTCCCTTTTAGCTAAACCAATATATTGCATTAAGTGTGGTTAGTGCACACACCAACCAAAATTGCCAAAGGGGAAAAGTACTTATATGGCTAAAGCTGCCAATATTCCAGGCTACCAAATGTGTAACTGTCAAACTTATGTAATGCAGGAAAAACAAAAATACATCACTTCATCAAAACACTGAAATTAGGTGTCGTTCAATAAAGTGTTCAATAATACAGGTAAAAACCTCAGTAAAGGTGCAATTACATGAAAGTGCAAAAAAGTGCTCAACAGTACTGCTAGTTTCTCATACTAAAATAATAATACATTTGAAGGAGTCAATCAGTAAAGCCCTCAGTAGTACATAATATGATGTTATGTGATGGTCGGCCATGACTGTAAGTTTCCTATGTGTAAGATACATAATTGTCAGAAAGCTGATGATAATCTCTCTTAAGATAGGCATTTATACCCCTCAGCTAACCAAAGATGTTACACTAAGAGTGGTCACAATTTATATATATAAATACTTATATATTAAGATATATTTTGGGGAAAATGGAATAAAACCAATAAATAAAATAATAATAATAATGATGATGAATAAAAAAATTAATTAATTTTCCCATGATACAATTTATAAAGATATAGGAAAAGACTTCTGGTCATATGTGTGATTTTATGACTTCACTTCTGGAAAAGACTTAATCTTCCTCTTTCTCCTCATCAAGATATGAACTGTGTGTTAAGAGTGTTCCCACAGGGGAATGTTAGCTTTCCCTATTCAGCAATGACTGAACTTTTTCCACTTACCAATGTCATAGTCAGACATATTTTAGCAACCCTACTCATGAAGTAGAGGTTTGGTCTTCCTACTCAGTGTGAGGCTGACTTGAACTCAAACATCTTTACCCATTCATATCCTTACTTCCCATAAAATGTTTCAGAACCAAAAAGAAAAATGAATATACATAGCCTTTCTAACTCAGTGTGAGGCTGACTTGAGCTCAAACATCTTTACCCATTCATATCCTTACTTCCCATAAAATGTTTCAGAACCAAAAAGAAAAATGAATATACATAGCCTTTTCTAACTCAGTGTGAGGCTGACTTGAACTCAAACATCTTTACCCATTCATATCCTTACTTCCCATAAAATGTTTCAGAACCAAAAAGAAAAATGAATATACATAGCCTTTCTAACTCAGTGTGAGGCTGACTTGAGCTCAAACATCTTTACCCATTCATATCCTTACTTCCCATAAAATGTTTCAGAACCAAAAAGAAAAATGAATATACATAGCCTTTCTAACTCAGTGTGAGGCTGACTTGAGCTCAAACAAATTTACCCATTCATATCCTTACTTCCCATAAAATGTTTCAGAACCAAAAAGAAAAATGAATATACATAGCCTTTCTAACTCAGTGTGAGGCTGACTTGAGCTCAAACATCTTTACGCATTCATATCCTTACTTCCCATAAAATATTTCAGAACCGAAAAGAAAACAGACATACTCAAGAGACCTTTTAAATTTATTTCAATATAGTCAACACAAAAAGAAATAAATGTCTGTTGCAAAAAAAGTTTTTTGTATGCTGCTTCTCTCTTCTTTGATTATATAATTGAACATGCACCTTCACATAAAAATACACACAAATCTCACAACTTTGTTAACATCTACAGTATCTTAGTTGAGGATTACATGATAAGCAATTTTGCTATTCACGATTTATTTATTTATCCTTATCAGTATGTGAATATATATATATATATATTTCTATTATGTATTTATTTATCACATATGTATACAAATATTACACTAGTAAAGATTTAATCATCAATAACTCCTCAATTTATTGTAAGAATGCAAGAGATATTTTATATATATATAGCGTTGTCTAAATTATGCAGAAATGAAAATAACACTGACATTTCATTTTAGCAGATAAATTTACCAAAATTACACAAAACTATCTTCATATACTAAAGAGTAAATTTATTCGATAAAATCACCATTGGCTTCAACCATGGCCTCCAGACAACTTTGGAATCTCCTGCATCTCTTCTAGGCAGTCTCCTTGATTATGTTGGTGAATCCATAATCATTCCCCTCAGTTCATCTTTAGTGTTACAAAGAGTTTTGTTGGTCTCTCACTCAACTGTGACCCACACATAATAATCAAGGGGGCTGCAGTCTGGGGAGTTAGGTAGCCAGATGTAAGAGGTGATGTGGTTTCAGAAATTCTCTGACAGCCATGACTAGGTTCTCCTGCTTGTGTGACATGGTGCAGAGTCCTGTTGTCAGACGGTAGACGCTCTCTTGACCCAGGGCAGCAGTAACTCCTCAAGGCACTTGATGTAGTCCTCCGTGTTTAGTTTGAGGCCCTCACCAACAAATTCAGCAGCTGGAAGGGTGTTCCAAAAGTGAGAAGTGCGAGATAAGAAACTTTTAGCATATAATTTATGGCTACATCTAATCAGCTCAACTTTAAATTGATGAGACCTCATCACCAGTCTATACTGTGCTTAAATTCAAAGAGTCTAGACACCATAGTGAAGAGATCAACTGAACAATTATCATGAAAGTATTTATAGAAAAGACAAAGAGAGTCAACCTTACAGCGGTGAGAAAGTGACTAAAGCTGAGCCAATAATATTTATGTTTCTTCTTTGGAAGAAGAATCAAGGAGTTCTAGATAGATAGCAGGAGCACTGTACTATATGTGGCACAGACAGAAATAATTAATTTACAGTTTTAGGAAATTAAACCAATAAAATTTGCCTGTTTATGGTTGCACAGTATACAGGTAAATTTTTCTGGAGGGGTTAAAATTCATGCATTTTCGGTGACTAGTAGGCCTACATTCTCAAAGAACCTTTGGCTAACCTTAACACTACAGATAAGTCCCTTTAACCTGCACTTCATGTTACATTTTACAAAAAAGTATGATGACCATTTATTTGCTATAAAATATATCTAAGATGATGGCAGTACTTGACCACAGTAGACCTGCTAGTATTATTCAGAATTTGGAGTCACATTTTACAGGAGCTATATAAAAAAATCTGGTTTTTCCACAAAATATTCAGGGGTAGCACTATGCATAAAGTTGGCCTATACACAAGTATATATGGTATATTTAAATTTGAAATGTATATACAGTAGACTTCCCATAAGTGGACAGCCTGCTTAAGTGGGACTTTCTTAAGTGGGACAATTTAATATTCCACCAGATTTTGCTGCATCAAACCTCTTTTAATTTCTCCACTTAAATAGGACAATTTTTTTGAATCAGTCAAAATTTCTCTGTTGTTGATGTACTTTGAAAAAATTTTCCTGGATTTGATTTTTAATTTTGAATATATAAAATGTTCTTTTTTTCTATCACTATCATTTTCTATCACTGTGAAGCATCATGGCAGTTTTAGTTATGATTTATAAAGCATAATTGAACAATAAAAGAACTTATGAAAAAAACAAAATGCTAAAAGAAATAGATGGCTGTCTGACAGTTGCTGCCGCAGTAAAGAAAAAAGGTATACCTAAACAGATCTTGTTGAATTGAATGGAAAATTGGGTCAAAATATATGGTTCAATGGAGGGCAACACAACCTCACAGAAATGACAAAAAGTGCAACTATCTCCATAAGAGCAAATTGACAAGTTCTGCTACACATGAGTGGTAAATGTTAGGGCCTGCAATGTACCAGTATCTGTACCAATCTTAAAAACTAAAGCTCTACTCTGCATTAACCACCATAGAGATCCTTCCCTGCCCCCCATTAAAATGTCTGATAGTCAACTTCCTGAGAGCAACTCCCTGCGTCTGCTCGGTCTCATGCTGACTGCTGACCTGAGATGGAACAAATACATTGAGTCAATTGCTTCTTCCACCGCGAGGAAAGTTGGCTCTCTGTGCCGCGCCAGAAAATTTTTCTCCCCTGAATCGATACTTCAAATATATAAAACAACCATTCGCCCTTGCATGGAGTATTGCTGCCATATATGGGCTGGAGCACCTTCCACTTACCTCGGAGTTCTCGACAAGTTCCAGAGAAGGGTATGTAATCTAATTGACCCTGATCTAGCGTCTTGCTTGTAGTCACTCTCACAGACGCGCCGTCGCCTCTCTCTGTCTTTTCTACAAATACTTCCATGGTAACTGCTCTGATGAGCTGCTCTCTCTGGTTCCCAGACTCCATGAATTCAAGCGCCCTATGAGGCTGGCATCCCGCTCTCACCTTTACAACCAGAGAAACCTTCAAATGTAGCCGTCTCTTCTACTCCAATAGCTTCATACCTCGCACCTCTCGCCAGTGAAACACCTCCCCAATTACTGTTTCCCTGAAAGCTATAATCTCCAACTATTCAAATGTAATGTCAATCGACATCTCCAATTACCTTGATCTACCCACTATCCTTCTCCTCTTCCTTTCTCCTATCACTCTTATCTGCTCTCGCTCCAAACCCCCTGCATCCTAGTGGCTTCACGCCTTGCTTGGGGCACAATGCTTAAAAAAAAAAAAAAAAAAAAAAAATTTAACCAAAGTACATTGATTCATTTACTGCCTCTGATCGATGGTTGGATTGCTAGTAAGAAAGATAAATATTTCGTTCCAAACAAAATCTAGTAAGTTTTAAGTCTCAATAACTAAACATGTTTTGTGGTACTTGGAGCCACTATGTTGAAGACATATTTTTTTATTTGGGGTTTTGTTTTCTTAGTACTCCTATTCAGATGACATGTAGAGTGAATCGGAAAGAGATCTAATTTGCAGCGGAGTGTGATAAGTATGTTTTCCTTTTTTAACCATGCCATTTCTTTTATATTTGCATTAAATTTTTGACACAGCTGACTAAGACCAAGCAATGTCTTTTGACACAGCTGACTAGGACCAAGCAATGTCTTTTGACACAGCTGACTAGGACCAAGCAATGTCTTTTGACACAGCTGACTAGGACCAAGCAATGTCTTTTGACACACCCTACTGTAGATTGTTATCTTGAATGAGTTTTACAATCCTTTCCATTGTTTTAATTGACAGTTCTTTCATTTGAGCTCTGTTTCTTTTCAATTAAGTATGTCCAGTCAATTACTTTCTTGAGTTAATCCAATCATTCCTTTCAAATCATGAAATGAAGGTTGTTCTGAATGGGCATGCTTCCAGATTATTCCTTATGTATGTGGGTGTCCCCCTATGCACTATCCTGGGTCCTTCACTGCTCCTCAGCGATCTTCCTGATATCATCAGCTCCCAAGTAGGCATCTATGCAGATGACACTACCATTAACTCCTGTCTCAATGGTAAACCCACTAGTGTTGACAAAGTCAACCTTGCCACTGCTCTTGAACAGGACTTTCAATTAGTGTTTGACTGGGTTAGGAAATGGCTTGTAAATTTTAATGCCTCCAAAATAAAACTGCTCTTATTTAGCCACCACAGAGATAATTCCCTGCCTGCCATTAGCATGGCTGGTGCTAAACTTCAGGAGAATGTCTTTCTGCACCTTCTTGGTCATATGCTTTCAAATGACTTGAAGTGGAACATCTATATTGAATCAATAGCTGCATCAGTTGCAAGGAAAGTTGACTTACCATATTGTGGCAGAAGGTTTTTCTCATCAGAATTCATCCTACATATCTACCATTTGTCTGTGCATTGAGTACTGTTGTCATATCTGGACTGGTGCCCCTGCTGTTAATCTCAAGTTTCTCTACAAAATCCAAAGAAGGATCTGCAATGTAATCAATCCTGACTTGGCATCTCGACTCCAGTCCCTTTCTCACAGACATGATATGGCTTCTCTCACTCTTTTGTACAAATATTTCCATGGCTACTGTTCTGTTGAGCTTTTTCCCTGTTGTCCCAACTACATAAATTTAAGTGTGCTACTAGACTGACATCTAGGTCTCACCCTTTTACCATTGAAATAGTTAAATGTAACTGCCTCTTCTACTCCAACAGCTTCTTTTCTCCTATTTCCTGTCTGTGGAATTGCCTTCCATTTACTTGCTTCTCTGATAACTACATTCTTCAAAAATTAAAATGCAATGTCAATCACCATCTTCTGAGGTTTTGAACCCCATTCATAGTTTATCCTTTCCTCATTCCCCCTTTACACAGTTTTTCTCTTACCTTCATTCTATGTAACCCTCTGCAAACCAGTGGCACTTCCACCTTGCTTGGAGGGAAATGCTTAAAAAAATGCAAAAAAAAAACTGTAGAAAGATTTGCATTTCTGCTGATAAATGCTTAAGAAATGTAAACAAGATTATTTTATCATTTTTTTCTCAATATTAGGTTATTCTATAATATTTTCTTCTGCTTGCTTTGGACAAAAGATATACCATTAATTCAAATAATTTAATCTAGTTTGTTCAAGATATGTTTTATTAAGCCAGAATGTTCCGCTGTTAAATAAAAAATGTTTTGCATCTTATCTGCGATTAGTTTATTTAATCACATTTAATAAATAAACTTAATTGAACATTCTTGAAATGAGCTATATTCCATAATTTGTGTCATGTAGCTGTCTTAGGTTAGCATTGTTTCAACCATGAGTTTGAGACTTCATCAGATCTTTTAGACACAGCTTGAGTCAAAAATTTTCTTGTACAGGACATTGCTTATCAAGAGGCAGAAACACAAGCCTATCTGTCCTACATAGTGTTATATATATATAGACTTATATTCTATCACTCAAAAAGTGAAATTGGTTTCCATGTACCTAACACACACACACACACACACACACACATATATATTGAGTGATAGAATATAAGTCTATATATATATAACACTATGTAGGACAGATAGGCTTGTGTTTCTGCCTCTTGATAAGCAATGTCCTCTTGATAAGTAGTGTGTGTGCATGTTTCATTAAAAATGACAGACAAGGTACTACAATTAAACTTTTGTATTTAACTGAACATGGCTCTATTAGAACCCATTTAAACACATGCACACAAACTTACCAGATTCCATCCAAAACATTCTAGTAAAAATTACAAACATAATAAACTCATCCACATGTAAAAAAAGATTAAAAATAATGGAAGCCTTCATAATAAAAAAAAAGCCAACACTTAATAATATTAACTATGAATATGGCCACAATGTGCTAACAGTGTTTGAAAAATAAAATATCTCTATAACACTAAAAACATACATACAATGCACACACCAAATTAAATTGAAAACATAAAATCATCCTTGATAATAGCTAAAAGTATAGCCAAAAGTGCTCAGAATTGCAGGACATTTAGACAGTTTCTACACACCCGGTGTCCTAAAATGAAAACATGTGTTCAAACACAAGAAAAATTAAATAAAAGCCTAATCATAGTAACTTGTCTGTTGTTTTTAATGAAACATGCATAAATGAAATGAAGGATTGTTGCCTAAATATACAATATATATATATGTGTGTGTGTGTGTGTGTGTGTGTGCGTGTGTGTGTGTAAAAATAAACATATCTGTCATCTATAGTTTGATAAAGAATATTGTCTTAAATTACTGAAATCCATGCCTGAAAGAATTAAGGCTTTCAAAACAAGAGGCGACTAAGTATTAATTGCAATTTTTTGTAGAAAGTTTCATATTTTTCTCAATAATGGGTTATTCCACAATATTTTATTCTGCTTCATTTGGAAAAAGATATACTATTAATTCAAATAATTTAATCTTAACAAACTGCTTAAACAGCTTAAACAAACTGTTTAAGGTATATTTTATGATGCTAGAATGTTCAATTGTTAAACAAAAAATGTATTTAATCTTATCCGTGATTAGTTTATTTATTGCTAAGTAAAATAATTTAAGTGTTCTCTATATGTGATATAGTCCGTAATTTTTTCCAGGGTTTGTATATAGCAAATTTAATTTCAGTGAATAAGGGCAAAATTAGAAGAGTGCATATGTTCTTCTATACCCATTTTCACTTCAAAGAAAAAAGCATGATGATGCTTTGTAACATGTAACAAATTTATTATTGGAAAAGAAATGTGATGAACTTCCCTCAATCAAAAAATGCTTTTAACATTAGTAATTTCTAATAATCTTTACCAAATAAGCATTTTTCAAAATTAAGAAACTTCGCTCAGAATTACATCTGCCATTTTGGAATCACAGCATTCCCAGCTTTGGAACTAATTAAAAACAAAATCAGAATTCAATTATAATGAATCAAAACTTAAAGAATTCACTACTACTCTCAGTAATTTAATTGCAAATATTAACTTTAATAAAATCAAAACAGATTTTGTCACAAAAGGATGTATGCCTATGTTTTATAGATTATGCAAAAGCATTTGATAAAATATGTCACAAAGAACTGCTGAAGCTGCTAGGTAACCTTCACATATTTGGGAAGGATATTAAAATAATCCAGAACCTATACTGGCAGCAATCCATCTGTATATGGAGAGAAAATGAATTCAGTAAATATATAAAAATAGAAAGGGGTGTAAGTCAAGGATGTGTCTTCTCACTGGACTTACTCAACCAATACAGTGAGGCAATTCTGAGAAATCCTACCAGGACACATTATTGGTGGTGACAATCTTAACAACATAAGATGACAGTGTTGATAGTAGACATAGAAAGAAAAATAAAGATAGCACACAGAAAGTAGTGAAAGAAAGCGTGAATAAAGGACTAAATCTCAATTGCAAAAGAGATATTCCAACAAGTAAATTACAAATTGGAGATACCAAAAGCAAACAAGAACAACAATTTAAATTTCTGGGGAGTGTTTTAACAGAGGACAGACAGTGAAATACTGGAAACAGAAGGTGCAGTGGGGTAGTGAAAGACGCCTCCCAAAAGCTAAGCAAAGTATTAAGAAACAGAAAAATTTTTGTTAGAAACAAAGAAAGCAATACTGAACTGTTATATAATACCAATCCTCCTCTATGGCAGTGAATGCTAGACAATCTCCTCACAGATGAAGAAGAAACTTGAAAGAACAGAAATGTGGTTCTACAGAAGGATGCTGAGAATACCATGAACAAAACATGAGCAATGACAAAGTTTTAGAGAAAATGGAAACACAAAGAACACTTACAATTAACATCAGAAAAAAAGAGTTGAACTTTTTAGAGAACATAATGAGGAAAAAAAGCTTGGAAAATTTGATACTCATAGAATATATTGAAGACAAGAGGGAAAGAGGAAAACAAAACATAACCTACCTAGCAATTTTCTAGTAAATGGATGGCAGAACAGAGTTTAGGAGAGATAACAAAAAGACAAAATTTATTAGGATAGGAAATTGCAGAGAGCCATGATTGGCTATGTCCTGGAAGGACATGACATATAGAAGAAGACAAGAAATAATTTGATATCATTTTACAGAGTTGGCAAGGCAAAACATGAAAGTACCATAAGGATGAAGCTTTACTTCATTGTGAAAATACTCCCAAGTTCCTCAGACATTTTTCACACTGACAGCTTCTACCTTGCACTGAGGTTCCCTTCCCGTTTTGGTTGGTCTGGGAAAAAACTGGGACCAAAGAAAATGAATGTGAAATATTGTATGAAGATAAATGTTTATAGTATTTTTGTCTTAGGATATCACTTTGGTTCTAATAAACAAGGTTCTTTATTCATGGATTAACCTGGCCTATCTGGAGGTAGGTAAATATCACTTAGGACATCTTTGCTGATACAACTGTCTTCTCTCATGACAAAAAACAGACAAGATCTTATTTTCAGCTGGAGAGAACTCCATCTAATTCTACATCACTTCTTCTATTCATGACCGACCCTTTGATGGAGAGTTCTTGTCTTTTCTTATTCAAACTGTGACTGCCCTTATCTAGAATGCAGTCTGACTATATAAGTCCATGACCAGAATTCATTACTTTCCAGCTGAGTGTCACTTGATTCTGAAAGTTTTTATTCATTTATACATTGACTTTTCCTTACCTTTGGACAGCAGGTAGTTACTTTGAAACTCTCAGATCTTGATTTTACTGGTGATATAGTGGGTAATCATTAAATGCTGGTCACTCAAAGCACAGATAATATTATTTACAGTCCACATAACTATGTAGGTGTCCTAACACATTATGATTGTTGCTTTTATTGTAAATAGCAAAGGCTAAGTTAGTTTCCTATTAGGTCAAATGAACAAGAGAAAATATAAATGGAAAGGTGATTGCATTGTGTCTTACAAGAAGGAAAGTGTTTGAATGCCTTGAAGATCAGCATTTTAAATTCTGGCTTTATCTCAACATCATCATCTATACGTTTCTCTTAGCTACTAAGCAAGGGAAATACCATATTTGATGGCATATAAGATGTACTTTTTTTTACTAAAAATATATTTTAAAATTTCCCCTGCATCTTACATGCGATATGTAGGTCTAAAATTCACAATAGTTGTCTGAAATTAGCTTCCTGGCAACTCCTATTAGCTTAGACTTTAGAGTAACTTTTACATACCTGTTGTCATTATTTAAAAGACTATTATGCAGATTAAAAGTGTTATCATTGATAATATTCATTATATTAATTTCATCATGTTTAATATTACTACTTTGTTTCACTAAAATTATATGCAATAAATTCAAATTATATATTTGTAAAATATATTTGTTTCATTAATATTTTTCTTGTGATAACTTTTGGTTACATTGGTATAAATACAATCAGAATTTTTATATCCTAATTATTCCAATAAGATGTTTACAAGACGCAGGTTGTACAGAGCATATAAAGGAAAATTTTTAACTAAATTTTAATGGTAACTGTACTGTTTTGCTCAATTGTAATAATTACTTGATTTTTATTTTGTTTTCTTACCTTTAGATATAATAAAGTTTTTATAGGCTTGTGTTCTTTTTTTCCTATTATTTTTTTATTTAGTTGTAATCATGGCTTGTTTAACCAAAATAATACCTCAAAATAAAATAGGCTGTACCATTTACTAATAAATTGACTAATTACTAATTTTTTTGATTTGCCCTGCTGAAATTGGGGTGCATTTTATACACTCATGCATCTTATATGCTATCAAATACGGTAATTTATTTTGATAACAAATCAATAAATTCTATAAAAATGATAAAGATATTTATATAAATATTTTCAGAAGAATTGATGAGATTTCAAGACTTGTATGGTATACTTGAAATCATGTAAAGAAAAATTGATGTGGGGAATTTGGAAGGTGAGCTACCTCTGACAGATATTGCTTTAAGTGTGGAATTTATTACATGAATCAAAATTCTAATAGTCTTAGCAAAAGTGTAACTTGTTAAAAAAATAATAACCAAATAAATAAAGTCTTGTAAATGAAGTTAAACTTTGGGTCAGTGACTACATGGATACTACTTTAGAGTCTGAAACTGATCAAGATCATGTGCAGTAAAAGAAGCCCAACTTGTTGAAAATGTTAATCTGTGTACTAAATCTTAAACTTGACATTTATGCAGTGGACATGTTGTTTTTATAACTATATGTATCATATATCATTGCTACATCCTGCTTACAAGGCTGTGAGCTGTACTTTTATTTCTCTTTTGTTTCTCGCTTGGTTAATTTCTACCTTCCTTATGAGTATAGTTTTGAAAACTACAGAATGATACTGTATTTTAAATCAGAATTTGATCTGTTATTCTTGGAAAAAAAATATCTTCAACTAAGTGAAGTGTCAGCACTTTCTGTTCAGACCAAAATATTCCATGAACAAATAAATCATATTTTATACTCAATTTAAAGAAAACAGCTAATTTCTCTATTGGCAAATAGTGAAATGGCCTCTATGAGGACATGTTTACATTCATTATGAGTGGTGACAAAGAGACGTTTGTTACAATTGGACCTGTTGCTCTGGTATAGCTGGAAGAAAAACTGACAGCTACTATTATTATTGGCCTTTCCTACTTTTAAAAACATATCATGGCTGTAAAAAAATAAATAAAAAAAGACTAAACCAGCTTGCAATAAAAAAAAATAAAACCTGACCCTCAACCTTTCTTTCTCCAACATTTATGGCATTTGTAGCAATTTTTACACTGTAGTATCATCTCTCTTGGAATGTTCTCCAGATATCCTAGCTCCCTGTAAAACTAATCTGAAGCCTTCAATCTCTTCCTTGGGCAAAGAATTGCTTATGTATGTCCTCCTTGAGGAGGTACCATGCCTTGAGAGAATATTGGGCCTCAAACTCACACCCAACCTCAGGTGGAACTCTTATATATGATCCATTGCTAAAGATGCAGGTAAAATGATTGGCACTCTGTGCCACTCCACTTGTACCTACATATATAGACAAAGATATGAACCAACCATAGACTTATTGATGCACATACCTATATGCATATAGACAGATAAGAGTGTACCATAAACGTATTGGTGAATGTGTAGAGACAGATATGAAGTGAACATAGACTTGTTGATGCATTTGTACCTACATATAGAGAAACATATATGAATGGACCATGGACTTACTAATGCACTTGTACTTAAATATAGAGACAGATATGAACCAAACATAGACTTAATGATGAACTTGTACCAACATATGTAGAGACAGATATTAATCGACCATAGATTATTGATGCACTTATACCTATATATATATATATTGAGACAGATATAAACTGACCATAGATTTACTGATGCACTTGTACCTACATATATAGAGACAGATATGAACTGACCATTGACTTATTGATAGACTTGTACAATATGAACAAACCAAGCCTGACCGCAATATTTGCAACACCTGCAACTCCATAATTTATACAGAAGATTGTTCACCAATCTTTTTCTTGTAAAATAAATAAGTTAATGTTTGATTTTTAATTCTTTCATCTTAATTTCTCTTGCTTTTCATTGCAACCTCTCAAACACTGTATGTTCAGACAACAAAGCAGATATCAGTACAGAAATTGAAATCAAGAGGTAGATTCCTTAATTCCAGCCTTGTTACTTTTGTACTAATGTGATGGGAAAGATACAAATCTTCTTCTTTCTCCAGTTATAGGTTAATTAGCAGGGCTGACTCAACTCTCGAGCTTTGGATGTCAAAGAGTCTAGAACAACAAATATGAATTCACAAATATGGAAAGGGCAACAGGAAACCATTCCACTATTTTTCCAAAGATGTCATCGTAATTCACAGATAATAAAAAATAGGAATCTGTGGATTGTTATAGTCATCTACATTCTGAAGTGACATAGCATTTTCTGCAACTGTTCGTAAACAGTATGGATTAGAAATTTAAAAAAAAAGCTGTTAGCAATTACATTTTTTTAATCATTTCACTCCAAGCAAGGCAATAAAGCCATTAAGATGCGAGAGTGTTAGAGAGTATAAAAAAAAAAAGAAAAGAAAAATACTCTTAAGAAGGGAGAATAATAAAAGAACAAGAATTAAGAAGGAAGAAGATAATGATTGGGACTACACCTGAATTTTTGAAGATCAAAGTTGACTGGAAGGCAAGAAGCTGGAAGAGAGTTCTACAAGAAATAAGTACAATAGAAGAAACTGTTAGTATAGAAGTTATAGTTACATCTAACTATTTCAACTGTAAAATGAAGAAATCTTTCTGCAAATCCAGTATTGTGCTTAAATTCATAAAGTCTAGGTACCATAGAGGAAATATCATTAGAAAATTTTATCTTGAGTTTCTTATTTTACTATAATAGCTGCTTTAACAGTTTGAGCTACAAGAAATAATTGCTTGTAAGAGATCAAATCTAATCGTATTAATCTATACTTTGTTGAATAGAGCAGTGACCTGAATTATAATTTTATAGGCAAGGGTAATGTATACAGTGTCATTCAATTTTCTCAATTCCTGTACACTGCATGAAATGAATGAGAAAATCATTAGGATAAAAACACAATAGATGAGATCTCACTATTTTGAACAACACATGGAATAATGTCCCATTCTGATTGGTTTTCATCAACTACTTGAAATATTCAAAATGGACAGATGTTTTTCATATACAAATTCATGTTTTTCATGTACACAATTCAAAATCATTCACATATTAATATCAGAATGTTGGTAAAAGAAATAATTAATTAAAAGAGTACTATTTTCATGAAATTGCATTTAAAATTTGATCTATTTCTTCAATAAAAGTTTTGGTCTGAATAGAAAATACTGATACACCTCTTAGGCAAAGATATTTTCTCAAAAATAAGATTAATTTCTTATCTAAAATACATTATTATTCTGTAATTTTAAAAGCCAAGTTAATTAGTGCTATAATGCTTATAATATATAAGCTCATAGTTTCTGGTTAATAATATTGTAAGAAAAACACTGGAAACATGAGGAACATGGATTATAAACAATAATAGTGAATACTTTAGTTCAGTAGGGCAATGTGTAAGACACAATATTACACATTGCAACCCACATTGTGAGCCCTGTTCTTATAAGGAGATATCCAACTCATAGTGAATGGATGAGTCTATATTCAACAATTAGTGTAGAGAAGACTGGTTGTCTTTCTATGCAAAAATAAGAAAGACAGAAATTTATAAAACAAGAAACCTAATAAAAGAAATAAAAGAACAGACCACAACCTTGTATAACAGTTGCTGAAAACTTCTTGATTCAACCCATTTTCCAAAATCTGATCAAATATATACAGATTGTAAACCTGAATATTATAGACACTTATATAGTTGAACAAACAAAATAAGAAATACCCCTTGTCAATGGAAAATTTCTAATCTAATTTTATCGAATAACTGAATCAAGCTAAAGACTTACTGATCCATCCTCACAATTCTCATTCTGATGTTAAATATGTCTCCATTTCATTTCCATTTTCTCTAAAACTTACTCATTGTTCACATGGTCAGTCCATGGTATTCTCAGTATCATTCTGTAGAACCACCTTTTTGTTGTTTCAAATCTTTTCTTCATCTGGGATGAGATTAGCAACATTCACTGCCATATAGGAGGACCGATATTATATAGCATTTAAGTACTATTTTATTTTTGCTTAACAAAATTTTCTTGTTTTTTAACACTTCGCTTAGAAGGAATCTTTCACTATCACAATGCACATTTGGATTTCAGTGTCACATTTTCTGTCCACTGTTAAAACACTTTCTAGAGACTGTATTTAACGTCATATAAAGTGCACTTTTTTTACTAAAAATATCCTTTAAAATTCCCCTGCATCTTATATGCCATATGTAGTTTTAAAATTCGCAATAGTTGGCTGAAATTAGCTACCTGTCAACATCTTTAGAGTAACTTTCATATACCTGCTGTCATTATTTAAAAGGCTATTATACAGATTAAAACTGTTATCATTGATAATATTCATTATATTAATTTCATCACATTTAATATTACTACTTTGTTTCACTAAAATCATATGCAATAAATTCAAATTATATATTTGTAAAATATATTACTTTCATTAATATTTTTCTTATGTATGTTGTTTTAAACAGAATATTTGATAAATATCTTCTCTAAGTTTTAGTCAAGATATTATCATTTCAAGTATCATTGGGACAATTGGTAATATTCTTTTGTTATAGTTATAACATTTCAGCTGACTAATATTTAGAAAGCATTACTGGAAAGTAAGAAAACTAAAAGAAGTTGTATCCATTATCTTTATATATAAATTATTTTTTATATCAAACTTCACCCAATATAAACCTCAAGAGTCACTCAAGGTAGAGGGTTACTGTTAAAATGCTTATAATGAGTAAGGTTTGTTATGAGTAAAAGAGGAGGTGGTTGTGAGTAAAAGAGGATAGATAACAATTGACCTTTGGCTTGAAGATTGTTCAGGGAAGCATCTATATTTCCCAGATAGCAGTTCAAGTCAATGTGGATTTCTTTAATAGAGAAAGGTTTTGAAAACACCCTTCATAGAGAATAATTTGCATTGCGAGTGTTGGTATTATGGATTGGCCTGTTTGTTATATTTGTCACAATTTTCTGTTTTACCAGTATATATAATGGAAAGCCTGAGGTTCATCTCCTAAACTACTTTTCTACTGGTATAGGGTCAAGAGTATACTTTGACAGATGTGACAATAACCTAATACAAATGTATGAGTTGCCATTTGGAAAATGATCTTATATCAAATATTCCCATTGTAGTGAAGCAACTAAATAACAATCAATTTTTTTGTTTTACAGTTTTGGTTAACACTACCTCAAAAAAGTAACCCTGACTTTTTCTATATTGATTGTACACTTGAATAATGCTGTAAAATAGATTGTGGCTCCAACAAAAGCATGAAAAAGAATGAGATCAATCATACAAACAACACTTGGAATTAAATACTGGTCAGTATATACCTCAATAAATAGACATATAGAAAATAAATCTCTCCTGGTATTTGTAAGCTTTAGAAAACTAAGTGATAGTGTGAGTAAGAAATTTAGTGTGTGTGTGTGTCTGTGTATGAAAGTGCTTACGTGTATAAATCAATGATTATTCTGCAGAGTATATATATATATATATATATATATATATATATATATATATATATATATATATATATTTGTGTGTGTATCTTGTCTGTGTTTATCTAACCTGAATATGTATCTACCAATTTATCTCCAATCTGTCCATATCTATCTATCTATCTATCTATCTATCTATCTATCTATCTATCTATCTCTTGCAGTCTTTTCATTATCTAACTATTTATCTCAGTGTCTTCATTATCTATCAATGTCAGTCCCTTCAGTATCTATATATTTATCTATTATCTATATATCAATCTCAGTCTCTTAATTAACTATCTATATCAGTCTCTTCATTATCTATCTCAGTTTCTTCATTATCTATCTATCTATCTATCTATCTATCTATCTTAGTCTCTTCATTATCTATCTCAGTCTCTTTATCAATATATGTATCTGTCTCAATCTCTTCATTATCTATCTATCTATCTATCTATCTATCTATCTATCTATCTATCTATCTATCTCTTGCAGTCTTTTCATTATCTAACTATTTATCTCAGTGTCTTCATTATTATCAATGTCAGTCCCTTCAGTATCTATATATTTATCTATTATCTATATATCAATCTCAGTCTCTTAATTAACTATCTATATCAGTCTCTTCATTATCTATCTCAGTTTCTTCATTATCTATCTATCTATCTATCTATCTATCTATCTTAGTCTCTTCATTATCTATCTCAGTCTCTTTATCAATATATGTATCTGTCTCAATCTATCTTAGTATTACTATCTCATCTATCTATCTATCTATCTATCTTAGTCTCTTCATTATCTATCTCAGTCTCTTTATCAATATATCTATCTATCTATCTATCTATCTTATCTATCTATCTATCTATCTATATATTCTTCATTATCTATTCTCAGTCTCTTTATCAATATATGTATCTGTCTCCAATCTCTTCATTATCTATCTATCTATCTATCTATCTATCTATCTATCTATCTCAGTCTTTGTTATCTATTTAACTGTTAATATCTCTCCATTGATTCAATCAATTTGTATGTCATGTAGACTCCCTTGTGCTGCATAGGGCTTGGGCCTAACCATGTTAAGTAAGCCACTGGGGTTTCCATAACAGGTAGAATTTCTTTACAGGGTGGAGCTGTTTGCACTACACCCAACCAATTTTGAATTCAAAGTTCTATTTCTCCTAAACTGGTTGACACCCAAACATAGTCCTGTTATTAACCCTTGACTAGGATGGTGAGAGATGGATTCATACCTTTCCAAGTGTAACTGGGCAAAAGTAACCTTGATTGGAACTTGAACTCAGCATGTCAATTCCACTTTTTGCACTGATCACCACTATGCTACACACATATCTTATCTCTCTATATCAGTTTGCAAATATATCTGTATCATTTTTCATATTTAACCAGTGCAATCTATCTATCTTAGTTATTATCTCTTTGTTCATATCTATCTATTTATCTTAATCAGTTAATATCTGTCTGTTTATATCTGTCTATATCATTACCTACCTACCTATGCATCCATCTATCTACCTGTATATCGATATTAGTCAATTAATATCAGTTTGTTTATATCTATCTATCTATCTATCTATCTATCTATCTATCTGCTATAACTCACTCTTAGTGGTTATAATATTATGTTTCACTTAGGCAACTTGACATAATGTCATTAGAAATTCTCCTCAACTCTAACAGACTTGCCTTGAGTCACTTTGAGTTCTTTATTTAAGGCATCTTGCCTAGTTCATTTGTATTACTGGGAGAGTCTTATTTACTCCACAACACTATCTATTTATCTTATTCAGTTAATATTTGCCTGTTCATTATCTATCTATCTATCTATCTATCTATCTATCTATCTATCACAGTTAACATCTATCTATCTATCTATCTATCTATCTATCTATCTATCTATCTATCTATCTATCTATCTTAGACTGTTCATAGTTACCACAATTTAAAAACAAATATTTGTATACCTGAGGATTGTTTTTGTTTTTTAACAGCTTGTCAAGCTTTTGTATTTTATTTAATGATTAATTATATTTTTAGATTGTACGAATTGTTTTTTTGTAGTGAGTTAATATTGTATTAATATTTTTTAGATAATAATGATTTTCTGATATGTCCTATAGCTAAGTGTGGGAGAAGGTGTGGATTCATACAATTAAAGGTATCTGAGCATAATTGAATGTAATGAACCCAACTGGAATTCAAACTTGGCTCTTTGATTTTACATTTTGAGTCATTATCAATTACACCACATGCACATCTAAGTTTACAGCACCTGGTATTCTCACACAGTCACCCATTTAGGTACTAACCAGGCTCACTGTTGCTTAACTTGAATTGGACAAGAAAAGGTGTTTCAAAGTGATATGTCTGTAAGCCTGTATATCTGAGGAACAGTGCATATAAGACTATAAGTAGAAACTCCAACCTGTCTTCTGAATGTTTATATCTATTGAAATCTGTCTCAAGCTGTTTATCTATTGTTAGAGTAAAAACATATACATACGTGTAGATGACATGTATAAAAAAGAGACAAAGAAAGAGAGAGACCACCACATTTCCATATCTGACTAAGGTTGTAGAATGGATCCACCAAAACAAAAAGAATAAGTTCAATAGTCTGAACAACTCCTGGAATGAGCAGGCTGTTACATTATAGCACTTACTCATTGATTTGAAATTTACTTCAGGAAAAAAAAGAACATTTACACTGTTTATTGATTGTTCCTTACACAGACTTACTTCAAACTGATTCTTTTTACATCTTGCCATTTGAGGCCGGGTGATAACTTATAAACGGCTTTATTTTAACATCTGAGATTTTTTTCTAGTATCGAAATGGCAATTGCATATTTACTATTCTTAACTGAATATCCACTTGCAAATATAAAGAGAACTCTTGTATGAATTGGAAGAAGACTTGGAGAAGACAAAAAATATAAACCTTGTCTTCTGAATTCAGAGAAAGGAACAAGAACAGTGGACTGGGGGCAAAGAAAAAGATACAAAATCAAAATAAGGATACCTTGCAGAAATTTTAGATTTAATTGTGAAACATTTGCATATGAGTTGCCAATATGAGGAAGAAACTTGAGACAAAATGGAGATCAGAATGTAAAAGCCAAAGGAAAACATGCAACCAGATGACAATCAGAATGAATCAACAATTCAAATATCAAGGGGCAATTTACATGCATTGTTGTTGAAAGAACATACTTGTCAAAGGTTGCACTTAGATGCTAACGAGGATAATATCCAAAATCTTTTCTCGACAATGAGGATTGCCAATAATAAATCTTAACAGAGATTCTTAGATGTTGTCTTGGAGGATACTACAAAAAATCCTTTATTCTTCCTGATAAGTTCTGCTCAATGTTGAAGATAATGAACTAATTCCTCTCTTTAATTATGGAGTGTTCATTTGAAGAAAGCTGTAATGAGTTTAAATTTATTGTTGCCACCTGTACTCTTGTGTCTCCTTCTGAACATGAATATGTATATATTGTTAAGTTACACTAACAGACTTATACTGAGACAAAGTTGTACACCCTGTGTAGATCACATTCACAGCAGTTGTAATAGTTTGAAAAATAAAGTTGCTAATCATTGTATCTTGGTAAAGTATCTGTATCCTTATTTGATGCAGTCATGGTTGACTATGCAAGTAACAGCTTTTTACTACAGTTTGAGTGGTAAGGTAATTATGGGAATGTGGTTAACCTAAATTTTCACTATTTTTTACTCCATCAGCTATCATGGCATATCAGTGATGAGAACTTTTTTCACAATATCTTGTAGTGAAAATGGAAATAGAGGAAAAATTGGATTCATGCCTTTCCAACGAGTATGAGTAATGAAGTAACACAAGCAGCATCAGCCAAAATTTAAACTTTAATTGCCAGTTCTATTTTTTATACTTATCTTTATTATTATGTCTTATTATGTCTTGTGCTTCCAGGACTTTATATGGATCACCTGAAAGACACCTTCCTGCCTCCCATTAGCATGGCTGATGCTAACCTCCATAAGAGTGACTCATTGCATATTCTTGGGTTTACATTCTCAGGCTTAGATTCTCAGCTGACATGAAGCTTATATTAAATCCATTGCTAGTTGTACTGCTAAGAAATTTGGTTCGCTGTGTCATGCTAGATAAATTTTTCTCTCTTGAATCTATCTTACATACTTATAAGTCTACCATTTCTCCAGGCCTTGAATATTGCTGCCAAATATGGTCTGGTGCTCCTGCTGTATATCTAGAGATCCTTGATAAAATCCAAAGAAGAATCAGCAATATTATTGGTGCTGACCTGGTGTATTGGCTTCAGTCACTTTCCCACCACCATAATGTAACTTCCCTGTAGCTTTTATATAAATATTTTATGATAATTGTTCAGATTAACTCTTCACTATGGCACCTAAACTTCATGAATTTAAGCGCAGTACTAGACTGGTGGCTAGGTCTCATTAATTCATAGTTGAATTGGCTAGGTGTAATCATAAGTTCTATGCTAGCAGTTTATTTTCTTGCACCTCTTACTTGTGGAACTCTCTTCTGGCTCCATGCACAAAAATTCAAATGCAATGTCAATCATTATCTACTGTCCTCTTGATGACACTTCTATTGTTCGCACACTTCAATAATGTTTTTCTTTTTCTTTCACACTCAGTAAGCCCTTGTAGCTTTACTGCATTGCATGGGATGAAAATCCTCTTATCCTGATGTTGTAATGTCCTCAAATCCTTTGGATTAATCCAGCAACTCCTCTTACACATGGTATACTTATTATTCCATACATTGTTTATATCTCTGTTGTTTTTGTTGCTATTTCCCATTCTAGAAATGACATAAAATGGATATTTATTGTTTTGAAAGATACTACTAAAAGCCTTTGTTCTTTCTGATAAGTTTTGCTCATTTCCCTCTTTGCTCATGGAGTGTTCATTTGAAGAAGGCTGTAAAATGAATTGGCTGAAATGATCTGGGAACAACAAAGCCAATACAAAAATAACTTCATTCAGTCAAACAACTTTTAGAATGCCTTTAAGTTCTTAAGTGAATTTTTTAAACAGTTTCAAAAACACTAATTGATAGTTTTTAACATCAGTGGGGGGTGCAGAGAAAAAGATTCAAAGATCAAAATAGGATAGCCTGCAGAAATTTTATATTTAATTGTGAAACATTTGCATATGAGTTACGAATATAAGGAAGAAACTTGAGACGAAATGGAGATCAGAATGTAAAAGCCAAAGGAAAATATGCAACCAGATGACAATCAGAATGAATCAACAACTTAAATATCAAGGGGCAATTAAAACAGTTGGTTTGCCAGATGGAATTACTTTTATGCCAGATAGAAATTTGATTGTCTACATATTAAACTTGTTGCTATAAATTCTCTGAACTCATTATTAATTTTTGACTAGTTTTCATTTCATCATATTTTTCTCTGAGTGGTGATAGTGTTATGAAGTAGATTATTCTCTGGAATAGACATTGTCAGATCAAAAAATAGTAGCTTGACTGGCATTTGCTGTGGTATACTAGTTTTATAGCTGTACCTCATTTACATGCAATACTACACCTCCCTGAACTGAAATGGCCTTGTCCCTTTCATTGATCTTTGACTTTTAATTATTGTTGAGAATCTAAACTGTCTTTCTTGGTGTGTATCTTGATTTCTTCTTATAGAGCATCTAGGTCTGAGTTCATTTTCCTCTTCTGACTTCTCATTAGATTTCTGATCATTAACACCCATAATGTGTTCTGTTTCATTACTGGATTAATTAATCCCCTCCTCCTCTTCATGTTCTTCACCTTCAGATTTTGCGTCCATTTCTATATCCTCAGGTTCCATTATGCTTTGGAATTGATCAGCATGGGCCAGTACATGTTGTCCATTTTTTTGTTATTATTGCTGTGTTGTATCCTTTCTGCACTACAAAGTTTGCATTCTCTTTATTAGATTCATTATCTTTTTTATACTTTGTAATCTGCCGGCATGTGAAATTGTCCAATAGCTTAACAGTAACCTTAGTATATTTTCATTAGATAGGGAAAATGCTTTTAGTCCCATTTTCACAGTCTGCACCATTCTTTCTGCAATTCCATATGGTTGTGAGTGGTAAGGAGGTGTTTTATACAGGATGCATCCAATATGTTTTAGCTATGAAGACACACTTTCCTTGCAAAATTCTGGTGCATTACCTGTGACCAAAGTTTTAGGCACCCCATTTCTTGAAAATATTGTTCTTAATATTTGTTTTACAGTGGTTGCTTTTCTGAAAGCAATCTTAATTACTTTGGACTATTCTAAAAATGAGTCTATTAAAATTAGAAATAGCCCATGTCTTTAATATGGCCATGATGTATGTGTACCCAAGAGCATGGTTCTTATTCTATAGGCGAGTGAATTTTGTTTTGCCAAAAGTTTTTTTATTTCAGCACATTTTGGGCACATTTTTACATAGTTTTCTACATCTTGAGAATATCCTGGCCACTACTCTTGTAATTTTAATCTTATTTGTGTTGCTGTTATACTACAATGTGCATCATCGTGTACACCTTTTAGAACTTCTTTTCTTAAACTTTGTGGGGGTATTATTATGTCTCCATTGCATATTATGCCTTTATCTACAGTTAACTTATGTCTTGACTCTTTGAAGTTTTTTCTACCATTGAACAATTACTCCATGTGTTTCTTTTTATCCTGTCTGAAATTCTGCTTAACATTGGATCTTGTATGGCTTCCATTCTGAGACAATTTAGGGGTAAGATGTCTGTTTTTAACCCAGTGCAGTATTTCATCTTCTGAATTTTCAGACGTTTCTAATTTTTTATTGTCGAAATTCAGTTTGGATATTGCATCCACATGTGGAATAGTGTTCCCCTTTACGTATATGATGTTGAAATCAAAAGCTATTAAAATTCTAGATGTGACATTTGGTAATTTCTTTCTGGGGTTAAATATAAACTCTAAAGGTTTGTGATCAGACTTTAACAAAAATATTCATCCTAACAAAAAATTTCGAGCTCTTTTTGAAATTTCCTCAAATGTTAAGTCTTCCAGTATTTTGGGGTACAACATAATAGATATTTTCTTTATGGCTTCACATTCTGCTGAGGCCAAAAATAAATCAGTAATTTCATTCTCCCTCCGGTGGCTTACTTGTCTTTCAGTTTCTTTACCCTAGCCAATGTTGCTAAACATGTAATCCATGTTTCTATGTGCTCTGGTTAATCCAATGCAATTAAGAATTCTATCAGCAACACCATATTGTTATGAAGTAGAGTACTCTCTGGAATAGATGTTGTCAGGTCAACAGAGGGTAGCTTGACTGGCATTCGCTGTGGTGTATTGCTTTAATAGAAGTACCTCATTTATATACAATAATACAGATAGATATAGGAATTTAAACTTTTGACAAAGTGGGAGAAATAAGATGAAAGAAATAACAGTTGAAAGCCATATAATTTTTCTGCTTATGCCTCCATTTGTAAATTATGCTCTGCTATTACTTCAGATAATTAATGCCCCATTTCATTTTGACTGTGATAAAAGATGGAAGAAAAAGATATATAAAAGATGATATTTTGATTTAGTGAGAAAAATAGATCATACACAATAATAAGAAAGAAAGAAAAGGAAGATTGAAGAGGTGATAATACTATCATGTGTTTAAAGTCTGCTTCAGTAAATAAAAAAACCTTGTCAATTTCAAATCTTTTCATTTGTACCTTCTTAACTTCTTTAAATAATAATCTGCATGATCATTATTGCAATATTTTCTTAAAGTTATTAAGGTCAAATATTTAACAATGTAATAGGGAAATTTCCACAGGTATTTTATAATTGTGGAAATCACAAAGAGTGTTTCAGTCATTTCATTAAGAATTATGAAACAGGAAAACCATTAAATTTTCAATAGTATTGCTAGTTACTATTTTTGTTATTACAGGTAATTTATTAAAAAGATAGGAGCAATCTTTAAACTTCATGCTCACAAAAAATTATTTATCAGTTTGTTTAAAGGGATAATTGGCAAAAAATCGGTTTATCGCCAATCAATTCAAACTTTATAAAATGGTAAATAATAAGGATTTCCTTATAGTTGGCTGAAATGTTTTAATAATTTAGTAAATGTTTATAAATTCATGAATAAAAAATTGTTTTTATATTTATTTATTTATAAATTGGTAAATGATAAATATTGCATTGCATTAGTTTTAATACAGTTATATCAATTTAATTTATAAAATTATTCTTGTAAATAAACAATCTAAAAATTAAATAATGCTTAATATTATTGTTGTAAATTCTCAAGAACAAGGAAAAAATGTATAAATTCACTTTCATCACATTTTTAGTTTTATTACTATTCTAATCATTGATTTTTAAAACAGTAAACATTGCAAAGGGATGAAGGTAGTTAAAATAATAGCAGTGTCAATGGAAAAAGTCATTCTTTTAACACACTGTTTATTTTACAGACATGAAGGTTAAAGATTGCCGAAAAGGAACTAGAGTAAAATTAAAAGCTAAATGTTCTGACATTTTTTTTGTCTATTTTCTAATCTATTGGAATTTTCATCTCAATTGGTAGTTTGTTTAGAACAGATGCTTTTCACTTTTTTTTTGTTTTTTAAATCACTAAATTTTTATCGTTTAAATCACTTTTGTTTTTGTCACTATTATTAAAGATATTTTTTCTGATATCCTAGTGGCATTTCTTATCTAAGTATTAATTCTGCTATAATGTAGTGAAATGGTTTACAGATCACAACAGCTATTAGGAAGATGTGATTAAATATGCTTTAATGTTTAAAAAAAATTTATTCAGTATTATTATTGTTTAGGTAGGCATTATAACATAGCACAAATACCTATATTGTGGAAAAATAAGTGAAATTACCTGAGTGTGTCGGTGGGGGGAGTTGTGGTCTACATGAAAATATATCTAGTGAAACAATAAACCATTGTATACAAAAAAGCTATAAAATGTTTAATTTATATTATAAGGACATAAAAAACAAAAATATCTGATTCAGATCTCTCTACTACTAGCAATTCTGATGCTTTTGATTTTTAATTTGTTTCAATGATTTTAATAATATGAATTACTTTTATTTTCTGTTAATTAATAAATTTAATATTATACATTAATTAATAATTTTTTTAATTAATAACTATGTTCAGTTGTTGACATTAATAGCTATCTGCTGATGTATTAAAATTTTGGAATAATGCAATAATAAAAATTTAAATTTCATTTCTCTGATAGATATCGTGATCTGTTAATAACAATAAATGCTTATCTGTAAATTCCTTATAATGTTTTCCTTAATATTAACTGATGAAATGACAGTGGGAGCTTATATACCATCTTTTAGAGTAGATATTTATCAAGATTGGCATAAGGTTACAAGAGCGGTGCACCCAATGGAGATTAAACTCAAAAGCAAGTTAAAAATTGTTCAGACTATTGAATTCATTCTTTTGCTTGACTAAACATTTCTCTAGAAATTTCTTCTTCCTTTCAGAGAATCCCATTAATGTTATGTACTTACTATCATAAGTGACACAGTAAATAGTTAAGCATTACAAATTATTTTTTTATAAAAAGGCAAATATCTTAAAACATTAACTCACTTAAACAATTATTTGCAGTAACAGCAAATATTCAAACAAAGTACATTGGTTTTAATTCCTGTTGGAAGCATTTGAAACTATGAATAAAGCATTTAAACCTTAAATGAGTCTTCCTGTTCAAGTTGCAGGGAATTAAAACAAATTTCTCACAAAGCTGGTTTCAATTGCAAAAACTGAAATTTATGTAAAAATAGTGTTTTATTTGAGTTGTTATTTTCCTCTGGCACTGTGGACTTGGTAAATGATAATCAAAAGAAAAAACACAAAGCAAGATGCCAAATTGGAATTGAAACCATTTAAATACCAATTAAGGTTTTCAGGAAGTTTGTTTTTCTTGTGATATTGAAACCATCCATGTTTTTGTTAATTTTGAGAATGTTTTTAATATATTAAAGTGTGTCTGCATTTCATTTGGAAATTCTTTTGTATCTTTTTCATTGATGTTTCAGTTTGTCATTCTACTTGCTGCAAGGTTTTCATTAAAATTGTAATTTAATTCAGGAAATTATTGATCGCTTTCTTGAAAATAATTCCAAGGTGTATATAAATGACAAATAAAACAAGAGAATAAATGTTATTTTTCTGACCTCAGGAAAATAGAACTAGAATAATAGAAGAAAATATTTTTTTCTCCTGAGGTCAGTGAAGAGTCATGTCAGTGCTCAAAGAATAGAAAGGTCAGTTCTCAATGGAGAACAAAAATTAAGTCTCTACCATAATTTTGGATTTTTAAACTTAATGGATGCATACAAGTGTGATTTATTAATGTTCAATGGGAAGATAGATTGAGTTTTCTTTCTTAAAAATATCAATGTTATGTCTCTAAATTATATTAGAAATGCATATGGGCACATGGCTGAATGATTAGAATGTTAGCATTCCTGCCATGAGACCTTGGTTTGAATCTTCACAATCATTGGTTTGTCAAGGAGGTCACTTTTTGATAATATAAGCCTGAGAAAACAATTCCATCAAGGAGCACTATTTGAAAGTGCTGGAAAAGCATGCTTTGGTTGACTTTGTAAGTAAAAATTGGACAGGCAAAACCATTTGAATGACATCATAGTTGTGTTATCATAAAATGACAAATCATCATAACCAATGGTTTGATTGTACTGACTTTGTTCAGCTACTAATCATGTCAGTATATGTGCTTTCTCCCAGAAACTGTAACTAAGGTCTGCTCCATATAGTTGGAGTATAAACCACAGGCTGGCTCAGTGAGTGTTGAAGAAACATAGATATGCTTGAACAGGCATCTTTTTTTAATTAAATTTTAACAAATATAAGGCTCAAGAGCCACTCTAGGAAGAGAGTGAATGAGATGTGTGATATGAATATGAGGAGGTAGAAAGAAGTGAAGATTATGAGGAAAAATAACAATTGTCCATTAACTTGAAGAGGTTAAGATTGTAGTATTCAGGTAAACATCCATGCAAGAGTCTATTCCACAAAGTAGCAGTTCATTGAAGAAAATACCTGAGTGGAATTTTCTCCTTACAACTGGAATATGGAGGAAGTGTTGGTGATGTGACTCTGTGAATGTACTATGGCAAATCCTAGCTGTAAAGGTTTGAACTGGCAAAACTAAAGAGAGGACCTCATCTGAACATTTGCCATAGGAATAGTGATAGAATAGGAACAGGCTTGTAATGTTGCATCTGTGGGATTGGGGCTGCAAATGATTTTGAACTTTGTAAAGTTTGGAAATTGAGGATTTACCAGTTCCAGTAAAGATATGGTAGTAATACTCTATTTTTGGTCTAATCTGATTCTTGTAAATATAAAGTATTGCAGAAGGAGTTAGGTACTTTCTGGTGCATTAGAATGAGGTGACCATTTTTCCAACATTTTTCTGCCTGAAACTGGGATTAGATAACCACTCTCCTGAGACTGAGGGATATCTTGCTTTGAATATTTCTGCTACATCTGGTCTGGTGGTCCTGCTATATATTTAGAGATTCTTGATAAAATCCAAAGAAGAACCTGCAATGTTATTGGACCTACCCTGGTATCTCAGCTTCAGTCACTTTCCTGTAACACACCTTCTCTGTGCCTTTTCTTTAAATATTTTCATAGTAATTGTTCTGATGAACTTTCCTGTATGGTACCTACACACTATGAATTTAAGCACAATTCTAGATTGTTAGCAATGTATCATCTATGTACTGTTGAATTGAATAGATGTAACCTTGAGCTCTATGCTAACAGTTTCTTTTCTCACACTTCTCACCTGAGAACCTCTCTTTTGGCTTCCTGCTATCCAGCCAACTTTGATATTCAAAAGTTTAAATGCACTGTCACTCATTACCTTCTGTCTTCTTGATTCCTGTTCTTTTATTGTTCTCACTCCTTAATAATATTTTTCTTTTTCTTATTCTTTCACACTAAGTTAGCCCTTGTGTATTAGCAGCTTTATTGCCTTACTTGGGGTGAAATGATTAAAAACAAAAATCTAAGAAAAAACTTATAGTTTGATGTTTCTTATTCTTTTACTATAAAAAAGTATTGTCTATGAAATTAGAAGATTTTTATCTTATCTTTAGACAAATGAATGCATAATTATAAGATGAATTGTTGCTAGTTCTAGTCTTTATTCAATATGTTATTAGCATAATATTGTGTTTTGTTGATTTACTCAAATCAAGCAGACTATATCTGATTAAAAACCATGGCAACAAAATATTTATATTTTATCTGTCAACAGAAAGGTATTTGAGCATTTTGTAGCTGTTTCTAGTTTTTATTTATTGGATAATTTATCATGTTTTAGTGGTTTGACTGACAGAAGCATAAATATAACAGAACTGGAAATAAAGTTAAAATTAGATTAACATGGTTTGTCTAGAAAGTATCCAGCCATATTAAATATCTTAAGAGCCAATTGTGATGTAACTTAGTAGCCAATCAGAAGGGACTTTACTGCACATGTATGAACAGATACTCTTTCATAGGGTTACTCAGCCAGCAGTGAAACACTACTGAATCATTCACAAGACAGTATGCATCAACTTTTGCTTGAAACTTGGGCATTTTTCTGTGGAACCAATTGGCATGATTAACAATGATTTGGGGAATGATTCTATGAGTGAAATCCAGATGTAAATTTGGTACCAATGGTTAAAAATACACTAAGAATCTGTTGAGGGTTATTCACATTTTGGGAGGCCTTCAACATGCAGAACACTCAAAAATGTTGAACACGTGCAGTCTGCAATGAAAAGAAATCAGGGATTATCAGTGAAGAATTAAATGATTTGGAGATTCTGTGGTCTATCCAGAAAGTATCCAGCAATTTGGAATATTCAGACTGCCTATTATTCACATCTTGTGTTGGGTTTTTCAGTAAGGTATTGCAACATTCAGATCTGTAATCACCACCTTCCATGACCAGATTTGGCTTTTGTGAATTCTGATTTTTTCCAAAGCTAAAATTGCTGTTAAAACAGAGATTTAAGACTATGGATGTGATGTTAGCTGATGGCAGTCCCTAAAGAAGACTTCACAAACTATTTTGAAAAGGTAACGGATGCTATTATATATGTCTGAATACCAAAGGAGCATACTTTGAAGAGGACTAAGAAACCATTGTACTGTGTAAGCTAATTTATCATCACATTATAATTCTGCTTTTTCCTTCATTCCTTAGTTTTTTCTTTTGTTTGTTTAATGGCATATTAACAGTTTATAGGTCATTTAATGCCAAAACTTAATTTTCTTGGGACCTTTGAAGTAATAAAATATGATATATGTTATTCTGCTTTTGCAATTGTATACAATTGTATACATTGCTTTTGTGCCTATACTTGTTTGTGTGGACATAATTATTAAAGGCAGTGATATGTGTGTTTTATATTGTAGTTTTGTTGAAATTATATTTTGAAATGCAGTTTGATTTCTTTAAGAAATTGTAGGATATTATATGGATTATATGGATTAATGTTCTGAAAGAATTCTTTCATGTTGGTTGTTTGATCTTGTTTAGTGGCATATCAAATGCCAAAATCGAAATATTTTGAGCACTGTTTTATGCATTCAGTTAAATATATTATGAATGCAATTGCATTCATTCAACTACAGATAAAATGTATTTTTGGTCATTTTGCTATAAAATATATTGTTGATCATCTTGCTTTAAATATGTATTGCTGGTAATTTTACTATAAAAATGCATTTTTATACTTTCATAGTGTTTTGTTTTTGTTTGGGGATTCACTATTTGCGCATACCTGAAACCCTAACAGGTGATACCAGCTAGCATCAGGGTGGAACTGCAAACAACAGTAATTAAGAAATGGTTTAATGCTCCTCAAAACCTCCAAAAGGATGTAGTTAATCATCATATCCAGGACTACCTTTGTTAGTTAGCATGTAAGTTATACCATGCCATTACTTCAGAAAAACAATGGACTATTCCTATTTTATAGATCTATAATAGCTTACCTGTCCTTTGCCTACAAAATGGAAGAAAGAAAGGCATTTTTGGTTTTAGGAAAGGAAAGGAAAGGAAGGAAAGAAAGAAAGAAAGAAAGAAAGAAAGAAAGAAAGAAAGGGAAGATAAAGGAAGTGATCACACTCTTATGTTTTTAATGTTTTCTTCATGGAAATGGAAAACCTTGTCAATTTTAAATATTTTCATTTGTACCTTCTCCCTTCTTTAAATAATGATCTTCATTCATACTGTTATATTCATATTGTTATTGTAATAATTTGTTAAAAGTTGTTAAGCTCAAATATTTAATGGTGCAATAGTGGAATTTCTGCAGTTATTTTATAGTTTTAGAACTTAATAAGGAGCTTATACGATTATTATTCAACAGAAAATTCAAATAGGAAACACATAAAATTTTCATGGGTATCACTAGTTAATATTTTAATAATATTAAAATATAGTTAGTGATGCCCTATTTTAATATTAACTAGTGGTTAATGAGGTTCATCCAGATATGATCCAGCCATTTAACAGTCCTCACATTCCATTCTTGATAGAGTTCAAAAACATCTCTGAGTTCTTATTGAAGAAGAATTATTTTAACCTTCATGGCTAGGACTCACCATGCCATTTACATAGCAGCAAACCCCACCCACATTCCCTCTGTATTCCACTGCCAAGAAGTAAGTTCCACCCAAACAGCTTCTTCCTGCAAGCCACAACACTGTGGGACAGACTTCCAATCTTAACCAGTTCAAGTCTAGGGTTAACCATTATCTTCCCCTCCTATCCATATAAACTACCCCTTAATGTAACCCTCTACCTTGAGTGACCCTTATACAGAGTAAACCTTACTTATAAAAAAAAAAATACTTCATCAATTTCTGTTTCGGTTATGTAGTGTAAACTTAAACTTAATGGAAACAGGGTAAGCAATAACTGAGCAATACTAAAATAAGAACAAGATATCCTTAGTTATGGTCAGTAGAACAAAAACAATCTACCTCCATTGATTATTAAGTAAAAGTTTCTGTTCAAAATTCCCCGAAAGTGTACCTGAATTGACACGCACCTGATAAAGGCCAGAGAGCCCAACAATCAAAGCATTGTAATGATGACATTAAAGATAAGGATAATAGTCCAAGTGTAATTAATGTAAATAGTCTCCACCAATGTCCAGAATTTTAAAGTACTGAAGTCTACAGAGAAAAAAGTGAAAAAGAAAATGTAACTGAATTTCAGCCAAGAAATTCAAATTTTAACTGCTGTTTAAATTTGGGGAATTAAATAATTTCGATATTTCTCCCAAACAGTGAGTCCTTTATATTGTTTTAGTTGAGTTCCTGATCAATCAAGTTGCAGCTTTGCCCAAGTTGCAATAGGATATAGCATTTGGGGGCTTTGTTTTGATAAATTTATTTTGATATTTTTATTTCAGTATAAATTTATTCCCTCATTCCACAGAGCTGGACTTTTTCTTTTCATGGTGGGCACTAATATAAAAAGATCCAGTGTATTGGGTCAATCTGAGAAAAAGAAGAGAATATTTTTTGTCTTTTGATTTTTATTCTTTTGAATCTCAGTTGCAGTGTTTGTGAAAAATTTTTTTAAATCCATATAAATTAAGATTTGTTAAAATAATCAGATTCAAATTATAGCAGATATTATTGTAAGATAGTCTATTAATCTTTAGCACTCTGCATAATTAATATTACTTCCTTTGCTATTGCATTCTTTTTCAAGGCCTTTCAATTGTAGTAAACTTATTGTTAATTTCACACAAAGTTGTTATCTGTTGCCATAGCAGATAATGACAACACAACTATGAAATTCAAACTCACTATTGTTCAGAGTCACTTTCAGTGGCAGGATAAAGATTTTATATAGCAAATGAAGTCACATACAGAGTGATAAATATTAATTAGTCAGTTTCAGATAAAATAAAAACATAAATGGATACCAAATTAAAATAAAATGCAGTTAATATAATTTAAGGAGAAAGATAAAAATGATGTATAAAATAAAACACCTATCAAATTATTAATCTGTAAAGTATCAACATTTAAGCATGTATCTTTATTAAGTTATTAGAAATTTTATACTCTTCATACTTTCAGCATTTTTCTGTTAAATAATTGTACTAAATTTACATCTACTATGACATCTGCACATGAGATATAAATAAAGGAAAATATATAGAGGAGTCAGGCCAAGTCAGAACAACAGCCAGATGTAAAGTCCAAGTTGAAGTAAGTAAGACATTTTCCTGTGTCTAGTTTAGTGTATGTTGTAAGAAAACTGTTTTCAGAAGAAACTGAAGTAAAACAAAAAACAAGAAAAATTTTCTGGAAATCACTGGAACTTTTTCTGAAATATAAAAATTTTGGATTTATGCATTACCTACTTTCTTTTGTTTTCCTTTTTCATTGTGGACAATTTGAATATTTTTACAAGGTTAAAATTTTCATCCCCTCAACCTTCCACAGTTTAAAATTATGAACTTTAGTTTTGGGTGGAAATCTAATAAAAAGACACACTTGAGATGTGTACATGAATGAAGATGGAAATGCTGTGAAGTTATTTGTTTTCAAGAGAATTGCTTGCTTGTAATCTTGTCAGTCTTAAAGTAGGAAGGATTTGCTGAGGAATAACCAGAGAGAAGGAGAGAGAGTATTTGATTTTGCAATGAAAAAAAGAATGAATAAAATCATCTTTTGGAATGTTGATCAGTAAAACAAGCCCAGATATCTGGAGCAGTGTGTAAATGATCAGAGTTAGAAACAAGAAAACAAGAAAGAAAAGATAAAGCAGCAGAAAGAAGAAAGAAAGAGGATTAAAAAAATCAATTGATTGACGAAGGGTAGACAGTGGAAATGTCAGCAACAGACTGGGTTTATTGATTATTTTTTCTTTTCAAAAGTGGAAAAGAGTTTATGCTAGCACCAAAGGGATAATCAAAACAGAATAATAATAATAATAATAATAATAATAATAATAATAATAATGGAAAGACATTGATAGACAATGTAAAAACTAAAGATGGAGAAAAAGGAACAGAACTTATCATTATTGAAGATTTTTGTCAGGTCTGTTCTTAAAAAGATCTGCAAATTACTCACAGTATATTAAAGAGAGAATGCCCCCCCCCCTTCAAAAGGAATTGGAGATTTAAATCAATTAAAGAAATAAGACCATTTTAAAACAATTGTAGAAGTCTAGCTGATTCCTATGAAGGGAGCTGGTCATCCAAATGTATTCCCTCATATTTGGGCCTTACTAAATACCAACATGGTTCATGGTGACATTCATAACAGGATAGTACAATGGATTGCCGGTTCCTTTTGCACTAGGGATGTTGAGAAGCTAAAGAATCAAAACGTACAAAGCCAATCAAGGCTATAGAGCTCAGCCTGCCCTATTTACCAATACTTGGATGGAAGAGATGGATTCATACCTTTCCTTAGGATATTAGCACAGAAGTGAATGCAATGAACTTGACTGAAATTCGAACTCTGCTCTCTGATTCTTCAATCCAAGCCGCTATCCATTGCTCTAACGTACCTCCCCAAGAACCACAATTGTGAGATGGAAGGCAGTGGTGATCTCAGTTGTGCAAAAATGTGCTAATTGAATAAATGAATGAAATTATCAACAGCTGAAACAGATTATTATTATTATTATTATTATTATTATTTGGCAGAGTGGTTAGAATATTCACATTCTAACCATAAGACTTGGGTATGAATCTCACTAGAGACCTAAGGTCAAAAATAGCTTCATCATATTTTCCATTGATCATTTTTATAAAAAAAAAATCAAATAAAAAAATTTCTAAGATCACACTCATTTTACAGAGATTATGCACTTCATATTGTGTAAGCTGTACCTGTGAGTATATTTTTTTGTATTTCTTTAAGGCATGTGCTGCCAGGAATCCCTTCAATGAGTTGATATCCTCATGTACCCCATTTCTGAGATTTCCACTTCAAGATCCTTGTATTTTGATAGTTTTTTTGAAGATCTTCAAAGATATATTACAATCTGCAGGAACTGCCATATCAATAAGAAATCACATTCTGTTTTTGTAGTCTTTAATCATTATTTCATTGTTTTGTGGTCTTTGATTACAATGTTATCATTATTATTATTATTATTATTATTATTATTATTAATAATAATAATAATAATAACAATAATAATAATAATAAAGACAAAAAATTGTTACCTGATAGAAGTCTCCTGTACATTTGATGTGAGAACTGAAAGAAAAGAAAAGGGGAAAATCGACAACTACAATGATTTAAAGAATTAAAGTTTGGGAAGGACTAGTAAAGAAAGTAATTGCAGTGTCGGTGATCAATCAAGCATTGAGGTGTTGTAAAAAAGCATAGAAAAAATTTTGCAGACAGAGGATTGTGATTTGGAAATAGAGCCATTATAAAAAGCTTGTCTGCTCAGAACAGCAAATATACCTTGGAAATTATTGCATAGAGCTTGTCGATGAAAAGAACAAATGGCAGATTTATTTTCTTAAGTCATGGGAGGTGATCTGAACTTCTTACCAGCATGCAACATTATAGGCTGTGTGGAATGATAATAATAATAATAATAATAATAATAATAATAATATTAATAATAATGATAATAAAAAAAATAATAATGCCCTCGCCCACCTTACCAGTGATGTCTGGCAGAATATAGCTGTGTCTCATAGACAGAGGAACTCTTTAGTCATAGAAGACAATCTTTCTAGAGACGGTGTTTCAATGCAAATACTGTTTGGTTGTTAACCATATGACACACCTCAATTTTGAATGAAGTGGAAACAAATAGTTGTTCAAGTAATGGTGTAAATGGAACAGGAACTGATGTCTCACCCAGCAGGTATCCCACTGAGTTCCAGGGTGGGCCCAGTTGGAATCATGAAATCTTCAACAGTGACTTACCCATTGGTTGAAAGCATAAGATTTACCAGTAAGTTTTTATGTCTTGTCTCTTTGTTTGGCATTGCATAAAACAATCATAAAAATACTGGATACCTAAGGCTTGGATTGGAGCTTGATATCCAATAAGTGCAAAACCAGCTAATAATAGTTTTATATAATAATAAGCTTTATAAAAAGACAGGTAATAATAATGTAAGTAAAAAGACTATATAGAATACTTAATAGGAGCAAATGATTTTAATTAAATTTTCTGAATTTCGTACATAAAACTTTATCTTAATTATTCATTTTTCACTAGTTTTACTTTCATGTTGTTTTGCTCTTGCTTATACTGACCTACTAGTCTTATATCACCAACATAATGTTTTTTTTTTAAATTGTCCAAATTTCTTGGATGAGGTCTTGTCATTATTTCTCATTTTTGTCCTAGTTTTTTTGCTTCATCTTATTTTTGTAGTCTTTTATCTCAAGGCTTAGGTGATTTTTACATATCACAACTTGTAAAATCACCAGTAAGATCTGAATTTACATCCTGTATCAATAGGAGTCCCTGTGACACTGATAATGCATGTAAAAAAAAGATGTAAAAATGAATTTTGAGATGAGAAGTTATCCTTATTTACATTATTGCAGTTGAACTAATGTCCTCGTCTTTGTTCTTGGTTGTTATTATCAATACATATATATATATAAAAATGCATGTATGTGTATATATATATGTATGTATATATATATGTATGTATATATATATATATATATATATATATATATATATATATATATATATATATACACGTTTATATATATATATTTATATATATATATATATATATAAATGTATATATATATATATATATATATATATGCATGCATATATATACATATATGTTTATATATATATGGTTTTATATATATATATATATATATATATATATAAATGCATGTATATATATATATATATATATATATATATATATATATATATATGTTTATATATATATGTTCTATATATATATATATATATATATATATATATATATATATATAAACATATAAAATTAGGAGATCTGCTACTTTGGTTTCAACATTTTGATATCTTCAGGCGATTTTGGTCAATTGATTTCTTTCTTAATGCTTTTTACAATAAAAAATCTATGAATGCTATATTTTTTTAAAATAAATAAATGAATAAGTGCATGACATGAGGTGTGGCAAAAGGTGAAGAGGGGGAGGAGGAGAAAATCAAGTGTATTGGAAATGTATCATTGGGGCATTAAATAAAATATGCATACTTACTTTTCATCCTGCTTCATATGAACTCAAAAGAATTTTTTGTATTTGTACAATGGGTCATAATATCCAATCTCTGATTCAAGAGGTTTTTTAGACCTGGAAATGTTATTATAGGTAATTTTTCTTGTTCACAAAGGTTGCAGATGTTACTATGAATACTGTAAGGTTTTGCTTTTTTAAAAATTTTCCAGTTTGCAATCAGATGTTTTTCATTTTTGTTTTCTTTATTTTCACACATGGTTGGCTACTTTCATAGAATTTCTGAGGCTTTCTAGCTTAAAAGATAATATGATTGTACCACATCTTGCAGAGCTACTAATAATCTCTAAAACTGAACTTGTGAGATGCTATACATTGTTTCCTTTTATCAGCAAATATTAACTTTGCCTCTTTGATGACACGTTTGAACTTGTTATAAGCAGAGACAAAGAGACGTTTGTTGCCATCAGACATATTACTCTGGTACAGCTAGAAGAAGTGATTCCTTTGGGCTTTAGTGGCAGAGAAAGCAGGTGAGAACCAGAGAAATGAATGTGATTTAACTTGGTATTTCCTTGCTGGAATGAAAGCATTGATGCCTGTTTTCACCCAGGAGAAGGCCCCAGATGCACATTTATGAACAGGATAACTAAAAACTGCATTCCAAGGGATGTCACAAACGAAGTCACGGAACAAGTCCTAATCTGCACATTGATAACAGAAAGATATTCTCTTGGTAGATGGTTCTTGACTGGTAAGAGAGTGGAAAAAGATGTTTACAGACACTACTGCATGATCAGAGTTGCCAAGAGGGCAGATCTGCAAAGTACAACATGAGTCCAGGATAGAGGTAAAAAAGAGATTTAGAAGAGAAGCATGCCCATCAGGGTTACTGGAGAAATACATGGGGAAGTTCACCATTTGTGTGATAGATTGAGAAATTAAGGGTTTGGATTCCAGCGGGTTCAATGACAGAGTGTTAAAGCCACTTGGCATGGTGGGCATTAAAGTTACAGAAAACAAATATATTGGCAGACAGGTATAGAAAGATGGACTTGTCTTTATTAGCAGAAATAATATCTAGCATGCAACAGTCAGGAGAGGAAGAGGAATGGTAGAGAAAGAAGAGATAGCTGACTGAGCTCAGTAGAAACAGATGGAGACACATATAAAAGTGGTGTGGAAATTCAAGAAAGAGTTCCCTAGCCAGTGGGAGATGTTCATGGACATCCATGTGGACATTAGATTCCTTCCTAAGGTGAGGAAGATAGCCAGGAATTGAAATATCAGAGGAGGGGATTGAAGAGTTAAGATTAGTTTCACAGAGAACTAGGACTTTCAGAGACTTTTCAAAGAGGAACAATTCCGCACTGCAGAAATTGGTACGAATAACACAAATGTTGGAGAAAGACAGGTTAAGGGATTTAGGTAATTTTTGTTGAGTTGGTTTAAATTTATATCTTTGGTATCTTATAGTCATGTTGTGTTGTTTTGGTAAGGAAAGACCTATGCTAGTATTAGTAGTTGGTTGTCTAATGTAACATGTGCAGGAAGGGATCTGATGCAGACTGCAACATAGTATGGCCTCGGGGTTGCTCACTGGAGGTGCTTGCAAGGACATCCTTCTATGCATGACATGGCACTGCAAGAACCCTGATATTATGCAACTGTTGATAAGAACAGCCTTTCAGGATGTTACTCAAGAATTTGGGCTCCTAACTACCTGTCGGGAACAGCAACCAGAAAACTGCCAAACTAGTAACCTCAATATGAAGAGATGTTGCTACCATACTCACATATCACAAAATATTAATGACAGCACCACTATTAAGGCCTGAGTAAAGGAAAGGAACCAAGAACCCCTTTCTAAACAGGAAACAAGGTATGAGACTCTACTCCTGTTCAAGAGAAGAGGAAGGAGTATAGTCTGGGTGATAGGAAAGCCTATCTACACGTATTAAAAAAAACAGTCCTAATTCTGATTCTGATTTCCAGTTATTTCAAGAAATGAACATTCATATACCTAATCTGGAGAGTCAGTCAGTGATCACAGAACTTTTGACCATGCAATATTTAACTGACTTTCTAGTATATTAGTAGGGAGAAAAAGTAATAGGAATGGAGTAACAAATTTGGTAAACCACACAATGTTCCTTGTAAGGTAACTGGTTAGTGTGGTAGTGTAGCAGTGAGCTTGACACTATATGAACAGAGTAGAATGACATTGTTTCAATGGTACTTTGATACAATTATGGTGACTTTGAAGTGAATTTTTCTGATTTTCATGGCTGAGAGCATACGTTTATCTCTGACTTAGACAGGAGGTGTTGGTCAAGGTGGTGGGGTGAAAGACTGCTTTACTCAATAAACCTACTTTTCTTTTGGCTTCTATCAAAGGAATTCGACTTCTTTCCAGATACCAAGAACAAGCAGTCAATCACAAACAAGTGGCACTTGAGTTGATATATATATATATGGACACAATTGATTGAAGTGAATTAAAGACCTAGTTTGAGTTTTTTAAGTTATAAGTTTTAACTTAGTATAAGTCCAAGTATCCACTTTGTTGAGAAAACTGACAAACTAAATTTCCTCATTCAGTTACCCACTCAGGATGGGCTCGCATTAAAATATAGTATCAAGAATTAATACTAAAAAATGTGCTAGCACCTCATGCAGGGGTGTCTACATACACACACACGCACACACACATATATATAAGCTTAAGCAAGTATTAAAATGATATTAAAAATTAAAACAATGAAGGCAGAGGGAGAAAAAATAAAATAAAACTCAGGAATAGGATGCCATAGAAAAGAGTTAAAAACAAAAAACAAACAAACAACAACAAAGACTAAATTAAATGCAAGAAAATTACAAAATAAAAGTGTTCATTTCAATGATACCGATGACTGGTAAAAGTCAACTGTTGGGTGTTTGAATGAATATTGGATCAAAAAAGGCTTAGTGATGCCAACATTGGCAAAAGGTGGATGGGTATATTAACTGAGGCAGAATGGTGTTGGTGGAGGGCATATTAGCTTTGGTAGAATTTATTGGGAATTGCCAAATTCAGAGATTCCATTTTTTTTTTCCAATTTTGTTTTTAACAGTTTACATTTCCATATTTTTAAATATTTGTGGAAAGTATATATTTACATTTCGTTTCCAGCCATGAGGCCCAGGTTCAAATCTTAGTTATCAGCCTGGGGAGGTCATCCCAGGATGCAATATTTTACAAAGATAATCATAAAAGTAGAGTCATTTGAAAAACTAACCACCCATAAATTTCTGATTGGTTTCCTTTTCTGTAACACAAGTGGATGGATAGGTGTAGTAGGACATCAGCCAGTATCCATATAATGAGCAGTCAGTCAGTAGCAGGTAGTGATGGGCAGGCAAAGAGTGAAGAAGGGATTAGCAAGCAGTGAGAAATCATCAGTTGCCTAGACGTTTAGTGAATATAAGGGTCCTCTTTCTGTAGCTGGAAGTTAGTAAGATAGCAGTTCACCTTCTGAAAACCAAAGGAAGAAAATATGTTAAATGAGAAATTGTATTTGTTGCTATCTCCCAATCAGAGTGTCTTGAAAAATATTTATCATTATTCTTCATTGAATTTGATCATGGCCAAGGAGACAAACCTGTGAACATAGCTAGCCAGGTGTATATATGTATACAACCGACCTTGGATGTCATCACAGTTATGTAATGATGGACATGTGGAATGTGTTGTCACAAAATAAGGTAATTACAGTGTAACCCGGATATAAGAGAGTTGTTGGGACCGTAGAAGAAGTCTCTTATATCCGGGTTTCTCTTATATCCGGGTTTGGTCTATTTTATATACATTAACACAGGCTCTAATTTGGGACCAGAGAAAATCTCTCTTATATCCGGGTTTCTTTTATATCTGGGTCTCTTATATCCGGTTTACACTGTATTTGTACTTCCTTACCAGACTTGAACAATCACAACTAAGAAAACTAAGAGTAAGAAAACTCCAGTAACATGATGCTACTTTGGATGACAGATGAGAGACTCTTAATTCTTCCTGGGTGAAGAAGGTAATTGTGTATTACAAGTTGTGCATATGGATTTTTGACCCCTTTTGATTTACGTCCCCAGTATTTTCTGATATTGGACTTGTGAGTCTGAGTTATAACCTTTAGAATTATGATCCAGTACTTATAATTTTGCGATCTGAATCTCAGTTACTATTTTCCCACAATTTCACTCTTTGCTCTTAATACTTGACAAATAAGAAAAAGCTTGTTCACATATATAAAACATTAGAAACTGTAGTAATATAATTTTCTTGTCTTCCTATGAATAGCAGAATATTCATCTTTCACAGAAATCAAGAATTTGTCCAGAGATAAACCAGTATGAGTGTACAATCATCAGTCCTCCTACATGGCAGTGAATGCTAAAACAATCTTCTCAAAGATGAAGAAGAGACTTGAAGCAACAGAAATGTGATTCTACAGAAGAATTCTCAGAATAACATGGACCAAACATGTGAGCAATGACAAAATTTTAGAGAAAACGGAAACAAAAAGAACACATACTTAACATCAGAAAGAGATAATTGAAATTTCTAGGTCACATAAGAAGGAAAAAGGGCTTGGTAAATTTGATACTCACAGGACAGATTGCAGTCAAAAGAGGTAGAGGAAAACAATGTATAACCTACCTAGTGAGCTTGAGTAAATGGATGATGAAACAGTCTATAGAAGAGATAACAAAAAGAGAATATTTATTAAGAGATACAAAAGACAGGAAATTGTGGAGAGCCATGATTACTATATCCAAAAGAAAGTCAAGTTTTCAAGCTAAGCAAAAGATTCACAGTATTATTCAGTGCAATTCTAATCATACATTTCTTTTGAAAAAGATGGAAAATAGTTTGATTTTCATCAACAATTCTTTTAAGTGGGTTTCAATAAAACTTGAAATTTGTCATTTTTCATTCTAAAACCTCAGTAGTATGGGTATTTTGTATGGTTTAATGGTTAGCAAGCTTGTCACACTAGATCCATTACAACTGAATAGTGAGTGTGATCCTCACTGGGTGCATAATATGTTCGGCCTTGCTCCACATCTAAGCTATGCTTAGAAAATCGCCTTAAACATCAGTGTAGTTGAAACATTTCAAGAATTTTGTTTTGCAACATGATTTTTCCAAAGATTCAGTTTCCTTTTAAATCCAAGAATCATGTCACTTAAAGTCAATACATTTTCTCCAGGGCTTTGTAGAGACTTGTTCTGCTGATTGATGTGATGAAATCTGTCTGCTAAGCAAACTAACCTCTGCTACCGTATTTCATTTTTAATGCACTCTGCCTTATTGTTGACTTGAAAATATTCTGCAATACGTCTTTCTATTCAAACACCATTTAATTCTTCCTCTACTCAGGAGATGTACACATCTTTTTTCCACTTTTTTTCTTTCTCACAGCATTTTTAAATATTCTGAAGTAAAATGGTGTTTGTTAAATAAAGTTGACCATTTTTGCAGCATCATCAAAATGCATTTTTCCTCTAACAGCAGAACTGATAAAAGAGATTAAATAAATGGTTTGGTTTAAAATTCCCTGAAGGTTACTCAAAGACCAGAAGAACACAATAGTCAAAATATTGTGATAACAACAACAAAGATGATAATATTAGTCTAACTCCTAATAAGTAAATTTTTCCATAGAGGCCAAAGGAGGAAATTCACATATTTTTTTAACTGAACACAGTCATTAAATATTAAAATTCTATAGTTAAAACATGACTGAAACTGTTTATTTATCTTCAAGAGATACTGAATTCAGCAACTATTTGTAATGAAAGCCATGTGTTGAGATGATATCAGTATTTTCTTGTTTCACATGAGAAACAAAACTTCTTATAGCACTAACTATTGATGTGGTTCCATTAGTAGATGCAAACCAATTTTTCCATCTTGTTTCTTTCAATATCTATCTTAGTGCAATTAAAAATTACAGTTAAACAATAGAAAGAACAGGAGATGTATCATTTATTTATAGGGTGTAGAGAAAAGAGTACTGAACTGTTATATAATATGCTGGACAATCTCATCACAGATGAAGAAAAGACTTGAGGCAACAGAAATGTGGTTCTACAGAAGGATGCTGAGAATACCATGGACTGAACATGTGAGTAACAAGGAGGTTTAAGGAAAATAGAAACAAAAAGGTCACTTATGCTTAACTTCAGAAACATTGCAAATTATATGTCTTTTTGATTCACTCTAGATGTTGATCAGATATGACTGGTAAGAAAGCAAAACCTAAAATAGTCTTCTGCACAAGGGCTCTGAGCATCATATCTGATGTATGAAACAAATTGCTTCAAAAATCTAAAGTACTACATAAAAAATGCCAATCACGAACATTGCCACCAAAGAAAAAAAGAGCTCAGGAGCCACCAGATTTGTTTTTACAAAAGTGTGTAAATTTTCCTTTTCAGAAACTGTGAAAATTATTAGACTCTTACCAACTGTGTGACTTTATTAGGCTTTCAGAAACTGGATATTATAAGTCTTTTAGTAACTGTGTGACTTTATTAGTTTGTTATTATTTATTAGTCTGTGTGACTATTAGATTTTGAGAAACTGGACATTATTAGTTAATTATTATTATTATAATAACTGTATATTATTAGTCTCTTAGCAACTCTGGACATTATTTGTCAATCAACAACTGTATGACTTTATTAGTTTCTCAGCAACTATATGACTTTATTAGGCTGTTATCAGCTTTGGACATTATTAGGCTTTCAACAATTGTGCAACTTTTCCTTTTCAGTGCAATAATTTCTGCAAGCAGAAAATTTTCTTGTGCCTTTTCACTGATGCAGACTTTATTAACCTAAGCAACACTCAGGATTTTTAGCTTCTAAGTGATTTATGAAAAATAATCGGCTTTTATTTTTCATATGACATATTTGTTGTGAAGTGCATTTTCAGTTGTACTGGGCCTGAAAGTTGTTTATCACAGTCAAAGTCCAGTGAAATAAGACAACTTGAATCACCAGGCCATGCAAATCCCACTTATAATTGCCTTCATTTTAATAAAGTTGATCATTTTTGAAGTATCATTAAAAATGCTTTTCTCCAACAGTGGAACAAGAACCCTCAACCCCTATGGATTAAATAAATGGTTCAGTTCAAAATTCTCAAAACAGCATCAAAACATTGTAATAATAACAACAAAGATAAGGATGTTAGTCTAGTCTGACTGCAAATAATATCAGTAATTTTTCTCTTCACTCATAGCCATATCACACTGAAATACTGATTCTAGTCCAGTTACTGAAGTTAAGCCTGATTAGTACCAAAATAGGTGCTTGCTTGGGATTACCAGGTGCTTGGATGTGCAGGTGGTGTAATGGATACTAGTTTAGAATAAGAAATTGGAGAGCTGAGTTTGAATTCATTACATTCACATATGTGCAAATATCCTTGGGCAATCATTAATCAAAAAGAGATATGATCGCTCAAGCATGTCATATCCACCCCAACCAACATGCATTGAGCCAACATGCTAGGGTAGTTGCCCATTCCTTCACATGAATAGAATCTGGGGAAGACCTACATCCAACAAAAGATATTCAGGCTGAGAAGCAGAAAGTTTTGCTTAAGTAATGGTCACATTAGTAGAGTCTAAGCCTTATTTTTTAAGGCAATAAACCTACAGGGGATTCAAGAATGTAAAAAGAAAAAAGGAGAAACATTATTAAGGAGAGAGAACAATAAAAAAACAGGAATTAAGAAGACAGTTGGCATTGTATTTAAATTTTTTTGAGAAACTTTTCTAGAAAGTAAGAAGCAGAAAGGGAATTCCATGAGCAAGAAGTGCATGAAAAGAAGCAGTTAGCATAGAGCTTATGGTTACATCTAGCCAGTGGTGGCATCCTACCAGTTCACACCAATTCATGTGAACCAATTCTGAAAATTATAAAAGCTTAGTAAACAAGTTTTTGGATTATTCGAAAATAATCTTATATATTAATAGCTGATATATAATGGCTAAAAATATAATTAATACCATTGCTGTAAGTTGTGTGGAGACTCAAAGGGGGTTTTCTGTGATGAACATAATTTATCCTGACAAAAGAAATTGTCTTGAAGTTAAAAATTGGGCAAATCTTCTAGTCATAAATTTGATAGGTCTTCCACTGGATCTTTGGGACTGTAGTGATGCAGTTTGAGTGTGGCTAAGAAACCATAACACAGCATAAAACATCATACTTCTGAACAAAAATATAAGAACAGAATTTCAATCTGGAAATATCTTAATAAATAAATGTTTTCTGTTAGATTATCAAAATGGTTTAATTCTTTTGATACAATAAAGTGATTTGTTTGCATTCTCAGGTTGAAAAGAAAATAAGCAAAATAGGTCCCTAAAGATTACCTGCCTTTATAGCACTGGCTCCTTGATATTTGGGATGCCATTATTGCATGTAACCATTTCAACTGTAAAATGGTAAAGCCATATCACTAATCTAGTACCGCACATGAATTCATAAAGTTTACTTTATACCATAGAAGCAAATTTATCAGAGTGATAACATACTTAAGCAATACTTAAGATTAAACTTTATGAATGACTTTTTCCTTTTTCTTAAACTTCTTTGGAAGCCATTTTGTTATTGCTGTATTGCCATCTTGTGAGTTAGAATAACATACAGTTGAACTAAATGTCAATGAAGAGAAATTTAAGTAACTACTTGTAAGTTGAGAACAGTTGCCATGTGCTGCCAATTGTATGTTCTCTGTACCTGATAACAATAATTTCTCAGGGTCATCAGAAAAGAATCTGTTCCATTTAGAGGCTTACCCCTCAATGAATTCTATTGTACACTGACCTCCCTCAGTAATGTAAAGGCCCACCACCTGTTTTGGTTGGTGTACTGCTCATAAACTGCTTCTCGTTTTTCTAGGGATCATTTCTCCAGCCATTTTACATCAGTTTTGTTGAACCAGATCCAATGACTTACATTTCCAGTTGCTGTTTGGATATACTTTAGAGATGCACCTACTTTTCTCTGCTTGAGTCCATTGAAAAACTAGCTACCTCTGCATGCATGTTCCTATGTATTTTCTGTTGATCTAATCTGATATAACTTCACCAGACAAATAGATTTTTATATCAGATTAGATAAACACTGGTAACATCAGTAAATTATAAAAATCCACTAAATTTTGACAATTAGAAATCCTATGACTATTTGAAAACAGAAGTCAAGATGTGGCAGTGTTGTATCCTTAAAGAGGTTACAAACAGACAAAGGTGGTACTCGAGTGAAAGAAACAGCAACACAGGCATAGATGAAAGAAAGAGAGGTTTATTGTAAAAGAGAATACACTGCTGAAAGACAGGGAATTGATTAGCAGGCTAGTAACTCCCAAAGCAAGTCTCAGGTATATCCTATGCACACTATATATATTTACTGATATAGTCAGTCTACAATAGGCAATAGGGTGAGTGGAGCATTCCATTACAACAGGCAGTTAGTGACTGACCTAGCACAAAAAGAAGAGGGCATTGGTATTATCATTCTCACTTTGCAGAAAACCTCAAGATGTAGGCATGGAAGTGGACCCTGAATATTTGAAAAATGACAATGGTGTTGATTATTTATTGGAAAAACTAGACAAACTATTTGAAAGGGCAAAATGGATTAGCCCTATATTGCATATATGGATTTTGATAAGTTCCACAGACAGGAACATGAATATAGCTGACTATGTGATTTTATTTGAGCTATTTAACAACTTAATCTTTTATGTAGCCAACCACAACATGGAAATGTTTATCCTGCCATCATGCATCTTCTCCCACCAGTTTTTCATATCTCTCATCTTTCTGTATTTGAACTGCATCAGTGTTGTCCTCACACGGAGCTTTCAGTTCAACTCAGTGAACAACCTTCCTCTCAACATACCAGGTTAATAAATCATTACTTGTTTAACAAGTCAATTATTTAATTATTTAGTCCTTCTTAGCAGCAACAAGACACAATTATGTCACACTTAACAGAAACTGATGGAAAAATAATGTTTAAAGTGATGTAAATTTACCTATTAAAAAATTCTTTTTGTTTATGTTTGGATATGAAACAATGAAAAAACTTTGAGAGAAATTTTTCTTGAAAGCATGAAATTGGCTTCACCTGTCTGTTCCTTTCATGGCCAAATGATAAGGTGTGGTGTGTTAAACAGTGGATCCCTCTGCTCTTGAGCTCAGGTTTGATTCCTGCCAAAGAGAGCAAATTTTTCTTTAATAAGATAGTCGGTGAAAATAAATAGTTTAATAAATAAATAGAGTGCCTACTCAAATACAATGTTTAATATATATATATATATATATATATATATATATATATATACAGAAACCTGGTGCACCTTCACTACTATAATCAAATCTCATGTGCCGGTGTCGGGCTGTCGGTTTCCTGAAACTGATCTGCTTGACCCTCATACGTCGCCACTCGATGGGAGAGAGATTATATATATATATATATATATATATATATATATATATATATTAATAAAAAACAATAACATTCACCAGCACAATCCAGGTTTTCGAACTTAAACTCTCATCAGGTGGAATGGTGAATAATAAACTTTGTGCTAAAAATGACACATATAAATAGGGTGCAAGTAATGTAATAAAAAATAAAATTACTGTTAGGTAGATTCTTATCCAGGTTCATGCAAATTTAGTGTGTTTTTGTTAGTGTGTCTACACTTAAACATAATCTCAGGTCTTTCTTTCAAAAGCTCATCTTTGTTCAAGTATGTTACAATAGCAAGCTTCTCCTCTTGGCAGAGCCTACAAATGCCACTGTTGAAGCTACAGGACTTAACCCTTCTCAAGGTACTCCATTTAATGTTCAGGTACCTGTTCCACTTATCTTTGAAATTACACACATGGTTTGATAGCTTGGTACAATGTCTATTTTTCTCCAACCTGGACAAAGACTTGTGATTGTACCAAGTTTTCTTAAATTCATCTTCCATACATTCCACGTAGATCTTATTCTTTCCACTGAAATCCTCCACCCGTGAAATTAAATGTGCCATCCAATGGACACCTGCTTCTATTCCTGTAGTTACAGAGGTTGATGTTAGTGTTATTACTATGATAATTTGTTTTGGAATTCTTCAAATTCAACATATAATAATCTTGTCTAAATTATCAATGTAGCAATAACTCAATTTCACTGTGTTTTGTTAAATATTTTATGTAGCCCTGAAGCTTTTGGGAAATGTTTAGTGTGTAATTTAAAAAATAATTTTTTCAATATTTGTTCTTACATTCGAATTAAATGGTGGGTTGAACCAGATAATCTTCTATTTTCTATTTTTGCATTTATTCTTCAATTGATGATTCAAATAAGGGTTGAAATTCAATTTCATTTTGTGTCCCTTTTCGCTCAATGCTGCTTCATATTCTTTTTTATTCAATTCAAAAATCGCCTTGGATGAGGAATTTCTTGATAATCTACATTCAATTTCTTTTTTAGGATGCGTTCAATAATACATTTAGGGTGGTTGGATTTAGAGTTAATATATTTCAGCATCATATTAGGCTTTGTATATGGTTTGGAGGTTAAATTCAACATCTAAATATTGTTCTATTTTTTCATTCATCTTGACTGTAATGTCGAAATTAATGTCATGGAAGAAGTTGAAAAGCAATTCCCTAATTTTGTCATTTGCTTTTCTATTATTGGGTATAACAATCAGACCATCATCTCAGTAGAGGCTGTGATTGTCAATGTGGACAATTTTATTAATTTTACTCATTATGAACAGCCCATTAGCTCCAAAACCTAGGCACAATTGAAAGATCCTTGTGGGACATTAAAAACATCTGCACTGGATTTTTTTTGTCCATATTTCTTCATCCTGATTCAAAAGAGATTTACGGCAATGCAGCACTACTTCAATATCATCATGTGGAATATCAATAAATTCTTTAACATAACTCAGTGCTTCTAGTAGACTTTTTCTGATATTAAGGGGTAGATTTCCTTAATATCCTACTGTATAAATAATGCTCACATTTATTTTTAATGTCATGGAACCAGGAGATGCATTCACTAGTTCCTTTCCATTGATTTGACTGTGTGACAACTCCCAGCAAATCACATACATTTTTCAAAATTTTTTGACCGATGATACCCCCTTCAAACTTTATGGGATTTATTAGACAGAAGGAAAGGTGTGTTAGGAAGTCATTTAGGTGGTCTTTTACTGTAAGAAAAGCTTGCTTACCATACAATGAATTGATTTCCTAATTGATGCTATTGATTATATATATATATATATATATATATATATATAATGGATTCTCCCATCAGTTTTGATGTATGAGGATCTGATAACTTAACCAATTGATTCAGTTATGAAATTTTGTGTGATAATCTTAAGTGGCACTTAAAACCTGCTAGTGATTTACAAAGGAGGCCACATATGGAGCAAAAGTGAGGATTGTGGGATGAAATCACTGTTAGATTGGCTAACCTTTTAGATCTTGCTGTCACTTCTTGAAGATGCTTCAGACTAGCAGATTGAAAACTGCTAAGTCCACTAAAACACGTTGATCTCCATTCTATCTACTCCAAGGCTAAGTGCTCGAAGGTGTTATGAGATATATTAACCACTGACAAGTTGCTCTTCAGATTGTCTTTGTATCTTAGCCATGGGCATCCTATATTCTTGTAGCCCTGATCTAACTGGCTGTACATTAGGATCTTGGGTATCCTGTCATTAGACATTCTCAAGACATGACCAGTCCGCCGTAACTAAAACTGTATGAGGATATATATATATTAGAGTTTGTGGAAATGAGGATTTGTTGGAAAGGTTGATAAAAGTTCACACAATAGTATGAATATTCCCACTCACAATTTAGTCTTGACTACTTTTATAGACATTTGATGTTTCATTATCAGAATGCCATGTGCTGTGAGGAACTTAGTTTTTGCTGCTGTTGCTGCTGCTGCTGCTGCTGGCATGAATGAGTTGTTTGATGTGTATATGCTAGCTTGCCTCAAAGCAGTAAGAGAAGTACTCATGCCACATAGATAAACTGGCATTCTTGGTGACTTGCCCTTTTCAGACTGGTATTTCTCACTTTACTGCATATGGACTACTGCAGTGACTGATTTATAGATGAAATAATTTTTATTTTTATAACCCTTAGGGGGATAAAAAATTAGTTGCTTTTTTTGTTCAGTTTAATAATTCCAATATATCTAAACTATAATTATAAACTCTAATTTTGGAAAGCAATAATTTCACTGAAATATGTTGGAATATTTCCAAGTTTTCATCTGAAATCAAGAAAATATGAACTTTAAGCAAGTTTAAGTCAACTTTGATTGATTAAAAAATATTTTTCATATCAGCTGATCTTCTCTCCTACATCCATGCCAATTTTTATTTTAAGTGGATTCCTCACGAGCCCAGCAGCTTGCCCAATTCTGTTTCAAATTGTCTTGTGTTTGTGCATGTGGGTTGGTGTGTGGATGCATGTGTACAGATGAGTACAGCATTCTTTTTTTTTTTAGAATGAAGACATTTACCTGTTGCTAATCATTTTGTGTGCCAAAATTTGCCTACTGGCTCATCTGCTCCATTTTTGGATTGGGGAAACCTGAATTTTGGATTCTCCCATTCTGATGGGGGTGGAGTGCTTGTGGATGAATTTGATTGGAGGAAAGCTGATTTGCGGTTTTATAAGGTGTCAAGATCTCTTTTAAAGTCCTTTGCATTCTGCGATTGATATTTTCCCACAGCTTTTTGTACAGTCACATGTTGGTATTTGATCACCACCAGCAGGGTAATCTAAGTGAAGGAGGCTGATATTGGATAAACCTGAAACTCCTAGGATCCCAGGGCAACATCACTGATAATGTGGCTGTGGTCATCTTACAAATGTATTTCTAAACAAACTACTGCAATCCATTCAACTTATATTTTCTTTCCAGTCATGTTAAAAACTTGTATCAAAAGAAAATAAATGAGTATCAGTCAGTTATGTGCCATGTGTGATACATGCTTGAGCAATCATGTATCTTTCAATATATGACTGATGAAGCAAATTATTTCCTACAGTAGGTTGCTATTTCTTTCTGCAGTAGACCAGTTGCCATCCAAGACTATAGAAACTGGTCTGTCCTGCTATTTACCCATAGCTGGGGGAAGAAGAACAGGATTCATATGTTTCCCAAGGGTATTAGCACTGTAATTTATGAATGTAATGGATTCAACTGGAATACAAACTCAGCTCTCCAATTCCTCAATCTGAGCTGCTATCCATTACTCCACTGTGCCTATTGACAGTTTTGCCAGAGCCTATTTAAATAAAATTAGTGAGTAAGAAATAAAAAATAGCAAAAATAGTATATAAAGTTGCCCCAAATTATATATTTATTTAATTTTTAATTCTATTGTTTATTTCATAAATAACAATATGAGGAAAAGATTCCATAAATTAAAAAAACAGAATTTGGGATTTTAGCTTGTATCAACCTCTAGCATATTTAGTGGACCAATTGGTGAGGGTTCAAGATAAAAGGAATTGAGAGGATAACATAATGATGATGTCTTTAAACTTGAAGACACATAAAGATACTTAAAGACACATAAAGACCCACCCTAAACAGACTAGAGGGTTTGTGATTACAAACTTGAACCCAGTCTGATGCAGCATCGAAGCATTTTTTGGCTTAACACTATGCCTGTCTCCCAAAACAGGTCCTTGGCTTAAAGTTTACTTTTAATGCCACATTCCATCATGATGTAGGCGGTCCTAAGTCTTCCTAGATTCCTTTGCTTTGTTATCTCTTAACTGCCATGCTTTCTTGGGAAAGACAGTTTCTCATTGCCTTCTCCATGCTTCAGAATTCAAATGCTTTTTTCTCTTAAACTCGTTGCTACCCAAGACCTGAGAGTCTTGGCTTACCCTGCTATAGCTGTGGAGGGAAACGGATTTATGCCATCCCAGGAGCATTTGGATGAAAAATGACCAAAGAGGGGGTATGATTACACTTCAATCACCAATATGCATTATATTACCAGCAAGAGTGCATTAGAGGCACAAAATGAGATTGTAAGTTTAAAAACCTGTAACTTGAATATGCAACATCAAACAGATCATTGATCTTTATTTAGTTTTGTTTATGATTTTAAAGTAACCTGATGATCTGATCGTAATTTGAATAGTCAACTCACATTCTCTCATAAAAGTCAGATTTATCCTCATCTTCTACCAAGTGTTCCAAGAATTAGAACTCAAGAGAAACATTTCAGAACTGTGATCTGGAATTGGAATGAAAGCAGTGATGGCACATACCCTAAATACATTTAGACAGTTTTTAGATGCTTTATATTCAGACAAGAAAATACTTGTACGAATTCAAGAAAAATTGAATTAGAAGGTTAATCACAGTACTTGATCAGTCAACATAAACAAAACTTGTATAAAATATGCAATGCTGTCCATACACACTCAGTTGTTTTGAAAAAGGCATTGTGTTTATTGACTATCTTCAAAAGGGCCACATCATCAATGGAGAGTTCTATACAAAGTTGCTGAAGTAGTTATAAAAGGCTATCATGACTAAACACCCAGAAAAACTGATAAAAGGGGTCTTTTTTCATCAGGTGAATGCTCCAGCACACAAGCGCTTGGTTTCAATAACTGCTGTGCATGACTTTTGCTTTGAACTAGTTGATCACCCTCCCTATTCTCCTGATCTAACTATCATCTGTTCCCCAACATGAAAAAACACTTGACTGGGAACTAGTATCACAGTGATGATGTCATATCTTTTGTTGATGACTTTTTTGACCAACAAGATGAAAGCTTCTTCATCAATGGGATTCAAACAGTGTGTGGCCCGTATGTGAGGGGGGATGCTGAAAAATAAGCCTCATTTAGTCACATTCCATGAGGGTACTTTGATCAGCCTGTGAACTGTTCAGTTGACCCTTTTATTTTTGAACATCATTGATCTTTTTCATGGACAAAAGATTGAAGTCTAGAGGAATCCAGTGGAGTGGGTGGGGACGTAAAATGACCAGGGGTCCATGTAACTTATTGGTGAAATAGCTTTTAGCTATCACCTGAGTAAAATAAGATAGATAGATAGATAGATAGATAGATAGATAGATAGATAGATAGATAGATAGATAGATAGATAGATAGGTCAATGTGAGCTGACTTAGATAGATATGAGCCAAGATAGATAGATACAGAATGCAATCGATAAATTGTCATCTAAATCACACAATAATGAAAATAACTCTGGCATCTCATTTTAACAAATACATTTACCAAAATTATACAAAAATATGTTGAAATACTAAAGAATAAATTTATTCAATAAAATCACCATTGGTTTAATCCATGGCCTCCTGATGACTTCGGAATCCCCTGCAACTTTTCTGGACGGTCTCCTTGTTTAAGTTGGTGAATGCTGCCATAATCCTTGCCTTCAGTTCATTTTTGGTGTTACAAGCAGTATTCTTGGTCCCTTGTTCAACTGTGCACCACATATAATAATCAACAAGGTTGCAGTCTGAGGAGTAAGGTGGCCAGATGTAAGGAGTGATGAGGTCATGGAAATTGTTTAACAGCCATGAATGAGATTTCCTGCTTGATGGCATGGTGTAGAGTCCTGTTGCCAGACATAGTCTTCCAGCAGTCACCCACTTGACCCATGGCAACACTACCTCCTCATGTGTTGAGTCTGAGGTCCTGTGGGAAGATGAATGAAGACATAACATCGCCATCACTAGTGATCAATCCAAACACTTATGTAATCACCATTAGACTCATACAACTCTTTCTGAATCCTCTGCACTGTCTTCAGATTGACACCCAAACACTCTGAAATGTTCGTATTGGAGTTTCTGGTGTAATGCCAAGCAGTACAGCATACCATTTCCAAATTTCTGGTGGAGTGAATTGCATCATGGTGCTCTTTTTCTCACAGTTAGTGCCTAACTGACCCTACTATACTGACAAAATCAAAACCAAACAATGCACATGCTCAAAGTTAAAAATATGAAATGGTGATAATTTACCCATCGCACCCTGTAAATTGATAGATAGATAGATAGATAGATGTGAGTCGACTGAAATAGATAGATAGATAAATTTTCAAAAAACTTGATTTGTATGCAAACAAAATTAGATTACACTTTGACTTAAGTATACACCTCTTTTTAACATTTAATGTGACCTTCAAGGTCATTGGATGGAATTGTCTAAAACATACATTGAAGCAAACGCTCTCTACAAAAAAAAATGCAAATTAAAAAGATAGAGAAAGAAGAAAAGAAGCATAAAACAATTCCAGCTCTTTGTTTGGTGCTTATGTGTGCATATGTATGTATATGTGAGCATATGCATGTATGGATATGCATACATATGTGTGTGCATCTGTATGCATGAATGTAATTTCTAAGCAATTAATGGATTTTATTTATAATCTGACATTCTTTCTCCTATTACTATATTTAATTTAGTAGATTCAGGAATGTCTACTCACACATCTCTATGAATGTGTTGATATAGATGCATAAAGTATATTTAGTCAGGAAGTATTCAATAATTCATTTAAACAGGTTTCCTTAAATAAAACTGATAAGGTCAGTATGTTTGATTTTTCATTGTATTTCTTTCTGTTTTTCAAATGTATCCAAATCAAAATTGTGGCTAAATTGTTCAAATTTTAAGTTTCTTTATGTACTTTTGACTATTTCAGACAAGAATTGAATGTTGTCAGCAAATTTTTTAATCATTTCACCACAAGCAAAATGATAATGCCACTATGACATCAGGTGTTACTGAGAGTGAAAGAAGATGAGAAGACGTTATTGAGGAGAAAGGTCAATAAAAGAACTGAATTCAGAAAGACAGAAGATTGCAAGTGACATTGCATTTAAATGTTTAAAGATCGTAGAATATAAAGATTATTCAGTGACAGTTATGTTCCACAAAGTCAAAAACAAAGATGGACACACTTGAAGATGACAAGCAACACAATGACTGTATTCAATGGGTTTAATGTACAGAAAGAGTGTATGCCCAATAAGCAAAAACAAGGCTTGCAAATATAATTTATATTTGCAGACTTAATTGTTAGAAGAGTTTCTAAGGAATAAGTGGGCTTTGCAGCTTCTGTAATCTATTAACATCAGAAAGCATGGCTCCAATAAAAGTGTGGTCACTATGTATATCAGTTTTAAAAGAAGATTTCAGAATCAAGTTTACCGTGTGGCTCCAAGACAGCAGTTAGCCAATCAGAGTCCTGGATTAGTAAAGGTTTCAAGTTTATGGTTGATCTTTGAATGGTAAAGAGTTAATATCCTTTACTATTCATTTCAAATTCTTATAATGTCGCAAGAAACCAAAATGCAGTTCCAGAGGTGAGACATGCACAAAAAGAAACTATTAGAATAGAACTTGTGGTTACATCTAAATATTTCAACAGTAAAACAATGAGACCTATTAACCAACCTAGTAGTCCACTTATTAAATTCATGTGGTCAAGACAACAAGGAGGAAAACTCATTAGAACAAATGCCATGAAAATATTTATAAAAAAGACAAATTGAAGCCACGTCACAGCAGTAGTTAAATGACTCTAAACTCTTAATTAATTTTGTTGAGAAGTGTTTGCCTAATGTTGTTTAGTATGTATTTTTTAAATAATAGCTCTTTTATATCAAGGACATTCAATTTTGTAAGTGAGAATACAAGAATTTTTGTCATGTTTTTTTTATACAATGAAGTAGTAGTACATTTATTTTAAATTTATAACTTAGCACAAACTAAAGCACTAAGGAGAAGAATTTCATTATTAATGTTAAGTTAATAAATTAATTAATGAGTTAATTAATTAAGTTAAGAATGTAATTATTATTGTTGTTAATTAGTGTAGAACGGAGTTTTTCTCTGAAATACTTGAGCAAACACTTATCAACAATAATTCCCACAATCAAGGCATCGACGAACAAATAGAATTAGCTTTAGTTTAAAGTTTAAAGAATTTTAGAAAAAATAACATAAGCAACCGTCCTGATATAGAGAAAAATAAAAACCTCATTATCATAACCAGATGCACCCTAAGTATAAACAAGACAAAAAGATGTACCCTAACTATAAACAAGATGAAAAGATGCACCCTAAGTATAAACAAGACAAAAAGATGCACTCTAACTATAAACAAGACAAAAAGATGTACCCTAACTATAAACAACATGAAAAGATGCACCCTAAGTATAAACAAGACAAAAAGATGTACCCTAGCTATAAACAACATGAAAAGATGCACCCTAACTATAAACAAGACAAAAAGATGCACTCTAACTATAAACAAGATGAAAAGATGAACCCTAAGTATAAACAAGACAAAAAGATGCACTATAACTATAAACAAGATGAAAAGGCTATTATGGGTATTTTCCCATTTTCAAAAAAAAGTAATTATTTACACTTTTTTATCACTTATCACTCAGACGAACTATATTCCTTAGTTCAGTAACAGGACAAAATTACAGTAAACAAAAACACAGTGGACAAAAATCCAAGCATTTTTCTCAAAAATGGACAAAATCCCATTCTCCTAATAAACAAAATCTCATATAAAAAAGAAACAAATTTAACATTGAAAATTCAAGGATATTTTATTTAATGCGAAATTTAGATCATAATAATAATATCCAATACACTTATGTACAAGAAAGATTGATTTCAGTCACGTACGTCACGAGTTTATGGGTCCACTCTGTTTGCTCTAGAGATTCATTAAAATTGATCCAACCTCTAAAAATACATTTATCTAACAATGCTACAATCACATATTCAATTTCATAATTAGGGAGACCTAGTATCCAGTAAGAAGACCCAACTTTATTTGAAGAAATCCATAAACAGAGGCTTTTCTAAGGTTTGTGACAGAACATAAATGAATAAGATAGATTATATATGAAGTAGATTATGTCAAATTAAGGGTATAAATAAAGTTTTTATATGTTTTTATATGTTGGATATCATTATTGATTTTTCATTAAAATTTGAATTAAAAATACCTTAAGTTTTAAAAGTTAAGTTTGTTTTTTTTATATAAGGCTTTCATTTACAAAACTGGGATGTTTTCAGTTTTTGAGATAAGAGGTTGGGATTCTTGACCACTGTGATTTTGGTCCACCGGTATTTTGTTCACTGGGTTTCCAAGATGTTTTTAGTATTCTGGTTGATATCAATAGCTTAAAAATGCCACACTAGCTGGTTTACTGACACTCATAAACTTACATATTTGTTAGCTTCTTGTCCAATAAACAACTCTGTTACACTTGATTATTGTTGCAAGCTGACAGAAGAAATACTCTCTGGTGATTTAAGAATACTATTAATGTTTTATCATCAACTTTGACCTAAAATAAGAAGAAAATTTATTGATGGGTTCATACAGATTTTCATTTCTAACAAAGAGGCTACTGATGTACACAAATATGAAGCCACCAACCAAATCTCAGTTCATCAAATCTGGAAGCATGTCTGTATTTGGGGTAGAAGCTCCACATATTTGAATTTGTGGTAACATTATTTCTTTCATCTTTTCTTCTTCTGTTGGCATGGAAGTGGTACTGTAAAACCATTTTTGCTACCGAAACCACAGCTGAAAGATTATGTACATGTTGTACTCTGCTGCAAATTAGATCTCTTTCTGATTCACTCTACATGTCTGCTGGATGTGAGCACTAGGAAAGCAAAACCCAAAATAAAAAAAAGGTGTCCTCTGCATAGGAGCCTCAAGTATTACATCTCACCCACAAAACAAAACACTGCAAAAATCTAAAATACTACATCACCAATCATGAATATTGCTGCCAAAGAAAAAAATGAGCATAGAATCACCAGATTTGCTTTTAAGAAAGCCTCCCACAAAGACTGACACAGAATGCAGCCAACAGGCTAACTGTCTCAACCAAACAGGCTTCACCACCATGACTTCAGTCAACAGGCCTGATACACATATCTACACAAGATTCTCCATCCTCCAGACACCCACATCATGCCCAAAGAGACATTCCACTCAGATCTTTTGTATCAGCAAAGTTAGATTCATGGTGAGTATCAAGCTTCAGTAATTCGCTCTCTTGATGTCACCATTGTTAACTGATCTGACAAACACATCAACTCCAGGCCTTATCAACTTCACCCTCCTTTGCTTCACCATATCTTGTGCACATAGAGACATTCCGCTTGCATCCGCTATATCAGCAATACAAAAGAATTTTATATTTATAATTCTTGTTTTCTTTTTCTTTTGCCTCATGGCTGGTACTGTTGTTTTGTCTGTTCTTCTGTCCTACCATACACATGTTTATAACTGTTGTAGTATACCTATGGATGATAATGGATATGTCCCCATTCACATAAATACAGCAGTAAATACATTGAACATTCAAGGATATTTTATTTAATGCAAAATTTAGATCATAATAATAATATATGTTGGTCTGCAGTTGGAGATTCATTGTGGAATGCACTTGACTCATTTCTAGCAGTTGACTACTTTTTCTTCATGCTGCTGGCAAATCTTATGTGTGTTGTTCTTGTCCTAAGCATTATTGTTCATTACCAACCATTGTGTGATTATTCTATTCAGTAACCTTCCCTTGGTTACAACAATGATACAGAACAAAGAAAAAAGACTTAGTGCAAAACTGAAAAAGAAATTGTTTATTTACAATATTTTGTGATATGAAAAAGAAGATGGGTGTTGAGGCTGGCTAAAAATATTCTTTTAAAAACCTAAAGTAATTATGCTAGGTAGTAAAACATTTTCATAAAAAATTGGCAACTTACAGTAGTAACTGAAGTTATACAAGCCCTTGATAGAGGATGTAAAATGTCAAAGGCGTGTTATCAAATTTTGTGTATGTACATGTGCATATATTTATATATCAGTGTATGTATTAGTATGTGTTATTTAATAGATTGTATTAGTATGTGTTATTTAATAGATTGTATATCAGTGTATGTATTAGTATGTGTGCCTGTAGGTCTGAGTCAGTAGAGACTTGCACACTCTGGCTCTGTGAACTCAGCCTCAGTAAACCCAACAGTTGTGTCTATTTGAAACCAACAATGTCTCAGCAGAACAGAATGTTTGTTCTTGATTTGTATTAATTCTTAACTTAAGCTGAAGTCTGAACTTTTAAGAATAAAAAACATCCTGAGTTGACTTGAATTTATTGTACACAATCAATAGCAATGTTATATGAAAAAAAATGTTATATGAACAAAAGTTCAGCTGGATGAAACTAATAAACAAGTTAAATGTAAGGCAGTAGGTTAAAAGAATGGATCTTGTCAACCTCTCAAGTCACTTTATTTTTAAATATCCTACAAACAAAGGGAAATAATTGTGTTGTTCTTCATACAATAGCCTGTTGTCCACTAATCTCAGTGTATGTTTTCAGAAAGAGATTTCTTCAATTGTAGTTATATTAGATTATAATTGAATGACAAAATGGAAAATATTGTGACAAATTTTGTCCTCTAAAAAGACTTCATCAAACCAAAATAATGTTCTTATTGATAAAATTATATACATTTAGTTGGAAGGGCAAGTATGAAGCTAAACTTTGGTTATAATTATGCACCAAGGAGAAACTCTGAAGTTGTAGGGGGGCTAAATTTTAGATTTTAAATTTCTGATGTTCAATGAGGTCTTTTACAAAACAACACACTCAGTGCATTACTTATTCATTGTAATGAATCTGACTATAATTTCAATTTAAAAGCTGCTGCTTTAATTAAAACAGAAAGTAATTTACTAAGGTGAAAATGTATAGAAAGTGCACTGATTTTGAAATCATCCATGGTAAATTTGCATCCAAGATCTTACAACATTTCACCTTTTTTAAGATATCCCTTAGCTCCACTTTTGGCCTTGTGCCTCATTTTTGTATTAATTAAAATAAATACTACTTTCCTCTATGGTACCTAGACTTTATGAATTTGAGTGCAGTCCTACATTGGTAGTAAGTTCTCATCATATTATATCATGGTTTTCAATCTGTCTTATCATAAAACTTAGCCATGATTTCTGACCCAAATATAACACAGTATTTTGGCTTGTTTTGTTTTACGACATATCAACCTCAGTGGGTTATTTAATGAGGACAAAATTTTCATTGTCGGTAATATTTTTTTTCCAAAAATCTATTTCTGGTAATATTTTTTCCTTCAAAAATCTATTTCTGGTAAGAATTTTCCTTCACTGGTAATATTTGTTTTTCAAAAATGTATTGTTGGTAATCATTTTTTCACAAATTATTTCTGGTATTAAAACCTATTTTTACACTTTCATAGTGTTTTGACTAGAGTTTGGGGCTTAACTATTTTCCCATAGCTGTGACCCTTACAGGTGCTACCACCCCAGGTCAGGGTGGACCTGGGAACATCAGCAATTAAGAGGTGGTTTCACACTCCTCAAACCTCCTGATCAGAGGCTTTGCTGTTGGATGTAGTTTATCATCTTACCCAGGATACGGATGTTGTTTATTGTCTTACCCAGGATGCGGATGCTGTTTATGGTCATACCCAAGATGGTCATACCCAGTATTCATTACACCAAAACAACACATTCTTACCATTCTTATTATAGTTACCATAATACCTCAAAGTCTCTATGTAGTCCTAACTAGTTTCCATATGTACAATTTGTTTGGAAGGGGTGATGATAAAAATTACAAAATTGGAAAGTTTATTGAGGAAAGTTCATCAGAACAATTACCATGAGGATATTTATAGAAAAGGCACAGGGGAATTTATCGATTTGATTTATTTGTTTACTGTAGCTTATCAACCCTTTCCATGTTATGTAAGCACTATTTATTTAATAGATTGTTTATTGGAATGGTTGGCAAAACATTGGCTAATTGCCAATTGATTTGAACTTTATAAAATGGTAAATAATAAAAATTTCCTTATAGTTGGTTCACTTATTTTAATAATTTAGTAAATGTTGCAAGCCTGTCACTGCTCTATCATTATTTCCATACATTCCTTCGTTCCACCAGTTCTAACCCTCACAGCTAAGACCTGCTATGCCAGACATATTATAGAAAACCACTCTCATTCCCTTCATATTTCATTGGTGTGCTGTAAATTTCACTCTTGTGGCTTCTTCCTATGAAACAAACTCCCAAGAGGATACTTCCTTGATCACTACAATCTTAACTAAATCTAGGGTCAACTATTATCGTCCCCGACATATCCCCATAAACTTTGTCTCTTATTCTGTAACCCTATACCTTAAGTGGCTCTTGGGCCTTTTACAGGGTGAACATCATTGTCAATAACAATTTAATTGGCTGAGATAGTTGTGTTCCTCTCTTGCATCAATGACTGGGATTCAAATCAAAGCAAAAGTGATCGTTTGAAATGCAGAGTTCACTGTTTGCCGGCACAACTCTTTTAGAAGGTATCTTGGGCAATGCAATCCGATTATTCCACTTGGCTTTTTGCCAAAATAAGCAAATCCATTTCTCACCATTTGGCATTGTGCTGCACTAAACTAGATTTAGTAAATATCTCTAAGGCAAGCAAGTCCTTCCCACTTGAAAATTTGGCACAATATACTCTTCCAGCATCAGGCCAAATGCTGAGCACCAAATAAATATCTTTAAGACAGGCAGGTTCTTCCCACTTAAAAATTTGGCACAACACAATCTTCCAGCACCAGGGCAAATGCAGACAGGCTCTCCTCTCTTGTAAGATTGGCACAATGCAATCTTCCTACTTTTGTTTCTCCCTATTTGACCATGTACTGCACAAAACTAAGCTTAATAAATATATTATATGCAGTCAGGATGTCCCAACCTGAAAGACTGACACAACACAATCTTCTCACATTAATTTCTCATCATTTGGCTTCATGCTACATTAAACAAAACTTAGTAAATGTCTTCAAAGTTTACAGACTCTCCCCACTGACGCAACACAATCTTCCTATGCTCATTTCCGACCATTTGCCCTTGTGTAGCCCTAAGCAAACTTAATACATATTTTTAAGGTAGACAGAATCTCCCCTCTTGAGAGATTGATGCAAAACAATCTTTCTACACATGTTTTTAATCATTTAGCCTCCTATTGCACTAAAGGACACTTCAAGTCATACAGACTCTCCCCAGTTGTAAGACTGGCACAACATAATCTTCCTGCTCTCATTTATCATTCACTAGCAGTAGAGCCCGGCGTTGCCCGAGGATGTAATAGCAAAAGAGATAGATCAAGTATTGACCATCATAAAGACTGAAAAATAAAATTGACAAAGATTATTGTTTAAGGTTGGTGGACACACATGTCTTAATTAGTTTTTGTTTTTTTTTGTTTTTTTACGAATTGGTCAAACCCAAACTCAAACAAAAACATTGTTTTCAATCGTTATGAGTCTATCGATTGAATAGAATTTTATTATAAACAATTGTCTTGTAAATGGAATTTTTAAAGCATTCATAATGTAAAAATAAAAGAAAAAAGTGTGCAAGACAATAAGAAACACTACCTGCCAAAAAAAAGTGAAGTTTTGTTGAAATCGGTTGAAAAATGTAGGAAATCCGATCCTATATATAAACGAACACACACACACAAACAACCTGGGTTTTATAAGTATAACTCGATATGAGTTGTCTCCCTTTTATTCTGGTGACAGAATCATATTTTATCATGTTTTCAAATTGATTTTGTGCAAAAACAATTGAGTTTTTCCAATTTTTGGCACTGTCAGAACTACCACAAGGTAATTTTACGTAGTTCTGTGAAGTTTTGTTGAAATCAGTTGTAAAATGTAGGAAATCCGATCCAATATATAAACGTACAGACACACACACACACACACACACACACACACACACACACACACACACACACACACACACACACACACAACCTGCGTTTTATAATAAGTAAGATTTGGCTTCGTACTACACTAAACTACTGTTAGTAAATATCACCAACCAACCAGATCTTCCCTAGTTGAAAGGCTGGCACAATAAAGTTTTTCTATTCCCATTTCCTGCAGTTTAGATTTTTGCTGATTTTGCTGAACTATAGTAAATATCTTCAAGACAGGTTGGTCCACTCCACTTGAAAAACATATACAACAAAAATGGACTATTGCTGCCATATCTGTGCTGGAGTTACCCAATGTTCCCTTTTCAGCCTTGATAGAGTTCAAAAACACTCATGCAGTCTTTTCCAATTTCCATCTGCTTTAAGAAAGTTTTAATAAGACAGCTTTTTGTAAAGTACTGCTAGTTTGTGAAAAAGACTCCGGGATGGATGCTTCCCTGATTTCTACAATCTTAACCTCTTCAAGTCAAGTGTCAATCATTATTTACCCTCATACACTTCAATTCTTAACACCTCCTCTTACATTCATATCATATCTCATTCACTAACTCTCTACTTTGAGCAACTCTTGGGAATTGTATTGATTGATCTTTAGTATATAAAAAGCACTATCAGGCTCTACACATTCCCCATCATTTGGCCTTGTGTTGTACTAAAATAGGCTTCATAACTATCTTCAAGGCAGGTAGGACCTACCTGTAGAAAGAATGACATAACACAAGCTTCTTATTGTCCTTTTCCGATCATTTGTCTTTTTTTACTAACTTGAGCTTAGTCAATATCTTTAAGCCAAACAGGCCCTACCCACTTGAAAAATTGACACACTACAATCTTCCTATACTAATTTCCTACCATTTTGCCTTTTGCTGCATGAAACAATTTTGCTGCTTAGTAAATAGCTTTTAGGTAAGCTGGCCCATTAAAAAGACTGCAGGAAACACAGACTTTCTTTTCCCATTTTCCATCATTTGACCTTGTGCTACATTAAACTAAGCTTAGTCAATATATTCAAGGCAGGTATGCCATCCCCACTTGGCAGATTGTCACAACACAATCTTTCTACCCTATGTTTTACACTATTTGGCCTCGGTATTAGTAAATATCCATCAAGCACTATGACAATGAAGTGAAAAAAAAATGAATCCAAAGAAAGAAAAAATTGGCAGAACCTAGACTTCCTCTTCTAATTTGGCCTTGTGCCAGACTTAGCTAACATTAGTACACATCAAGGTATTGAAAAAAACATTAGTTATTGTTAGAAGTGAGAGAGAAATCAAAGAATAGAAAAGCAATGAAAAAGCAAAGAGAAGAAAAATATGCTTAAGAAAGAAAGATGGAAAAAAACATAAACGGACATATAAAAAAGTAGAACAAAATAAAAGAAGAAATTTTTTTCTTTCTGTTAAATTCATTGCTTTTTATCTCATCAGTAGTGAAGAGTCTTTATTTAACCAGATTTGTTTTTAGCACATTTTTTAACACTTGCTTCTTTCTTCACTTGTTTGTTAGTTTTTCTCCATCTGCCGTTCTTCATTAAACAGAAATGCTGACTGCTTCCAAAAGCATAACACAGCATCATCAAGTGATACTATAAAATTAATATATTTCCTTCCTTCTTTACAACAAAAGGCAAACATTTTCTTTTCAAAGAGTCCTAAAATCTGCACTGGTTAATGGAATTCAAACTAAATCAAACAAGGACAGGAGGGGATTCCTCTTTATTTAATGATTACAAGTAAAAGAGAAACAATAAAGAAAAAATATCTTTATTTTTTTAGAAATGATTACACCAGTTAATGTATGTTTATACAATAGAAGCCAAAATTTGGGGGCCACTGTTTGGATTATAAAGAATTGTTTAAAAATTGAAGGTTGCCTGCTTTTTTCAATACTTATATAGTCACTCATTTTGGGTCTAAAAGATTTTCTATTCCGGAAGGGTTTTAGACTATATTTAATAATAATAATAATAATAACAAAATTAACCCATTACTGAATACAGTTTCCTTCAAATTTTAGTGCTTTTTGCCTAATCTAACTTGTTGGTTAATGGTAATCTTAAAAATAGCAGATTCCCTCTCTGAAATTTGGATGTCATGTACTAATGAATTAAATAGTTTCAGCTTCCCAACCTAATAGGACTTAAACCAAAGAAGGTATCAAACTTATAAATTAGTAAATCCAAAGCTTAGCCCAATATGTTTGGTTTATAATGCATATTCATTTGTTTTATGGCATCCATATCCCATACTGTTTTAACACCTACTTAGTAAGAGCAGAGTAGAATATGAAAACTTTAAAACAAATGAATATATAAATAAATAATTTTAAGTACTGATTTGAAATTAGTAAAAACAAAAAAAAATGATATGGTTAAAGTAAAAGAAATAAGCATTCATATGATTAAAACAAATCACATTTTGTCTTGCTAATGTAGATTCTGTTTGAAATAAAATCCAATTTTCTGATGACACCAAATGATTGGTGAAATATGATAAAATAAGAGTTTCCTAAATTATATGTTAACTGTTAAGAAGGCTGTAACAATGCAGCTGATGGTAATCCCCAAAGGAACTTTCCAGAAAAATTAGAAGAAAATTCTGGGATAAGTGAGAGGTCTCAATGAGAGTACTTTGAAGTTTTAATGGGAGAGAGCTATAGAAGAAAAGTTTATTCTCCCATTTGCATTTTCTCCTATTATGGGCATTATTATATCCATGATATACTAGCACCATACAACATGGACAGATCAGAATAACTGAATGAAAAAGAAACGACAAACATGCTTTGTCCTCAGGAAGACTTTTATATCACTAAGATGTACACAAAACTATATATACATATATACACATGTCCTACACAGACAATAATATATATATCTACACAGTCAAGCAGAGTGAAAGGAGAACAAAAAGATAGGGTTTTACATATAATATGGAGATTCTTCTGTGTTTCTGGAGAAGCTATGTTTAGGACTCCAGATTCAAGTGTGCCAGATTAATCTACCATAACCCAAGTGAGGATATATTCTACAAACTGGAAATGGCGAGTCTTGGGTTTTCCCAAATTGAGGACTACTCGCTGGAGTTATATGAATAGATCATTTTACCAGTTGATTTATATAGATTTGGCTGTTATTATGCAAAAAATGGATTTAAACACAACTAATTATTAGGTGTAGGTAAGATCATCTCTCTTCCAGTTCACACTCCTTCCAGGTTTTTGAACAGGAGTAGAGTTTTATACATTGTTTACTGTTTAGGATTAGTTTTCCAGTTCATTCTTAAGTCTTCTCATTCTTTTTCACTCTCAGTAACCCCTTGTGTCTTAGTGATATTATCACTTTGCATAGGGTGAATTAATAAAAAAATATTCTGCGAAAAAATCTGTACAAAAATTATTTAAAAAATTAAATTGTCGATGTTAGCAGTCTTTCAATTGTAAAGTGCAGTTTTTCTTTCACTCAAAACTTTCTATTTTTTCTATATTTACACTGACATTTCTGTGTTCCCTTTCATCAATACGTTTCTGCCCTTCTAAAACTGTTACAAAGTTGTCCACCAGGTGGAGAGACGTCGGCATTGCAACCCATACAGAAGCATTTGTTCTGGGAAAGTATGACAGCTCTTAGTAAGAACTCAAAACGTCCAGCAAACTGCTATGGCAGATTGGAAGGCTTGAAATATGGCATTACGATTGATGGTTTACACTCATGTATTTTCCTGTCATTCAGTTCTTTGTAGGCACTCAAAACATCCAGCAAACCTGCCCTAAACTTACAGTACTCAGTATTGAAGGCCAATGTTTATTATCTGCTCTGGTTGATTGGAAGGCATGAAATATGGCAGTATGCTTGATGGCTTAGCTATACGCATTATTCTATCATAGAGTTCTTTGTAAGCACTCAAAACATCCAGCAAACCTGCCCTAAACTTACAGTACTCAGTATTGAAGGCCAATGTTTATTATCTGCTCTGGTTGATTGGAAGGCATGAAATATGGCAGTATGCTTGATGACTTAGCTATACGCATTATTCTATCATAGAGTTCTTTGTAAGCACTCAAAACATCCAGTAAACCTGCCCTAAATCTACAGTCCTCAGTGTTGAAGGCCAATGTTTATTATCTGCTCTGGTTGATTGGAAGGCATGAAATATGGCAGTATGCATGATGGCTTAGCCATATGCATTATTCTATCATAGAGTTCTTTGTAGGCACTCAAAACATCCAGCAAACAAGAAAGAGATGATTGAAATCTCTTGCATACATAATGTGGAAAGAAAGCTTGGAGAATTTGATACTCACAAGACATATTGAAGGCAAGCAGGATATAGGAAACCAGTGAATAACCTACTTAACAAGCTTGTGTAAATGGTTGGCAGAAGAGGGATTAGAAGTGAAAGCAAAAAGTCAAACTTTACAAAGGGCAAGAAGTTGTTGAGAGCCTTGATCATGTAGAAGGAGAAGAAGGTGCACATAATTGTGCCAACTGCAGCTAAGTTATATCTTCTTTTATGTCACATGTCTCATGGATCTCCTCAATTTCCTATCCTATGTATCTCTAAGCAATATTTATCCCCTTGCTATTCCTCTCAGTCATTGGTCTGCCATACATTTACACAAATTCATTAGGTAGGTTAGTTGATGTTTCTCTTTGCTTCCATTACCTTCAGTACACCCTGTGAGTGTCAAATTATTAAAGTATGCATTCTTTATTAGATGTCTTAGAAATTTTCCACAAGCATTCCTTATATTCTGGGAAACCATCTTTAGGCCAAGTGTTCCATAACCATTCTTGTAGAATCTTCTGTGGCTGAACAGTTAAAACATTACCAGCTAAAAGTGAGAATGCAGGTTCAAATCATGCTGAGAGGTACATTTTGTTTAATAATACTTTCAGTATACTAGGCCAGTGGACATTATGGTTGCTGTTTAAAAAATGGGGAGGTCAGTCAAATATATATTCAATAAAGTAATAATGTTAATGGCAATAAAATTATTAGGTAAACAGTTTGATTTTTAAATAAAAATTTAAAAAAAGACAAAAAAATAATAATAATAACAAAAATAGTAATGGTAATTGTGAGATTACCAAATGGTAATGCTGAGATTACCTAATGGTAATGGTAAGATTATCTAATGGTATTGGTAAAATTGCTGAATGGTAATGGTAAGATTAGCCATTTCCATACAGGAAACATTTTACATTCATTAATGTTGGTTGAAATTAATAAAATCTTTGTTTTAAAATAGTTTTTCATGAAAATAGGCTTTTCAAGTCCACTGTTATTGTGTCTGGTATTGACAGGAGTTTCTTTCCTAACCTTTTGTTGAATGTAGTGTGGAAAGTCAGCATCTTGTTAATGTCATTATTTTTCCCTTCAAAGTCCATGTCCTATGCATTTTAGCTGATGCTGCTGATGGAAGTATTCAAGTGATGTGGCTTTTGTTATTTGGTGCTACAGAATCACAAACATTTTTTGAAGGATTGTCTTCTTTAAAACCTAGAGGATTCATTAGCTTGAAGCCGTTTATAATCATTGATCAGAGAAAATGGTTGCATATAGGCATTTTTGAATGAGTTGGGCCCCATGCATGATATCCATATGAATGTCTTGATCTGACAAGACAATTCAAGAACATGACGAGCCGATAGATTAATATTTCGGTTTTGTAGCATCTTGGACAAAACTGTGTGTAGCGCAGCCTATCCTATGTTCAATTTCCTTTTTCCCTATACTAAATATAACTGATCTATATATTGAAGTATTTGAAGTGTTTAGTGTTAAAGCTAATAGTCTAGACATTGTGATTAAAGATAACAAACAAAAATGAATTGCCTTCTAATAGATATGATACTGCTGTCAGATGAAAATATGTCTATTAAAGAATATAATAAAAAGGGTAAATATTCTTTCTACGTGCCGTGTCCTTTCAGGATGTAGGTGATCATGGCTCTCCACCTCTCTCTATCCTTTGCAGCTCTCAACAAGTTCCTTCCCTGTGCTACCTTCCCCAGACCACGTTCTGTCATCCACTTGCTTAAGGCCGCTAAGTAAGTCATGCATTGAAAGATCTTAAAATTGAAATTTAAAAAATGTTACCTTCTAATAGATATGATACTGTTGTCAGATGAAAATATATCTATTAAAGAATATAATAAAATAGGTAAATATAAAGATCTTAAAATTGAAATTTAAAAAATGTTGCACCTTAAAACTACTTCTATACAGTGGTGTAGCTAGAGGGTGGGTGAAGGGATTGATCTGCCCCATGTGGCACTTTTATGAGGGTGGCTCTTTTATGAGGGTGGCTCTTTTATGAGGGTGACTCTTTGTGTCTGCTGTAGGCTATAGGCTTGAATAGGCTGTATTGAAATAAAAGTGGTTTTAATGTAGGGTAGTACTTAGAATTGAAAGATCATTTCGATTTTGAGTAACTTAAACATGTATATTGGTCTATCTACTTTCTATAGAGCAACAATTGATAGATGAAATAGTTTTTGACGATATCATTGAAGAATTTACCAACCTAAAAAGCAAGAAAAGTAACTTTGAAGAAAGTTGTAATTCTCATTTCAGGAATAAACATAATTCTAATTTTTTACACTTTTTTCCCGTATAAGACATTTTTGCTTTTTAACTGTTACTGAAATGCCTAAAGTATGTTTGGGATATATGTAAAGCATTGTATATTTGTGTGTGTGAAAGTAACATTATAATATGGAAGGGCCATAGTAGAGACAAATGTTTGGGAATGTGGGTGGAGGGTTTAGAATTTAGTTTCAAGTTAGCAAAGGCTGTCAACATGTTTAACTGCAAGAACATTTAAAATTTCCAGTACCTCCTTGCTTTGGTAGTTTTTTCTGTCTTGTATTTCTTCCTTTTTATATATTTATTAAAATAAAACCCTGTAAAAAATACTACAATTGATAAAAATTGCCATGGCACTGCCTGGTACACAAACTAGTTTTCATAATTTTAAGAGTGAGTCACTGTGCAATATGTATTTTTTGTCGAGGCAGAAAACCCAAGAGCTGCCCTGGGCGGCACACACTTATGCTATGCCACTGCTTCTATACCCATAATAATTGGAATCCTGGATATGATTGAAAATGAACAAACAAGAACATTTACAAGATCGCTAATAGCCTCCACTTGCAATAGAATCAAAAGCCCATTACCAATGTAAAAAAGATACATAAAAACTGTGCATGTTGAATTTCATTTAACATCAGAATTTGTGCCTACAGAATTCATACATTTACTTTGCTGCCTAACCCCAGTTTTTGAGTAATAACATCACAAGGGGGCTTGCAGACTTATCACATTGAAACATGTGCAATCACTAAAGTTAAGCAACATAGAGCCTTGTCAGTAGCTAGATTGATGACTGTTTGGGAATACCAGGTGCTGCAAGATTGAATTTGAGGTAGTTGTAATGGAATAACTTTTCACCCCAATAAGTAACTACACTATAGGTAGTCTCTGTATTCGTCCCTTCAAAAAGTGTGGATGGTCCTGCACGAGGCCTTCACCACTATGATCAAATCTCATGTGCCGGTGTCGGGCTGTCGGTTTCCTGGAAACTGATTTGCTTGACCCTCATACATCAAATCTCGACGGGAGAGTCAATTATACATATATATATATATATATATATATATATATATATATAGAATAAAGAATGGAGATAAAAAATGAGAGAGACAGAGAAGGTTATTGGTTGGACATCAAGTGACAATGAATGAAACCAAAACCTTTAAAAGCAGATACAGATGGAAATGTGTAAATATTGGGATACATTAAAATTATCAATGGGTTGAGTATATGATCTAAAATATCTGTGTATGACTTATTCTTTTTTCATATATGAAACTAATTAATGTTTGCATAACATTTAGATGAAAAAATGGATGAGTAATGAAGATTGGATGGGATAAGAGAAAGAATGAGAAGATACAGTCAAAGGGTGTAACAGAAAAGCAAAGATTTGTGATAATAGTCAATTGTTTTCTTGGAAGGGATAAAGGAGAGACTAAGAAGACACAGACAAAGGGTAAGAGAAGAACATAGGTATGAGATAAAGTATTGACTTAGTTGCATTTGAAGGGATAAGGGAGAGAATGAGAAGATACAGGCAAAGGCTGAGACAAAAAGGGAATTATGAGAATGGTTCATCTTAGTTTAAATATAAATAATATTAATTGAAGAAATGCTGGAAAGTATGTCAAGAATAATATAAATTATTTTTGTAGAACAAATTCCTCTGTATAACTTACATGGAAGTATTCATTTTTTCTATATATATATATATATATATATATATATATATATATATATATATAAAGGCTTAAACATATATTCCATTGTCATAATTTATTCCATTGAATTAAATATGATCCAATTCATCAGACTTACAATTATTATTCCAATGGAATAAATTATGACCATGGAATATTAGTGTTTAACCTTTTTATTATCCTTACTCTGTCCTGGACATTGAGTTCTACTTGGATTCTATCCTCTTGGAATTATTTTTTTATTTAAAAAATGTATTTGTATCTGTATGCATGCATGTATATATTTAGCATATGTATGTGTATTTTACCTCTAATATTATCTATCTATCTATCTATCTATCTATCTATCTATATATATATATATATATATATATATATATATATATATATATGTATGTATATTTATTTTTTCTTTTCACCTGGTTTTCTTTTATATTTCTCCAGTTTCCTTACCTCCTATATTTCTTCCTTTATGAGTTCTTTTCTCTCTCCTTTTCTACATTTTCCATGCCTTCCCATTTCAAATTTTTTTCTCAGCTAGAAAGTTTAACTGGTTCAATCTCAGAAGAGCCAAAGATTGAACAGATGCTACACTCTAATCTTATGCAGAATAAAAATATTGTTTCTGCATACAAAGAAGCAAAATAATAGTATGAATAGTTTTAATTACTTCTGAATTTTTGCAAAGTTTTTGTTTCTTTTTAACTTATCATCTGCTCTTCCTTTGTTGTCTGCCCTGGTGGCCACTTGAATGTTCTTCGTGTGCTGGAAGCCAGACACTGAGATGAGGATGGAGAAATAAGACACTTAATCAGTTTACTCAATGACCACTGAAATAAGAATATGAACATCTATAAGAGATTAAAAACAATAAACAGAAAATTGTAAAGAGTGAAAGAGAAATAAAAATAAAGAAACTGGTGGTTATGTGAATGGTTCCCCATGTTAGCTTTAGGCAAAAAGCATTTGTTAGGTTTGACATTAGAAAGAGAAGAACCAAAAGAAGGGAGGAAGACTGAAAGTGAGAAAAGAAGGAGAAATAGTAGTCTGGGAGAAAGAATTAGAGAAAAAAAGAAAGAAGTCTGAAAAGAGGAGAGGAAGAAAAAGAAGATTGAAAGAAAAAAAAGAAGGAAAAATAGTCTGGGAAAAAAAAAGAATTAAAGAGGAGAAAAAAAAGATTGAAAAAAAAGAAGGAAAAAGAGTCTGGGAGAAAGAGGAAGAAAAAGAAAGAAATCTGAAAAAGAGGAGAGAAGAAAAGAAGATTGAAAAAAAGAAGGAAAAATAGTCTGGGAGAAAGAATTAGAGAAAAAAAGAAAGAAATCTGAAAAGAGGAGAGGAAGAAAAAAAGAAAAAAAAAAAGGAAAAAAAGAAAAAGAAAAAATCTGAAGTCTGGGAGAAAGAAAAGAAGAGAAAAAAAAAGAAAAAAAAGAAAAATTAGAGAAAAGGAAAGGAATCTGAAAAAAAAGAAAAAGAAAAAAAAAGAAGGAAAAATAGTCTGGGAGAAAGAATTAGAGAAAAAAAAGAAATCTGAAAAGAGGAGAGGAAGAAAAAAGAAGATTGAAAAAAAAAAGAAGGAAAAAAATAGTCTGGGAGAAAGAATTAGAGAAAAAAAGAAAGAAATCTGAAAAGAGGAGAGGAAGAAAAAAAGATTGAAAAAAAAAAGAAAAAAAAGTCTGGGAGGAAAAATAAAGAAATCTGAAAAGAGGAGAGGAAGAAAAAAGAAAGAGAAAAAGAGGAGAAAGAAAAGAAAAAAAAAAAAAAGAAGTCTGAAAAGAGAAAAGAGGAAGAAAAAAAGAAGAAAAAAAAAAAGAAGGAAAAATAGTCTGGGAGAAAGAATTAGAGAAAAAAGAAAGAAATCTGAAAAGAGGAGAGGAAGAAAAAGAAGATTGAAAAAAAAAAGAAGGAAAATAGTCTGGGAGAAAGAATTAGAGAAAAAAGAAAGAAATCTGAAAAAAGGAGAGGAAGAGATTGAAAAAAAAAGAAGGAAAAATAGTCTGGGAGAAAGAATTAAAAAAGAAAGAAATCTGAAAAAAGGAGAGGAAGAAAAAGAAAAAAAAAAAAAAAGAAGGAAAAATAGAAAAGAAAGAATTAGAGAAAAAAAAAAAAAGAGGAAAAAGGAGAGGAAAAAAAGAAGATTGAAAAAAAAAAAGGAAGAAAAAAAAAATAGTCTGGGAGAAAGAATTAAAAAAAAAGAAAGAAATCTGAAAAGAGGAGAGGAAGAAAAGAAGATTGAAAAAAAAGAAGGAAAAAATAGTCTGGGAGAAAGAATTAGAGAAAAAGAAAGAAATCTGAAAAGAGGAGAGGAAGAAAAAAAGAAGATTGAAAAAAAAAAAAGAAAAAAAATAGTCTGGGAGAATTAGAGAAAAAGAAATTGAAAAGAGAAAAAGAAAAGAAATCTGAAAAAAAGAGGAGAGGAAGAAAAAGAAAGAAATTGAAGAAAAAAAAAAAGAAGGAAAAATAGTCTGGGAGAAAGAATTAGAGAAAAAAAAAAGAAATCTGAAAGAGGAGAGGAAGAAAAGAAGAAGAAAAAGTCTGGGAGAAAAGATTGAAAGGAAGAAAAAAAAAAAAAAAGAAGGAAAAAAGTCTGGGAGAGTAGAGGGAGAAAAAAGGAAGAAGAAAAGAAGATTGAAAAAAAAAAAAAAGTCTGGGAGAAAGAAGAAAGAAAAAGAGAAGAAAAGAAGATTGAAAAAAAGAAGGAAAGAAAAGAAGATTGAAAAAAAAGAAAAAGGAAAAAAAAGTCTGGGAAAAAAGAAAAAAATGGGAGAAAGAGAAAAAAGAAAGAAATCTGAAAAAGGAGAGGAAGAAAAGAAGATTGAGAAAAAAAAAAAAGAAGGAAAAAATAGTCTGGGAGAAAGAATTAGAGAAAAAAAGAAAGAAATCTGAAAAAAGGAGAGGAAGAAAAGAAGATTGAAAAAAAAAAGAAGGAAAAAATAGTCTGGGAGAAAGAATTAGAGAAAAAAAGAAAGAAATCTGAAAAGAGGAGAGGAAGAAAAAGAAGATTAAAAAAAAAAAGAAGGAAAAAAAATAGTCTGGGAGAAAGAAATTGAAAAGAGGAGAGAAAAAAAGAAAAAATCTGAAAAAGGAGAGGAAAGAAAGAAAAAAAAGATTGAAAAAAAAAGAAGGAAAAATAGTCTGGGAGAAAGAATTAGAGAAAAAAGAAAGAAATCTGAAAAGAGGAGAGGAAGAAAAAGAAGATTGAAAAAAAAAGAAGGAAAAATAGTCTGGGAGAAAGAATTAGAGAAAAAAGAAAGAAATCTGAAAAGAGGAGAGGAAGAAAAAGAAGATTGAAAAAAAAAGAAGGAAAAATAGTCTGGGAGAAAGAATTAGAGAAAAAAGAAAGAAATCTGAAAAGAGGAGAGGAAGAAAAGAAGATTGAAAAAAAAAGAAAAAAAATAGTCTGGGAGAAAGAATTAGAAAAAAAAGAAAAGAAATCTGAAAAAGAGGAGAGGAAGAAAAGAAGATTGAAAAAAAAAAAAAAAGAAGGAAAAATAGTCTGGGAGAAAGAAATTAGAAAAAAAAAAAAGAAAAGAAATTGAAAAAAAAAGAGGAAAAAGAGGAAGAAAAAAGAAGAGGAAGAAAAAAAAAAAAAGAAGGAAAAAAATAGTCTGGGAGAAAGAATTAGAGAAAAAAAAGAGGAAAAAAATCTGGGAGAAAAAAAGAGAAAGGAAGAAATCTGAAAAAGAAGATTAAAAAAAAAAAAAGAAGGAAAAATAGTCTGGGAGAAAGAATTAGAGAAAAAAAGAAAGAAATCTGAAAAGAGGAGAGGAAGAAAAGAAGATTGAAAAAAAAAGAAGGAAAAAATAGTCTGGGAGAAAGAACTAGAGAAAAAAAGAAAGAAATCTGAAAAGAGGAGAGGAAGAAAAAGAAGATTGAAAAAAAAGAAGGAAAAATAGTCTGGGAGAAAGAATTAGAGAAAAAAGAAAGAAATCTGAAAAGAGGAGAGGAAGAAAAGAAGATTGAAAAAAAAAAAAAAAGCAAAAAAAAAAAAAATAGTCTGGGAGAAAGAATTAGAGAAAAAAAAAGAAAGAAATCTGAAAAAGGAGAGGAAGAAAAAAGAAGATTGAAAAAAAAAGAAGGAAAAATAGTCTGGGAGAAAGAATTAGAGAAAAAGAAAGAAATCTGAAAAGAGGAGAGGAAGAAAAAAGAAGATTGAAAAAAAAAAGAAGGAAAAATAGTCTGGAGAAAGAATTAGAGAAAAAAAAAGAAAAAAAAGAAAGAAAAAAAAGAAATCTGGGGAGAAAGAAAGGAGAGAAAAAGAAAAAAATCTGAAAAGATTGAAAAAAAAAGAAAAAAAAAGGAAAAATAGTCTGGGGGAGAAAAAAAAAGAATTAGAGAGGAAAAAAGAAAGAAATCTGAAAAAAAAGAGGAGAGGAAGAAAAAAGAAGATTGAAAAAAAAAAGAAGAAAAAATAGTCTGGGAGAAAGAATTAGAGAAAAAAGAAAGAAATCTGAAAAGAGGAGAGGAAAGAAAAAGAAGATTGAAAAAAAAAGAAGGAAAAAAAATAGTCTGGGAGAAAGAACTAGAGAAAAAAGAAAGAAATCTGAAAAAAGAGGAGAGGAAGAAAAGAAGAGAAGAAAAAAAAGAAGGAAAAATAGTCTGGGAGAAAGAATTAGAAAAAAAAAGAAATCTGAAAAGAAATCTGAAAAAAAAAGAAGATTGAAAAAAAAGAAGGAGAGAATTAGAGAAAAAGAAAAAAATCTGAAAAAGGAGAAAAAAAGAAGATTGAAAAAAAGAAGGAAAAATAGTCTGGGAGAAAGAATTAGAGAAAAAAGAAAGAAATCTGAAAAGAGGAGAGGAAGAAAAGAAGATTGAAAAAAAAGAAGGAAAAATAGTCTGGGAGAAAGAATTAGAAAAAAAGAAAGAAATCTGAAAAAGGAGAGGAAGAAAAAGAAAATTGAAAAAAAAAGAAGGAAAAAATAGTCTGGGAGAAAGAATTAGAGAAAAAAGAAAGAAATCTGAAAAAGAGGAGAGGAAGAAAAAGAAGATTGAAAAAAAAAGAAAAAAAAAGAAGGAAAAAAGAAAGTCTGGGAGAAAGAATTAGAGAAAAAAAGAAAAAAGAAATCTGAAAAAGGAGAGGAAGAAAAAGAAGATTGAAAAAAAAAAAGAAGGAAAAATAGTCTGGGAGAAAGAATTAGAGAAAAAGAAAAAATCTGAAAAGAAAGAAGAAAAAATTTGAAAAAAAAAAGAAAAGTCTGGGAGGAGAAAAAAAGAAAAGAAATTGAAAAGAAAAAAAAAAGAAGATTGAAAAAAAAGAAGGAAAAATAGTCTGGGAGAAAGAACTAGAGAAAAAAAGAAAGAAATCTGAAAAGAGGAGAGGAAGAAAAAGAAGATTGAAAAAAAAAAGAAGGAAAAATAGTCTGGGAGAAAGAATTAGAGAAAAAAGAAAGAAATCTGAAAAGAGGAGAGGAAGAAAAAGAAGATTGAAAGAAAAAAAGAAGGAAAAATAGTCTGGGAGAAAGAATTAGAGAAAAAAGAAAGAAATTGAAAAAAAAAGAGGAGAGGAAAAAAAGAAGATTGAAAAAAAAAAAAAGGAAGAGAAAAAAAAGAAAAAATAGTCTGGGAGAAAGAATTAGAGAAAAAGAAAGAAATCTGAAAAGAGGAGAGAAGAAAAAAAGAAGATTGAAAAAAAAAAAAAAGAAGGAAAAAATAGTCTGGGAGAAAGAAATTAGAGAAAAAAAAAGAAAGAAAAATCTGAAAAGAGGAGAGGAAGAAAAGAAGATTGAAAAAAAAGAAGGAAAAATAGTCTGGGAGAAAGAATTAGAGAAAAAAGAAAGAAATCTGAAAAGAGGAGAGGAAGAAAAAGAAGATTGAAAAAAAGAAGGAAAAAATAGTCTGGGAGAAAGAATTAGAGAAAAAGAAAGAAATCTGAAAAAAAAGAAAAAAAAGATTGAAAAAAAAAGAAGGAAAAAAGTCTGGGAGAAAGGAAGAAAAAGAAAGAAATTGGAAAAGAGGAGAGGAAGAAAAGAAGAAAAAAAGAAGGAAAAATAGTCTGGGAGAAAGAATTAGGAAGAAAAAAAGAAAAAAAAAAGAAGGAAAAAAGTCTGGGAGAAAAATTGAGAAAAAAAGAAAGAAAGAAAGAGAGAAGAAAAGAAGATTGAAAGAAAAAAAAGAAGGAAAAATAGTCTGGGAGAAAGAATTAGAGAAAAAAGAAAGAAATCTGAAAAGAGGAGAGGAAGAAAAAGAAGATTGAAAAAAAAAGAAGGAAAAATAGTCTGGGAGAAAGAATTAGAGAAAAAAAGAAAGAAATTCTGAAAAAGAGGAGAGGAAGAAAAAAAGATTGAAAAAAAAAAAAGAAGGAAAAAATAGTCTGGGAGAAAGAATTAGAAAAAAAAGAAAGAAATCTGAAAAAAGGAAGGAAGATTGAAAAAAGAAAAAAAGAAGATTGAAAAAAAAGAAATCTGAAAAAAGAAGAAAAAAGAAGATTGAAAAAAAAGAAGGAAAATAGTCTGGGAGAAAGAAAGAAAAAGAAAGAAAGAAAAAAAAAAGAAAAAAAGAAATTTGAAAAGAGGAGAGGAAGAAAAAAGAAAGAAATTGAAAAGAGGAGAGGAAGAAAAGAAAGAAAAAAAAAAGAAGGAAAAATAGTCTGGGAGAAAAAGAATTAGAGGAGAAAAAAGAAAAAAAATCTGAAAAGAGGAGAGGAAGAAAAAGAAGATTGAAAAAAAGAAAAAAGAAGGAAAAAAATAGTCTGGGAGAAAGAACTAGAAAAAAAAAGAAAGAAAGGAGAGGAAAAAAAAAGAGGAAGAAAAAAAAAAGGAAAAAGATTGAAAGAAAAAAAGAGAAAAAAAAATAGTCTGGGAAAAAAGAACTAGAAGAAAAAAAGAAGGAAATCTGGGAGAAAAAGAGAAAAAAGAGAGAAAGAAAAGAAGAGGAAGAAAAGAAGAAAAAAAAGAAGGAAAAATAGTCTGGGAGAAAGAACTAGAGAAAAAAAAGAAAAAAAAAAAAAAAGAAAAATCTGGGAGAAAGAAAAAAGAAAGGAGAGGAAGAAAAAAAGAAGATTGAAAAAAAGAAAAAAAAAAAAGAAGAAAAATAGTCTGAAAAGGGAGAAAGAAAAAAGATGAAAGAAAAATGGAAAAATATTTGGGTAAAAAAAGAAAAAAAGAAAAAAAAAAAGAGGAAGAAAAAAAAATTGAAAAAAAAAAAGGAAAAAAAATAGACCCAGAGAAAAGAAAAACAAAAAAAAAGAAAAAAGATTGGAAGAAAAAAAAAGGAAAAAGTCTGGGGAGGAACTAGAGAAAATAAAAAAAAGAAAGAAAGGAAGAAAGGAGAAAAACTAGTTTGGGAAAAAGAGAGAAAAAAGAAAAATATCTAAAAAAAATAAAAAGATTGAAAAAAAAAAAAGGAAAAAATAGTCTGGGAGAAAGAACTAGAAAAAAGAAAGAAAAAAAGTGGAAGAAAAAAAAAACTGAGTGAAAAGAAAAAAAAGAGAAAAAAAAGGAAAAGAAAAATGTTGATAAAAAAGAGAAAAAAAAGAAAAAAAAAAAGAAAAGAAAAAAAAAAAGAAAAGAAATAAAAAGGCAAAAAAAAGAATTATCTGAGAAAAGGAGAAGAAGAAAACTGGAGGAAAAGCAAGTAAGAAGAAAGAAGGAAAAGAGTTGAAAAAAAGAAAGAAAAAAAAAGTGAAAGAAAAAAAACACAATATCTGGAAAAGGAAGAAATTAATGAGAGGGAAGGAAAGAAAAAAGTAGAAAGAAAAAAAGGAAAATAAAAAAGAAAGAAGAAAGTGAAGGAAAAAAAAGTAGAAAAAAAGAAGCTTAATAAAAAGAATAGAGGAAGGAAAAAGTGAAAAAGGCTTAATAAAAAATGATGATAAAAATGATGATAAAAGAAAAAAAAGTGTAAAAAGTGCTATAGAGGATAGAGAAAGAGCAAAAAGAGAAAGAAAACAAATAAGTAATAATGAAAAAAAGATGTCATAGGGAAAAGAAGAAAATGAGAAAGGAAAAGGAAAAGAAGGAAGGGAGAAAGAAAAATGAATTAAAGAAAATTTGTGGTAATGAAAGAAAAAGTCATGTATGTGAAATAAAGAGAAAGCAAAGGAAACTAGTGACACATAAAGAAGAGAGAAAGAAAGAAGAAAAATGAAAAAAAATGAAATAAAAATTAATATTACCCAGAAAAAATAAAGAAGGATGAAAAAGAAAGCATTGTAAAATGAAATTTAAGGAACCAGGTAAGAAAACAAAATTAATTTTAAGGAACCAGGTAAGAAAACAAAATTAATTTTAAGGAACCAGGTAAGAAAAGTAGTCTTAGAGGAAAAAAATGAAAGAACAGATGAAAAAAAAACTCAGAAAAAGATAAAAAAAAAAAAAAGATGGAAGAAATAGAGGGAGACAGGAGAAAAAGTCTTAGGAGTCAAAAGAAGAAAGAGAGAAATAAGAAGAATGAAAGTGAGGAAAACTGAGTAAAGAAAGAAGGAAGAAAAATAGAAAAAGAATGAAAAAAAGAAAAGTTACGTAAGAGGGAGAAAGAAAGAGAAAAGAAATAAATGAAAGAAAAGTTGTCTGGTGTAGGAAAGCAAGAAATGGAAAAAAAGAAAAGAAAGAAATCAGGGCATTTTTCTTGGGAATTGGCCAACTGTATCAAGTTCAGACTGAGTGACTTGAATTGAAAATGTCAAGTGGAAGACAAACGAAAATGTAAATAAGCTTTATCTATAAAAGCTTATTTATCTACTTAGTACCTTTCATTACACCCACACACATGTGCACACACACATACACACACATATGCACACACACATGGAATGCTCTGAAAATAATGCCACTTATTTCTTTCCATAGAAACTACAACAGATACAGAAAGCACAATAACACCTTTGGATAGAGCACATTGACAACATCCAACAGTATCACCAACATAGGCTATGCATTTTTATCAGTGATGAACCAGAGCAATGACTTTTGTGCATTTACAACAGTACAGGGCTACCCAGAATACTGTTGCAATTGCTGAGATACATAGCTCTAACTGTGCTCACATCAACTGTTTCATCTCCATAAATGTTCAGCAAATATCGACAAATGTCCATCGGTGAAATATTTTCCCATCTGAAGAAGTTCAATACATATCTGCTTCTTATGCACTTTTATGACGCTATTTAGCCAAACTGCTTTTCAGTTGCTATACATCATAAGGCAAAAGAAAATCATGGCTTATTCATGGGAGAGTTTATCTTTTACTGTCATACCATCAAAATCTGCTGCTGATGTGGGTCAACATGATAAAAAATGGGAGGCATAATTTTTGAAGCAGCCCATGTGTGCTCATGACTGTGTGTGCATGTGTGGGAATGTGCATGTGGGAAAACAATATATAAATTTTTCATACATCAAGAAAGAACTTTACTGAAGAACACACTAAATGCATTAGTTTTCTCACCATAATGAGAATGGCTATATTTTTTATTTAAAAAAAAGTTACTCTAATTAAAAGAGAGAGTGATTTACTGAGACAAAAATGTAGAAAGTGCTTTAATTGCTAGATCAAACATAGCAAATTTGTGTTTAGGTTCTAAATAAATAAATAAATAAAAGAAAGGTAAATTAAATGAAAGTGGCATGATTATATGCTCAAAATATACATTAAAAAACAAATTTAATTTAAAATTCTCCTCTTTTAATTTCAAAGAGTCCTTTTCCATTGTGCACATGTATAGTCACCTCAACGTAAATATCATTTTAGTTTGATGAATTCCTAAAGATGGAACACATCACACAAAAGTTTATTCCACTTTGTCATACACTTCTCCTAATATATATATATATATATATATATATATATATATCTAAAAAGATAAAACACTGACTGGAAAACTAGTGCGGTTTCAACTGCCAAAAGGTCTCAGCAGGTGGATTACTAAGTAAATCACCTGACGAAACCTTGTTGGTAGAAACTGTGTAGTGTTCCAACTGCATTTTATCTTTTTATATATATATATATATATATATATATATATATATATATATATATAAATACGTTTATATATATATATATATATATATATATATATATTTGGGGAAGTGTAAGGACAAAATGGAAGAAACTTTGTGTGATGCGTTTATCCTTTAGGACTTCATCAAACTAAAATGATGATATAAATCATTCTACAAGTTGATTTTTCTTACTTGAAATTGAACACTTTTTAACGATTTTAACAACTACTTTTCAGTGTGTGTGTGTGTATATATATATATATATGTATGGTAGAAAGGAATACAATAGTTGCCTATTTCCAAACATATTGGATACATCACTCTCTGTTTAAGCTATACAGTGTAAAGGGGATAAAATTCTTCTGAACCTATCCTTCACCTGGAAAGGAACAATTACCATTATCCAGCAACTGCTCTCATCAAACAAAAAATAAATCTTGGGGCATGGAACGTTAGAATGTTAAATAACTGTGGCCAGTTGGAAAATGTAAGACAGGAGATGAATAGGTTAAATGTCAACATTTTAAGTGTATGTGAAATTATGTGGTCAAATAACGGAGATTTTGTCAGTGACAACTACAGTATTATATATGCAGGTAGAGAGAAAAATGAAAAAGGAGTTGGATTGATACTAGATAAAAACATCAAGAAATGCAGTCTAGGATACTGTCTGTTATCTGAAAGAATTCTTGTAGTTAAACTGAAATGAAATCCCCTTTCAACATATGTGTTATAATAGTGTATGCACTGAAAGCACAAAGTATGGAAGAAGAAATCTAATCTTTCTATTTCATGCTAGACAATGCTTAGGCTCAGTGCAAATCACAAGAAGTTATAATTATCATGGGAGAATTGAATGCCAAAGTACACAAGGAGAGGGAAGAGGAGATAGCTGGTAAATTCAGACTAGGACCCACAACAAATGTGGCCAAAAATGGATTCAATAGTGCATGGCCAATGACTCAGTAATAGCCTAGACCTGGTTACAAGAACATCCAAAATGATTATAGACATGAAGAGGCACAGGAGGAGAAACTAACAACCAAATTGACTATATAATTATCAAGAAAATATTTAGGGTTGCAGTTGTTCACTGAAAAACCTATTCAAGTGCTGACTGTGGAAGTGACCAACTCTCTGTTATTAAGAATAAAACTAAAGAAAATTAAAGAAGCCTAACACAGTACCCAAATTGCAATACAACAGATTAATGGAAACTCAAAATGGAACACACTAAATGAAGCTTTAGTGAGATCAGCAAATGACGTCATCCCAAAGGAAAATGGATGAAGAACAAAAAAATGAATGGATCATAGATGAGATTCTCAACATGATGCAAAGGAGACAGAAAACAATGCCAACACATGGAATGGAATACAGAAAACTACACAATGAAATAAAGAACAAATGCAAGCAGGCTAAAGAAAAATGGCTCAATGAAAAAGATATGAAAAATAACAGGAACTAACAGGACAAAAAACATGCTTATAAGCAGGCTGCATAAAATCCAAAGATGGAACACTCATATTAGAGAAAGAAAAAATTCTTCAATGCTGGAATGAATATGTTGGAGATCTCTTCTAAGATGAAAGAGAACAACCAGCAATACTCAAAAATACTGACAGGCTGGAAATAATAAAAACTGAAGTGGAAGCTGCACTGACCAAATTGAACAGAAACAAAGCTCCAGGCCAGATAGAATTGTAATAGAGATTCTGACAGCCTTGGATGATTTTGGCATAGACAAAATTATAGAAATAATAAATGAAATCTACAACAGTGTGGATATACTGGAAGAACCAAAGCAGATTTATTTTCATAGCACTGTGCAAATGAATGTGAAGTCCAGCAAACAATCAGCCTAATGAGCCACATAACAAACCTCATCATCCAAATTCTGACAGAGAATCAGGGCAGAGACAGAACAAGAATAGTGCAGGTTTGTCAAGGACACCAGAACAAGGAATGCAATATTTATGTTTAGAATGTTATCAGAAAGAGCAATACAAATGCAGAAGGACATGTACCTGTGTTTTATAGACTACACAAAAGTGTTCGACAAAGTACACCACAAAGATCTGTTAGAGCTGCTCAGCAACTTTGACATATTTGGGAAAGACATTAGGATAATTCAAAATCTCTACTGGCAGCAAACTGCCTGCATATGGATAAAAAATGAGTGCAGCAGATATACAAAAATAAAAAGGGGTGTAAGACAAGGAGATGTCTTCTCACCAGACTTATTCAGCCTATACAGCAAGGTAATTCTGAGAGAACTAGATATCCTATCAGGATTCATCATTGGCAGTCACAATCTTAACAACATAAAATATGCAGATGATACAGTAGACACAGAAAGGAAACTGCAAAAGCTTCTACAGAAGGTAGCGAAGGAGAGTGAGAAGAAGGGACTAAGCATAAGCTACAAGAAGATAGAATGCATAGTCATCAGCAAAAAGATGAGCCCAAAATGCAAATTACAGGTCGGGGATACTAAAATGAAGCAGGTGTGGAAATTTAAATATCTGGGAAGTGTTCTGACAGAGGATGGAAAGTCTGACACTGAGATCTGAAAACGTATTAGGATAGCCAAAGATGCATTCCAAAAGCTAAGCAGAGTACTAAGAGACAGGAAAGTTTCATTGGAAACAAAGAAAAGAGTACTAAACTATTATGTGATATCAGTCCTTGTGTATGGCAGTGAACATTGGACAATCTCCTTAAAGATGAAAAAGAGACTCAAAGCCACAGAAATGTGGTTGTACAGAAGGATGCTAATGATATCATGGACTGAACATGTGAGCAACAAGAAAGTTTTAGAGAAAATGGAAACAAAAAGGACACATCATCAGGAAGTTGAAATTTCTGGGGCACATAATGAGGAAGGAGGGCTTGGAAAATCTGATACTCACAGGATGGAAAGTGGGAAAGTGGGATGGGGAAAACAATATGTGACATACTTAATGGGCTTGAGCATATGGATGGTAGAATGGAGTTTGGGAGAAATGACAAAAAACAAAAACTATTAAGGACTATAAGAGACAGAAGGAGGTGGAGGTCCATGATCACCTATGTCCTAAAGAAACACGGCATATAAAAGAAGAAGGTATATATATATATATATATATATGGTGATTTTCTAAGAAAACAGAGATAAGGAAAAATTTTCATTATATATAAGGCTCATTCAGTCAGTATTTTGCAACTGAAGATTGCGTGTTTGCATGAAACTTTGAGTAATACTTAATAGCTCTGTTATATTACATGGAGCACTATTTTTATAACACCTGAGAAAAAATATATATATATATATATATATATATATTCAAGTGTATGTGCATGTATGTATGTTTTATCATACCCATATCTACATCTCTCCCTGCCTCTCCTCTATGCATATATATATATATATATATATATATATATATATATATATATGATAGGATAAAGAACAAATAGGAAACGGATCTTAATCTAAGATGTTTCACCTTATTAAAGCTTCGTCAGAGATCAAGATAGAAATGTTAAAAAATGATAAAAAGCAAAGAGATTCTGAGTAATGGTATGTGTGTTTTGTTATTTCTTATAGGTTAGATATGTGTCATATGTAATGAAGTAACAGATAATATTCAAATATGTGTGAGAAACATTATGGACACTAAAGTGCATAAAAGTTAGTAAGACACAGCAGGATGTTTTTAAAAATTTTGTTTTGGCTTGAATTTTCATTAATGCTTATTTTGTGCATATTTTGTATATATCTTCACTAATTTTTAATACAGATATAAATTAGATTCATGAATAATGGATCTCTAGAAAAATGGTGAAGTAATGTAGTTTTTTAAATGTATAATAATAATTGGTAGTATTACTATAAATAAGTTTTTCTTTAATATTTTCTCATTAATGGGTTATGTTCTTTTGTAACATATCTCTCTCTCTCTCTCTCTCTCTATATATATATATATATATATATATATATATATATATATATATATATATATATGTATATATATATATATATATATATATATATATATATATATATATATATATATATATATATATATATATATGTATGTATGTACGTATGTATGTATGTATGTATATGAAAATGATTATTCCTTTCAGGGGCAACAGTAAATGTCTGACCAGATAAAAAACTCTTTTGGCATGCCAAGCATGTTCCTCAAGATATCCAGCAGTAGTAAAAGTTGTATTCATGTCCTCTCAAAGAGCATTAGCATGAAGTGAACACATGCTATTTCATTCAGCATTCAAACTTGGTTTGTCAATTCCATTTTCTTTGTTTTTAAGTGTTACATTACTTTGCACCATTTACTTACATATATACAAACATATAGACAAACACACACAGGCACACACACACACACACACACACACACACACACACACACACATATATATATATATATGAAAACCACCATCAATAAATAAAAACAATTATAACTTAAGAGCCCGCATCTTCAAATGTATATAAAATAACATGCCATATGTTATACCTCGCAAAACACTTTGCCTACATCACAACACTCACTAGTTCTATGAAACTCACCAAGTATCTCTGTCCACCCTGATGATGAATTAACAAAATCGAAAACTTGGAGCATATTTCTTGTACTTTGCTTCCAAAATAAACTTCAGACAATTTCTGATGGGATTTCTTCCTTGTCTGAGGATTATTCATAATTTGTAAAATCGATCATTAAAATTAATTGACATGCGATATCTGTTGTCTTTAATAATATTTGTCTTATATATATATATATATATATATATATATATATATATATATATATATATATATAATGCACACAGTGAGTGCTGATGGTGATAAAACAGTTCTTGATATAGAATAGCAGTGTTAACATCCATATATATATATATATATATATATATATATATATATAATGTCATCCACAGACAGACTGTTTTGCTGTATCACAGCTCATCAGTGTGGCTAGATGTCTGGTTGCCTCTAGCTAGGATCAAAATTCAGTTGGGGATTCTACCACTAAGCCGCTGGTGCACGGCAGGGATGAAGGTGAATTTAAGCATATTTATTTTTAGATAAACACACAGTGACTGTGAGAACTTTATTCGATTTACCGAAGTGCCATGCATTATTAGCCGTAATAGTCACTGTTTACAAACCCACACTTCCTCCCCAGAGAGCTCAACCAAAAATAAATTTTTCAGGAGCATATATATTGTCATCCACACACACAGAGAGAGAGAGAGAGAGAGAGAGAGAGAGAGAGATCTCTGAAGGAAAGGGTAATTTTAAAACAGTGGCTGCTGCTGCTAGTAATGCATCGCTCTTCAACTATGAATTCTGTTCTCCTACCTACTGGTGTATTTCTAACAAAAAATGTTTAAATTTTCCTTTATGGCTGTTGTGTGCCGACAGCTAAGGGTAAGATCCTGGCTTAAAGCAATCAGACATCTAGCGACACTGAAGAGCTATGATACAGTGAAACAGTCTGTCTGTAGATACATATATACACTGCGTGCCAAATTATTATCGAGATTATAAATTATAAATTATGATTTTTGCTGTGCCTTTAAAACCCAGTAAATTTAAAAATAAGTTACTCCAAAATTCGCTTTTGGATGAAATGGAACTAATGTATTTAATTTAATTACAAAATTAAATTCAAAGCTTTTAGCTTCCATTTTTGAAACATGATTAGAACTGTGTAGCGAAAAAACATATTTTAAATCAGTTAATTTATAATATATATATATATATATATATATATATATATGTATGTATATATGTATTGTTAAATAGAAAAGACAAATTCTGCCTGTTTTATTTTAAAATTCTGTTTTCTTACTTACAGATTAACTCCAATGTATTAAAACTGAAAGTAAGAAGGAACTATCTCCATATCAGTTTATTAATTTCAAGCTTTTGACTGACTTTACTCATTGTGTGGAATCATTTCCATTTTTGTTAAAATCCTGTGATAACTTTATGCCTCAATCTTAACCATGATACATTATTTTAGAAATTTTTTAAATGTATTTTTGTCACATGAACAAGATGTTAATTTTAAATATAAATATTTATGATGTCACATGAATGTGGTGATATATGTGTTCTTAGAATCTAAATACATTTTAGATTACACTTCCAAAGTTATAAGTGATTTTGCTATTTTAACTTAATATGAAAAGCTTCTAAAATTTTAATATTTTGGCAGTTTGCTTTACTAAATATATTTGCTTTACTAAATATTACTCTATTATCAACAAGGAGCACTTTTATTGCACTTAGGGCAAATATATGACAAGTGAGTCTACATGAAAGGGTTGTAGTTGTATTACATAATTTTTTTTCAGAAATAAAATCTTCATTTGTGTGAATGGATTCAAAAGCAACATTAATCTTAAATGGAAGATTAGATTTTACTGAGGTTTATTATTGACTACTAAATTAAAAGTTTAAAACTAACAGATGATGAATGCATGGATTATATTTTTATAGTTATTTCATCTTATACTTTGAATTCATCTGGTGACAACAGAATAAACTTATAATGTTGTTGTTCATAATATGTTCAACACTTAAAAGTTTTACTAATTTTTCTGAAATAAAACTTTATTGGTTCGTCGATAATATCATTTTGAAAGACATTACTGAGGAATGTTTATTTAATATTACTTAATTCTTTATAGATAATTGATTTATTTCTCTTAATTAAATGATGTCATCATTAGTATACCTCACTAGTTTGTTTTCTAAAAAAGGATTTTTATGTCAGGAAATATATAGTTTGGGACACCTCAAATGATATACATAAAATGTGGTTTGAGTCTTGAGCTTAAGGTACAAATATTTAGGGCTACAACTGATTTACTACATCTGTATGGCTCTGAAACATGGACAATTTCAGCCAATTAATCTTTTTTCAAAAGATTAGATAACACCTACACAATATTTCTTTGCTGATCTAAAAAACTTTCTTGGAAACAATATCATATTGTTGTATAGTCTCCCTTGTTGGAAGTGGGGTGTTTTTGATTGGTCTCATCTCGTCTGGCCGGTGATTGCTTGTCGTTTTAGTTCAATCCTCTTCTTCTCTTGGTCGGTGTGGTGAAATGTTCTTTGGGTTCAGAGATGAAAAGCATCAACAAAGGGAACTTTTAACTATTAATTTATTAACCACATGGACAGGTACATCTTCTATCAAGTGGGGGTTACTACACCCCCTATTTGGGAGCTGCTTCCATACATGAAATTCATTTCCTTTGACATGCAACAATCAACTCTCAAAAGATCAACTCTCAAAAAACCCTTTCCCACTGGAGGGAGAGGGTTTGCATAAATGCAATCTGACATGTTTAGTTAGCTCGACCTCTGAACAGCAACTCCTGAAAACCCTTAATCTATAACTCATTCCCATGTTTGGCTCAGCCAATCAAAATTGATATCCCTATTTTGTCTCCCATCTGACCTCAAAGATCAACCTAAGAAAGTCTGAGCCAAAATACACTGCCACTAAAAAATAATAGTTTGAAAGTATTATTTAACACTACCATAGAAAGGATATATGACAACTTATGTCCCGTCTCCTCCCTAGTGGAAGCTAGAAGAGTCCAGTTTGTGAGCCAATATCATACAGCATAGAATGGGGTTACTTCATCACTTGTCCTTGGGTGACCTCAACTCAATGGAAGGTGAAGCCAAAAGTTAACCTTTTCTGATGTCATCAGCAGGGACACAGGAATTAAGAGGGAAGACCTAATAGCAGCCATACAGGATTAGGAGTACAGGCATAGGGCTGTGGGCACTATGATGTCAACTGAGGTTGAAAGATGATTATGATGAGTTTATGGAGGAGAAATTGGGTGAGTAAATATTGGGTCAAACCATATTTGCATAATGAGCTTATATGCCCAGTTAGTGAAGGTGGCAGTTCTTAAGTCTATCATTAATGTTTTCTTTGGCTGTCTTCATTGTCAGGATTTCTGAAATGAGTTCTCATTTTTCTATAAGCTATTTAGACTGATTTTTACATTTTATTGTTTTTAACACTAATTGAGGGAGACTAGAAAAACCCATTGGCTAAAATGGAGTGATAAAAACAAAAGGATGCGGATACTAATCTGGACAACTTGTGAAATAATGACAATGATTTATTTCAGAATTTCAAATAACAATGAAGGCTGAAAAACCCATTCGTTAAAATGTAGTGATAAAAACAACAAGGATGAGGATGCTAGACTGAGTAACTTTTGGAATAGTGACAGTAGCTCATCTCAAGATTTCAGACAATGAAGGAAAGTAGAACACATTAGTTAAAATGTAGTGATAAGAAAAAACAAGGATAACTATAAAAGTCTGAATAATTTGGGGGTAATTAAAATGACTTGTCCCAGATTGAGACAATGAGAAAGGTTGTGAAAAACATTGGCTAAAATTCAGTGATGAAAACAGCAAAATTTGTGATATGTGCTTGAATAATATTAAACAGTGTAAAAGGCTGAAGAACATGTTGGCCAAAGTATTGTGTTCTTTATCAGGTAAAGCCAGCAAAGATAAGGATATTAGTCCAAGCAAATTTTAGCTTATATTTTTTTCTTTTATAAAAAAAATCATAATTCTGTCTCAGTCACTTACTTTATTTGCCTTTCAATCATTTTCTTATAAAATATAGTCAATAGGATTCTGAGACTTCATTTAAAAGCTGTGATATTATCATTTCTATTCAAGAAGATTAAAATCTTGATAAATTTAGTATTTTATAGTTGAATACCATTATTTTTTTAACAGTCTAATCTCTGAAAGAATATGTACATTGGAGTTGTAATTTTTGGAAATAACTGATTTCTTTAATCATAATTCAATGAACCTTTGTTATAAATAATGAAGAAGGGTTTAATTCAGTTTATTTTTAAAAAAATATCACACCAACATGAAATTTCTAAAATTGTATATAAGTATAATAGTTCTATGACTTTTTGGAGCCTTCAAGAACTTTATGGAACCTTCTAGAAATTGTTTTTGTTCATTTGTAAGGTTTTATGTTATGCTATAGCTATAAACTGCTAAATGCATTAAAAATACATGTTCTATCCAATTACATCATGAGCAAACTGTGCTAGGCCTAGAATGGCCGGGCATTGGAAGTTTAATCTGTCTTTAAGTGGGACTTCCAGCAACAGCTAATTATTCTAGTGTAGCAGGAACTAGTGGGGCAGTTATTGGGAATAGATGGTGAGAGAGGCTTGAAGATAGGATTAACTCCTTCACTACCGAATATAGCCAGCAGCATGCACTAACTAAAGCTAAAATGTGAAGACACTTAAAGATAGTCTGCTGAGATTCTGTTGGAACCTTATCAGACTTGTGCTGTGAAGGGCCAAACAATTCAGAGCAACCTGCATCTGATCTACACAATCATGGAGGGTGTAAAAGACAACGAGCTTGCCATGCTGATCAATTTGGATCAGTCCAAGGCATTTGATAGGGTCAACCATTGGTATCTGGCTGCTGTCCTGCAGGCCACCAAATTTGAACCCAACTTCTGTAAGTGGATTAGCCTCCTGTATCACTAAGCCCAGTGCTGTGGTACAGGTGAACAGAAAATGGTCACACACTTTTGCACTGTCTCGGTCAGTTTGTCAGGGTTGCCCACTGTTGCCCCAATTTATGCTTTGGTGTTGGAGCCTCTCCTTCACCAGCTGAGGGATAGGGTGTGCAGTCCAGAACTATGTGGAATCAGTCTCTGGTGGTGCTTGATCCAGGGTTTCCATGTACTGAGGTGGTACAGAAGGTGCTTGAATGGTACAAAAAGGTCACAGGGGCCAAAATTAACCATAACAAATCTTCTGGTTTGTGGTTAGGTGCTTGGAAGGGGATATCTTCCAGGGCCCTTTCATTAGATGGACAGTCCTGTCTGCATTCTTGGAGTGTGTTTTGGACCTAACCTCCAGCTGGAGAAAAATTGGTCAGAAGTAAAGTCAAAGGTTGGAGTAACTCCTTGTGTCTTAGTGGCTTTATTGTCCTGCTTAGATTGAAATGATTAAAAAAATCAGTTATCAGCACAGAAAGTGCAATCAGCAAGCTGAATAGATTTTCTAGTCTATTTCATTGTGTTCACTTTACATTAATACCCTTGGAAAGGCATGAGACCATCTCTTCTTCCCCACTTCTATGGGCTAAATAGCTGGATAGACTGGATTGTATAGCCTTGGGAGGCAGCCACTATAAGAGAAGAAAAATTTCTCCAAACTGTGGAGATGATAACAGGAAAACCCCTAAACTATGTTCCCCAAGAAGTCATAACAATTAAGACATATTAAAAAAAAGAAAGTTGTGGAAAGCCATAATCACACACATCTTGAAGGAATATAGCATAAAATATCTCGTTACTCTCTGGAAATATGAAGGAAATTAATACTCAGGATTAGGCTGAAATGAATGGGGAAATATTGAAGGAAGAATGAAAGCCAAAAGAATGCCTGAAATTCTGAAGTAAGTCATTACCAGCATTCCAGACATTGGAATAAATTCTATAAATAATAGAAAGGAAACTTCTCTGTAGAGTACATTTGATGAAGGAAACTGCATAGTGGCATTTTGATAAAAGGTTATATGAGCTGGGTTAGCATTGTATTTAAAAACTTTGTATATCAACTCAAAGAACAAAAAAGCACACAAGAACCCTCACAGTTGAATAAGTGGCCCCACCATTGCCTTGGCGCCAAGGAAAATATGTGTTGATCAAGTCAATGGATGTAACATAGCATTTTTCTCTTTTAACCATAAAAGAAAAAATATTGAAATTGGATGCTAGAATATTTGATACTCAAATCTGGAAATATTGTTTGGAGGAAGCCAAACCCCAGTTTGTTCACAGTGTCATGCTGGACAATTTCTTCTCACCAGAATCTATTTTACAATTTTATAAGCCTACCATTCCTTCATGCATTGAATATTGCTGCTACATCTGATCGGGTGCTTCTACTATGTATTTAGAGATTTTTGATAAAATCAAAGGAAGAATATGCAATATTATCAGTCCTGATCTGGCATCTCAACTTCAGTCACTTTCTGATTGACATAACATAGCTTCCCTCTGAGTTTTCTATAAATATTTTCATGGTAGTTGTTTTGATGAACTTTCCTTTCTTTTTATTGTAAATATTCATTTGGGGTTTCACTTTTAAATGTTGCTATTTTTATCACTCCCCCCAACGCTAGTCAAATTGTACATATGGGAACTAGTTATGAATACATAGAGACTTTGAGATATTATGGTGGCTGTAGTAAGAATGTATTGTTTTGGTGCAAGTAATACTGTGTTATTTTTGGGTCAATAATCATGGCTAGCTCAGTTTAAGATTAATCAGATTGAAGACCACACCTTTTGGCCTTGTGCTACCTTTTTGTATTAAAACAAAATAAATATTACTTCTCTCTTTGGTACCTCACTTTACAAATTTAAATACAGTATTTGACTAGCAGCTAGCTTTCAACATTTTACATTTACCATATATAACCATAAGTAATATACTAACAGTTTCTTTCTTTGCATTTCTTACTTGTGAAACTCCCTTCCAGCTACTTACTTTCCAGTCAAATTTGATCTTCAAAAAGTTAAATGCAATGTCAATCATCATTTTCTGTCTTCTTAATTCCTGTTTTTTTTTTTTTTTATAAATCTCTACTGTTATAATGTTTTTTTCTCAGATTCTTTCATACTCAGTAACCCCTTATATCTCAGTGGCTTTATTGCCTTACTTGGGGTGAAATAATTAACAAAAGAAAAAGAAAAAATCTCCATTTTGATACATGAATTATACACATGCAGATCTATAAAACCTTATAAAGATAAGAATACTTGTATGCATAGAAAGTATTGGACTGAGTAATTTACATTTATGGGAACCAACTGTAATGATGAGTGCATTATCCTAATTACTAATTGTACATGGCAGTTAAGAATAAATTCGGGGGCAACCAACATACCTTAGTTTTTACACAGCACTGGCAAAATGCACAGTTGATTAAGAAAAAATATCATTCTCCTCCATGACTATGGAAAGCCACATATGCCAAAAATAACAAGAAAAAAAAACTGCATTGATTGAACTGTTTCTACCTCCCCTGCCATATTCTCTTAATCTTGTACCATCTGATTATTACCTTTTTTGATTACTACAAAATGCTTTGATTGGGAAGACTTTCTGGAATGAAAATCAGATCCAAGTGTTTGTAGTGAATCCTGATAAAAATAAAATATATATACCAAAAAAAAATAAAAAGAATTCAAATTAAAATAAGGCATTTGCACTTTACTTTAAAACCCTTATCTCTTTCTTTCTCATTCTTCCTCTCTAAAATTCTCTTTCTGTACTTCTCTTGGCCTACAAGAAGGCAACACTCAAATAAAAAGAGGAAGAAAAAAAACTGAATCCAGCCAAAAACACTGGAAGGTTGCAGGATCAGAGCTTACTTATTTGTGACTGAAAAATACTAAAATCAGGTAGGCTCTATGCATAACTTCCATTATAAAAAAAAAGTGCAAAAGAAATGAACATCAAAAAATAAATAATTTGGTCAATGAAAAAATTGACACAAAGATTTTTTGATGATTATCCAAAACCAAAGTTCCCACCACAAACTCTGAGCCTATTTAAAAAGGATATAAACCTGACATCTAAGAGTGACCAGACTGACAACAGGAGAGGATGGAACAAAAGAATGCAGCCAAGCATGATGCTTGAAATATCAGTTAAAAGGTCATTGGCAACTGACATTTCTACCCTGTTTCAGAGCAGAAAAGAACACAGTAGATTGACACTGATCTAATTTCTCATATTACTACTACCCCTATCTTGGTCTTACTTCAAAACACTGAAATGGACATTTCTCCAGACTGCTACCAATATCTGCCTTATCAATGAACATTTTGCTATGTTGAATGCCAAAGGATTCACTCATCACTTTAAAGAAAATAAATAAAAAATAATATTATTTTAAACCCTTGTTTGTTTTATTTCCAAAGTTTTGAATAAAATAATTATCCTGCCACCTATGGACACTGGCAACACAGAGATGTGAACCCATATACCACAAGTTCATTGAATAATTTTTTATATCAAAGCCTATGGAATTTTATGTAAATGTTGTTGAAGAGCTGCTTGATAAGTGGCAATGATCATTACAAATAATGATGAATATGTAATTGAATAAAATGTAATTGTACTTTAGTTTTAAAAGAATAAAGTTGATAAACTTTAATGGAAATTATTTGATTCAACCTAATAAAATTGTCTCAATGAATGAAAAGGAAGTAAAAAAATTATACATATGGAAGGAAAGAGAAACATAATAAAAACAAGAAAGGAAAAATGGAATAAGCTACAAATGAATGAGAAAACCTAAATGAAAGAGAAAAGAATTTGTGATGGGAATTTTGGTTTGGCTAATCATTAAAAAATCTTCTCACTATAAACATTATTTTTTGTGGGTAGATGTGTGTGAGTTATAGCCCTTGTTTTTTTTTTTCATTTTAATAAACAGAGAATTTAATAACAATTGGCCTAAAGAAGTCCTGCCTCTGACATGAATAGAAGCTGCATACATATTTTTTCCCACCAAAGAGACCAGTTTTTGAGCTAAAGTGCACCTCTACCAGTTCAGCTACGGTAACCAACCTGACAAGGTGCGATGTTGGAATTAGCTATTCAAGGAAAGCATGTGTTTTTCATGGGACTTCTACAAATCTATATCTGCTTGATTCAATTTTATAACTGAAATGTAAACAACAGTAATTTTTGAAAGTATATTTTGTTTTATCTGATATTATTTCTTTTTATTATAAATGTTATTTTTAATGAGTTGATGGGTTTGGGTTGTTACCCCTATTTTTTATTTTCTTAAACAGTGAATAACAAACAACCAACTAAAATTGAGAAGTCATGCTAAAGAAAAATTATGTATCTGACAGGAATTATCAGCGAAACTACTTTTTGAGCCAAATTGCTCTACCAAATCAGCCACAGTTTAATAAAACTAAAAATAGTGATAGCAACTCAAACACATATAGTCACTAAAAATAACATTTATTATAAATTATATCAGGCAAAAAAAAATCTGTCTATATTTCTGAGATGAGGCATTGTAATTATTTACATTATTTATATTATTCAGACTGTTGTTCTCATCTTTATTGCCACATTCACAATGTTTTGGACATTGTATGCTCTGGCCTTCTTTAGGATCTGTCTATATTTCTGATATGAGGTATTGTAACTATTTACATTGGTTGGACTATTGTTATCAGCCTTGTTAGCATATTCACAACGTTTTGGCCATTGTATGTTACAGCCTTCCACAGATGATTTATGTTGGAATTTTGAACTGAACTCTTTATTTTGTCAACTAGGGTAGATTGTTCTAGTTCCACATGCCATGCCTTTTCTGGATATCTCAGTTTCAGTTAATTCCCTTTAGTAACTCAACTCTCCAAGTTTTTGTTCACTTCCGCTGTGACCAGGTATTGAACTCACAACAAAAAAATCCTTTCAAAAAAAGTAATTAAAGAAAAGAGAAAAATAAAAGACAAAAACCATTTAGTCATCTTAAGATAAATAAATTATTTGACTCAACCTAATAGAATTTTATCAATGAAGGAAAAGAAAGTAAGAAAAATATAAGTATGGAAGGAAAGACAAACATAGTAAAAACAGGAAGGAAAAAATGTTTTGGTTTATTGGTTTATTTTGTTCTGTGGTATGTCAACCTCAATGTGTTATTTAATGCTGACAAGATTTTAGGATAGATTTGTATGAATAGAATATATATTCTTGGTAAGAAATCGGTTTGTAGGTCAAGTTTCATTGACATATTTTTGTAAAGAGGGCTTTTGCCGAGAGTCTAATGTATTGCTGGTAATATCTTTTTTTTCAAAAATGTATTGCTGGTATTTTTACTATAAAAGTCTAATTTTATACTTTTATAGTGTTTTGATCACCATTTTTGGGGGTTAACTATTTGCCCATAGCTGTGACCCTAACAGATGCTACCACCCTCAGCCAGGATGGACCTGGGAACAACAGCAATTAAGAGATTGTTTGATACTCCTCAAAACTTCCTGATCAGAGGCCTTACTGCTGGATATAGTTTATTGTCAGTCCCAAGACTAGGGAAACTACAAATGAATAAGAAAACCTAAATGGAAGAGAAAAGAATTTGTGTAAATATAGAAAAGTAAAGTAGAAAGAAAAGAGTAATTAAAGAAATGAGAAAAATTGAGAAGAAAATCATTCAGCCATCTTGAGACTGAAGTTTTTGTATTCTCCTCAATTGCCTGCATGCAAAATCAGTATCACTACATATTTTACAAACCGTTAATTGGTATATACATATACTTTTACAAATAATTTGTAGTGATTTGCTTATTATTTGCTTGAATGCCTCACTAACACACATGCAGACAAAAATAGTTGCTTGTAAGGAAAACTAGTCAATCAGAAATTAGTGTGAAGTTTGAAAGTATGTGCTACATGTGTACAGCAGATGTGTGTTTTGCTTGATAGCACTGTAGTATTAGATAGTTTGGCACAAGATCAGAATGGTAGAGCAATTAGTGGGGATTAAACTTATATCTTTTTCTTCTTCTTCTTCTTCTTTGTGCCATATACCTTCAAAACATAGCCAATCATGACTTCCTACAACTTTCTATCTCGTGTGGCTCTTAGCAGTTTTTCTTCTTTTGCTAAGGCTCTCATCTCAATTTTGCCACTCATTCACACAACCTCTTCAGGTAGATGTTACCCTGCCTTCCCCTATCTCTCTTGCCTTGTGAAGGTTCAGTTTTCCAAGCCCTCCTTCCTCATTATATGTCCAAGGAATTCCAGCTCCCTTTTCCTGATTCTGAGTATAATTTCTGTTGCCATTTTCTTTCAGACTTCATTGTTGCTTACTCACTTTGTCCATGGAATCTCTGCAACATTTACTGCCATATAAGAGGATGGGTAACATATACCACTCTAACTCTCTTTCTACACATGTTAAATGGTCAGTGAGGGACATTTATTAACTATTGTGCTATGGTAATTCCTTATAAATCTTTCCTAAGCTTAACTTAGTCTGGCACATGTTGAGTTACTTAGTTATGGTAATACATACATGTGTTAAAAACTTTGTGAGAGGAGTTTATTAACTATTCTACTATGACAACCACCCATAAATATTTCCTAAAATTAGCTTAGTTTGGCAAAAGGCTAGAATGATGGAGTGAAGATCAAACACATTAGTGAGGATCAAACATTTTGAAAATGAATGTAACTTCAAAATTTCTATTTGTAAGTATTTGATATTCAGTTAATAAATAAATTACAAAAAATGCCAAATCACTTTAGCATATATTCAATCATGGTTCTTCATAGATGCATTTTATTTAGTATCTATGAATTGTCATGCATTCCTAGGAAGGATAGAGGAGTAGTTTCTCATTGCCTTCTACATGGTTTAGAGTTCCCAATAGTTTTTTCCAAGAATCCTTTTCTTTATTATCTATGAATCAGCATGCATTCCCATGAAAGATGGTTGAGTGGATCAATATAAATACATAATAGATAAATATACAGATTGTTTAAATAAAACCTTTTTCTTAATGCTATGATGCTTTAGAAATTAGATGATTATGTCTTTCTGAAGTTTCCTTCTATCATCACTGAGTGGGTACTGAATTTTTGCCTATTGCAATGAACAGGTGTTGTATTGGGGAGACTCCATGGCTTGAGCACCTATTGGAACTCAATCCAGACTTCAAGTGGAACTTGTATATGATTCATCACTAAAGATGCTGGAAAGATGTGAAGAGAATACCTTGGAAATGAGTCAAGATAGGCTGATGTGTCGTTGGGTGTCGGGAAGCCAGTTCTGTGGAATGAAGGTCGCTGGGGTCGTCTGTGAAGGGAATGCCTTGTAATCGAGTCGAGGTAGGCTGAGGTGACAGTGGGTGTTGGGAGGCCAGTTCTGTGGAACAGAGGTCATTGCGTCGATTGTGAAGGGAATGCCTTGTAAATGAGTTGAGTTAGAGCTGTTCTGTGGAGTGGATGTTGCTGGGATTGACTGCAAAAGGAATGCCTTGTAGATGAGTTGATGTAGAGCTGTTTTGTGGAGCAGATGTTATTGGGGTCGACTGTGAATGGAATGCCTTGTAAACAAGTTGAGGTAGGCCAAGGTGGTAGGTCAAGGTGTTGAGATGTGTGGTCATGTTGAGTGGTGGTGGTAAAGGCAGCAATAGTGGTAGTAGTAGTGTTTTGTGTGGTGGCTGGTCTGCAACTCTGTTGTCATAGTGGCAGTAGCCATAGCAGCACCTTGCATGATGGCTGATGGCCACGCTGGGCCGTGTTTGTTTTTGGTCATCCTCAGAGTCTGCTTTTAAGTACTAAGGGGTGTCTCTTTTACCGGGAATGTTCACGATTGGCCACCGCCAGAGTTCACTTTGTAGACCGGACATGGTGCATGGAGCCTAAATGCACAAAAAACGACTTTTGTTATTTTGTTTTCTGCCTTCGAGGCATTCACATCTGGCCAGCATGTAGAATGAATCAGAATGAGATCTAATTATGATGGAGTGTAACACTGCCATGTATGAGAAGGAGCTGCCTTGTCTTTACTTCCCACTTTTCACAGTGCCCAAAAGTGTCTTCTTGGGGTGACAAATTATTCTACACCCTGCATTTCCTCTATAACAGACAAAATATAACAAGTCACTTGCTTCTCTATTACTATTTCCATGGATTTTGTTCACATTAACTAGATTCCTTAGTTCCACCAGTTCTAACCTTTGCAGCTAAAAGCAATCTTGCCACATGCATTCTAGTGAAACATCCCCATTTCCTTTGTGTTCTCTTGTGAGAACCAAGATTTTGAAGCCCTGACTACTAAGAGGATGCTTCCTCAATCACTACAATCTTAATCTGTTTGAATTCACTGTAACTTACTCTGTAATTCATTACTTTAAGTGGCTCTTGGGCCTTGTACAGGGTAAACATTATTGTGAAAAAATATCTGTGAATTGCTATAAATTCTTAGGAAAGACAGTGGAGTGGTTTCCTATTTCTTTCTCCATTGTTTAGAATGCAGAATAATTAGATGTTTTTTTTTTGTGCCATGTCTCTTTAGGATGTAGGCAATCATAGTTCTCCACAATTCCTTTGGGTTTATTATCAGGGATTTGCCATGAATTATTAGGAATGATAATGGAGTGGTTTTCCATTTCCTTCTTTACTGTTTTGCTTCTCTTAGATTGGGAAAAGCAATAATCTCTTTCCTTTCCCGAGCCAGGAATCATATTCATGCCTTCCCCAATTGCATTTATGTGAAAACCTGAAATTTGAACTTGTCTTACTGATTCCACATTTCACATTGATATCCATTCCTCTTCCAAAACATTGCAACAATAAAAAAACTAATTTGTTCATATCAGATTTTCCATGTTCCTTATATTTTTAAGTCATAAAACTAAATGATGGATAAAATTTGGGTATAGAAATACACATAAAGTATTGCAGCAGAAAAAAACTTAACTTTAGACAAGGCATGAACTGATTTCTCCTTGCACTCTGTTTCATTTCTAGATATCTTGACATAATGCCTTACCATGATGCATGAGTGAGAATGTAATAAGGAATCCCTTGGGTATCTTTACTTTCTATAATTAATTTACATGCACATCCTGTATCATCAAATTGCTATTACTCTCATAGTCAGCCATAATGACATAACAAGAGCTAATGATATTTTAACCCCAAATCGAGAGTGATAAGCAGTATGCTTTTCTCAGCATGTTTTATGATTTTTGAGGGCCAGCAAACAAGTTACTGCATTTTTGTTAATGCTGTATAGTGGATGACAGAACATCTTAAGCATAGTGGTGCTGAAAAAAGGTTGTGCAAAAATACTGCGTCCCCAGCAGAAATTTCACCTTTTGCCTTTTTCTTAAGTTAAAAAGGATATTTTCTGCAAAAAGTAAACTTCATTATTTCAGAAAGTACAAACATCTAAGTATGGAGTTAGTGATTAGTTTTGCTGCCTTTGCCTCACAATTTAACGTGGCAATGAATCAAACAAGGTGTATTCTTCTTGGAAGTAGTCTCAAAGCTCTTGAAAATGACATTGTTTTTGTTGGGGCACTTGTTTGTTCAGTTCTCATCACAATTTAATTAAATTTAATTGTATTATAAAACACTATTAAGAAGACAGAAGATAATGCTTGACATTGGATATAAATTTTTGAATATCAAAGTTGACTGGTAAATAAAAACCCAGAAAAATATCTTATCAAACATTTGTTGTCTTACAGTTTTCTTTGCACTTGAAACACTTCCAATCGTATCAAATGTCTTTTTCAGTTTCTGTAAATTCCTAGATACATTGTATGAATTGAGTCATTTTCCCCGAGAAAGTTACAACTTTTATCTTTGTTTCAGTAGAAATTTTAGCCATGATTTTTGTGTAAAAACAACAATAATTAACGAAAGCACCTGACATTGATATTAATAACATGAAACAATTGCATATTATGGTGACTTTATCATTTCCAATCTTTTATGAGGCTGTTACAGACCAGATTCACTCATCCTGGGTATCACCATCCATTGTGAATGGTGAGAAGGAGAAAGGTAGAAATTTGTCCTGTATAAATATTAGAAGGATTTTGATTGAAATGTATTCCTCCTTTCAGCCATGCAGCATAAATGATGTGAGGAAAGACATGAAACTTAACAATATTTATTTACAGAAACAAAATACAACAATGAACTTAAGTGAATTTATTCACATTGGATGTGAATGCAGTGTTATATTTTTATGAGAGGTATTGTCAGCCTAAGCCACTTCTTAAATTCTGACTAAATGACCAAACATCAGAATCAAACAATCAATCTTAGAAAAGTATGAATCGATCTCTTTCCTCCCAGCTATTGGTTAAATAGTAGGACATGTATCTGGTAGAATCATTGTTATTCTCAAAAAATTGTTAATATTTACTTGCAAAAAAAAAAGAATTATTTTTACAATCCAAAATATGTTTGAGTTTTAAAAAACACACAAAGCCATAAAAACAATTGAACATATTCTAAAAAACAAGTAAAAATGGCACTGAGAAACTATACTTACATATGCGCAAGACTTGATAATACTTTTTCAAAATAAAGCAAATCTTTTGATTTAATTCTTGTTTTAATTTGAGACAATTTTTTTGTTTTAATCTTCCTTTACTACTCTTTTAAACTGAAGCTTGTTGTGGATGGTAAGAAGGACAAAAGTTAGGAATTTGTCTTGTATAAATATTAGAAGGATTTTGATCGAAATGTATTCCTCCTTTTTGTCATGCAACACAAATGTTGTGAGGAAAGACATGATGAAGGTTAACAATATTTATTTACAGAAACAAAATACAAGAGTGAACTTAAGTGAATTTATTCACAGTGGATGTGAATGCAGTGTTAAGAGACAGATAGATAGAAAATGTTCTTGTTTTACTTAGCTGAATAATGATTTATCTCCAGTGAGTCAAAATTTTCACACATTGTGTTAGAAATCATACTCAGATTTGATGTTTTCTTGTTTCAAGTGTGATTAGTTTGCAAGTTATATGAAACTCTTGTGTGATTTCTTATTCTATATCATATTTCTATAGTGTGGCAATTCATATGTATTCTTCATTGTTTGTAAGATGATCTCTCAGCCTGATCATAAAAATGGCAATGAAATCATGCATCTGTTTGTGTCCGTGTGTGCCTCTGTGTCTTCCTCTCTGTTTTTCTGCTGTCTGAGTCTCTTCATTAAACAACCATGGGTAGGCTCCCAGACAGGATTTTAAATTTAAGTGGGGCGTTATTTCATTGGTCAGAGAGACATGGTGGAGTAATGGATAGCAGCTCAGATTGAAGAACCAAGTTTGAATTTCTGTCGAATACATTACATTCACTTATGTGCTAATACCTTTAGGAAATGTATGAATCCTCTACTTCTCCCCCCACAGCTATGGGTAAATAGCAGGACAGACTGGGTTCTATAGCCTTGAATGGCAACTGGTCTACCACAGAAAGAAATGGCAACCTACTGCGGGGAAAAAATATGCCTTGTTGAAAGATACATTATCGCTTAAGTGTGTATCACACATAGCACATAAGTGACTGAAGGATATTTAATACTTGGAAATACTAAAGAGATAAGGGGAATATTTCTCTTGGCATTTAATGGTCTCAGCATGCTAATACAACAAGAACCAAATCTATCCTGCTACTTAACTGGGGTGAGATGGCTTCATACATTTCTCGAGGGTATTTGTGCATGAGTAACTGTAATAAACTCAAATCAAATTTCAAAGTCTTTCTGATTTCCCATTCCAAGCTGTTATCCATGGTGCCACCTGCACATTACTATTCTGCTCTACTTATTACTGCTTATACCTATCTATCAAACCATATATCTAATTCTCTATGTACTTATCCACCATATTTTCTTGTGTTTAATATGAGATATTTTGAGCGAAAATTAAAGGCAAAAATTGGGGATTGCGTACAAATACACATTTTCAGAAATTTTCAGTCAGCTTAAAAATCCTCTAAATTGAAACAGCAAGATTGCAAATACACTGAGTTATCACAATAGATAATAAAACACAAAGTAGGCAGATGTTGATAACAATTGTTTACAAATGGTATTTGATATATCAGCAATATTTGTTTTTGTTCTTTCTTAACAAAAGACAATATTTTTATTTTCATAGTTTATTAATGTATATAGAAATATAATACAGTCATATCAAACAGAAAAGTATGATCAATTAATTAACACCTTAAAATGTATTACCAGGTATGTCTAGTTAGCATCTTTCCCTGAAAATTCGAAAATAAGTTTTGAAATGAGTTTCTTCTTAGAAGAAACATCAATTAGTTATGGGCCATGTGTGATACAAGCTTAGGCAATTATGTGTCTTTCGATATATGACTGAAGAGGCAGATTTTTTTCCTGCTGTAGGTTGCTATTTCTTTCTGTGGTAGACCAGTTGTCATCCAAGACTGTAAAACCCAGTCTTCTATTTACCCATAGCTGGGAGGAGAAGAGGATTCATACCTTTTTCCAAGGGTATTAGCATGTAAGTGAATGTAATGAGTTCGAGTGGAATTTGAATTCAGTTCTCCGATTTCTCAATCCAAGCTGCTATCCATTACTCCACCACGCCTCCAGAGAGAAGAAACATACAATGGCTAATTTTATTATGGTCATCTCTATCTTTTAACATTGTGAAAAATTAGATATTTTAGCAAAATATATGTACAACATTGGGATTTTAATGGTAGAACTTTAAAAAAAATTACATAGGGATGGCTGTTCTATGTGGTTGTGTTATAATTAAGATGTAATTTCTTCCCTGTTTTTAGCTCCAGAAACATGGGATCATATTATACTCAAGTTGTATTATACACAACAAAATACAGTATCTATTTCTGTTCATATCTGTCTGCCTGTCTGTCTGGGGGCATAATTGACTTGATAACAGATAATGGTATGATAGGGAATATATTTTTATCTTGCAGTATTGATGTAAGAAAGGGAAAAAGTCCAGAAAGCAATTAAAAATGAGTAAAAATCAATTATGATCTAAAAAGAGTGCCATTCCATAAAAATAGCAGATGAAATGGATCCGCTAAAGTTTATGCACTGAATGTTGTTTTTTTTCCCTTTTGTAAAGAAAAAAAAACGTGTGTGTAACAGTTTAACTGTTTTTATGATACCTGATGTGGAAACAAATGTACTAGAAATGGTTTTACAAGAAAGATTTCTTTGTAACAAGATGTATTTTGGTAATGTCCTTGAAAATGTAGGATGTATGAGTGGTATAATGGAATGAGAAATCAGATAGCCAAGTTCAAATTCCAGTATTGTTGTTTATATTTGTAATGCACAAATAACCTTGGGAAAGGTATGAATCCATTTCCTTGTCCACATCTATGGATTAAATAGTGGGAATTGAATCTGGAAAAAAAATCATTGTTTTTCTCATAAAAAATTTTAATGCAACATTCACTTGCAAAAAAATAATTATTTTTACAATTCAATATGTTTTGGCTTTAAATAACCCACAATATGTTGATAAACCATGAAAAAGAATTTGGTCAATTAATTAATTGAAAAATGTAACTTCTTGTCATCAGTAAATTTTAATCTACATTGTGAAATAAGTTTTATCTTGTTCTGATGAGCAATATATCCCTCTCAATTCAAGTGGGGAGAGTGTAGAAAAAATAGAATAGGGTTATTGTTATATACCTATGTACCTATGAACATTAATGGGTATGTCCCAGTCCTCATAAATACAGTGTGAGCTGTCAGTGTGGGAAGTTTTTGCTGTGTCAAACTCTCTGCCTTCGGGCAGAGAGGAACCCGGATGAGGCTATGCGAAAGGCAGAGTCTCGTCCGGGGAGATAGACAGATACTTGATCCTGCGTATACAGGTTATATGAGAAATTTTTGCCTGAGCCATTGGCTCGGATTTCCCCACATTAAATTTGGCCTTGTGCCACAGCCTACCTTGTGGGGTGCCAGGTAAATATCGTAATATGCCATCTAAGTAGTCCACCACTAGCAATGGTTTACTTACTACGTGCTGCTAGTGAGTATTGTATTTGTTGATGTTTCATTTCCAACCTCCGTTTTGGTTATCCCTCATTTACTAACCATTCCTAGGTTACAACAGTTACAACAAGATCTTTATTTGGCTTAACTTTTAGCTTAACTTTTTGAAGTTTTCTTTTCTATTCCTATGCCCTTTTACATTTTGGTGTTACATTTTCCAGCCTCTGTTAAACCACTTCCTCATATATTCAAACTTCTCTACTTGATTGGTTTTCACATTTCCAAATCATAGTTTGTATCTTGGGCTTTTTCTCTTGCTGACAACTATACATTCTATTTTTTTATAGTTGATAGTTAGTCCTTTCTTCTCACTTTCATCTACAGCCTTATCTAGGTGGTCTTGTGATTTCCCTTCTCTGTCTACAATCAACACAGTGTATATTGTTAAATTACACTCACTGCTAATAAATCCTGATAGAGTTTCTAGCTTCTTTAGGACAGCCTTACTGTAGAGGTTGAATAAATCTAGAGAGACGATATATCCTTGTCTTATGCTCTTTTCTATTTTTCTATACATGGAGAAGACTGAGAGATGCAAATATTTTATATGTTGTTTAAACAAAATTGAATTAATGTTTTTTATTAAACCTATGAGTTAGTTGATTTCCTTAATTTTATGAATTTTTATAGTTGTGCATAAATATGAAAGGAGTAATTCATTTAAGAAAGGAAATATTTGAAAAATATTCAAGCCAACATACTTGATTACAACCATAACAATTTTAAAAAGTTAAAGGATAACAGATAAGTCATAGTTTTAATTTAAAAAATCCATGATAACAACAACAACACTAATTCAATTTTGTTTAAACTGAATGCCAAAAATTTACATCACTTTGCATCTTCTATAGTTTATAATATATAACTTTTTTGTGTATTTATGTAACTGTTTTTGGCTAATTCTGGGATTCACATATTTGCTGGAACCAATTTAAAGTTATTCAAGTACACATCATTTATAACGGTCAAACTGAATTTTTATATATATTTTTTATACACACTTCAGTATATAATCTTTTTGCATAGGGGATATATATTATATAATACACGTAGAGGATATGTGTATTTAGGCAGCAATCTTTCATGTATACATGTTTCATTAAAGAAGACAGAGAAGGTACTATGATTAAGATTTTTATTTAATTTTTGCTATGTTCGGACAAGTGTTTTCTTTTCTGAACACAGAGTGTGTAGAACAGAAGAAAAATAAAATAAAAAGCTTAATTTCAGTACTTTGTCTGTTATCTTTAATGAAACATATATATATATATATATATATATGGATAATATTAGTGGTCAATATATATATATATATATATATATATATATATACATAAATTCCCAAGAGGATAGAATCCAGGTAGAACTCAAGCTTCTTTATGAATTTGTAGGTCTGATGAATTGGGCCATGATTACGATTCCAATGTAATAAATTATAAACATGGAATATTAGTGTTTGAGTTTTTATATATATATATATATATATATATATATATATATATATATATATATATATATATATATATATATATATATATATATATATATATATTTATTTATGTATAGAAACTGTACATGTATTCATGTATGTCTGCACACACATATATGTCTGCAGCATGTTTGGCAAACATATTCATATGCTTCATTCAAACTCTCCATTGTCCATGAATTTAGTGTCTTACAAGTAAACCAAGTATCATGAGTTCAAATCTTAATGGAGGCATAATATGCCCTTTCAATTTATCAGCTATACATTTTTGAGATATGGAGATAATAGCAAAAAATAGATATTACTCTCTTACCAATTGTTAACTTAAAAAATTCTACAAACTTTTGTGACCCATGACTGCTACTGTGTTCCATAATGCAACAAACATCATTATGTGACCAATGAAAAAAATGCCAGAAACTGCATTAACTTTCTGACCCTACACACCAAAAAATTTCAAAAGTATATATAAACTTTGTGACCTGAGATTGCTCTCCACCTAAATAATCCAAAATGAATTAATTTTGTGATCCTAACATTTAGCTGTTTTGCATCATTTAATAAAGATTATTTTCCCTTTTTACTGTATATGGAATCCCCTCAAAATACAGTGTTTTATATATTAGTTTTATATATTTGAAATTGCAGTAGCCTAGTTTTCAATTTTGGTCAAGATTGTTTTAGTAGTTGCCATAGAAGGATATGACTACACAACCAAGAAATTCAAATTCAGCTTGCATTGGCAAAACTAACATTTTGCTTTGCAAAAACAGTCACCTACAGAGTGCTAAAGGTTTTAAAAGAAAACAATAAATATGATGTTATTGTGACCTTCATTTTCTATTTACAGTTTTTAAGGTGAACAAGTCAGTGTTTTCCAATCTGCAAATTAGGCCATTACCTTAACTGGTTGCTTGAAGACATTTTTGGAAATATGTCTATAAGTTTTGGCATTTTCTCAAAAGTAAGTCATCCAGCCAGACTGTTGAATTAAAAATAAATATAAAACTACTGGTCTCTTGGCATTGATCTTCATTGTAGTCTATAATCTGAGAAAAGTATTCTTTTGTTCTTTGTAAACTGATCATGCAACTATATAGTGGCCTGTTTATCAAATTGGGGTTTGTTTTTATATCAGTAAAAATGAAAGGGGGTAGGTGTGGAGGTGTATAAGAGTTGCTAGCAAGGAAAATGGAATTAGTAAACAGTTTGGATTTCAGCTGTTTTGACTGGTGTTTACTTAACTTAGGAAAGGCATGAACCCACTTTTCCCTACATTGTATCTTACTGTTATGCCATGATAAGTGAAAGTAAAGAAAATGGATGAGTGAGTACTGAGGAAAACCACTTCCCCTTACAATATTACCAGTCCCTTCATAGTAGCAAAAGAAAGCCATTACCTGCATAGTCAACCTTGACAGGAGTCAATAAAATAAAAGTAAGATTGTCTGTATATATTTTCCCACAGAAACTGAAATATATATATATATATATATATATATATATATATAGATGTGTGTGTGGGGACACTTTGACTTTGACTTTATGCAAACTTGTTTTGCTAGATCAATTGTGAGTGAGTAGGTGCTATATACTTTCGTCCATGTGCTACATCTAATTTATGCTTAAATCCCTATATATATGTGT
>CAHIKZ030001879.1:3152500-3165000 GCA_903632075.3 Acanthosepion pharaonis
ACTGAACATACACAGAACACACACACTCTACTAAGCTGATAATCGAATCATCCTTGATAATGGCTAAAGGTATAGCCAAAAGCGCTCGGAAATATAAAACATTTGGACAGTTCTTACACACCCTTTGTCCAGAAAAGAAAGCTCTTGTCAGAACACAAGAAAAATTAAATAAAAAGCTCAACTGTAGTACCTTGTCTGTCGTTTTTAATGAAACATGCATAAAGGAAGGATTGCTGCCTAAATATATATATATATATATATATATATATATATATATATATATATATATATATATATATATATATATATATAAATTTTGGTGGTGAAACATAATTTCAGTTTTGTATGGAAAACAGATATAATTTAAATGTGAAATTAAAAATGACACAGACATTGGTTTCGTAATGACTGCATTATCATGCCAGTTAATGCGCCATTTATGCAATAATATTTAAATTAAATTGCATATCAACAACCAACACCACAAAAAAACACAACAAAAAATCTAGTAAATCCTCACAAATAGCACAAAAATACTATTGCATAAGCTGTAAAAAGGATTACAAATACTTGAAGTATTAAGCACAAAAACCTAACAACCCAACATAGGAATAAACATACTAAATATATTTTATTAAAAAAAAAGAGGATGAAAAGAATTGACATTTGAAAATGATGAATTTGACATAGCACAGCAAATAGAAGCCCTTGTGAAAGCCAGAAGTACTCAGACATTGTACAATTTATATTCAAATATGTACTGGAAACCAGGAAAATTATCTGAAATATAGAAAAATAAATTAAAAAATCTTTTAATATATATATATATATAAATATATATATATATATATATATATATATATATATATATATATATATATATATATTAACAATGTTGTGGGCTTTGAGTGCAATTTTTTGGTGAAGATTTATGTTAAATATGTAAACAAAGAAAGTGTACAAGAAACATACAAAACTTGAGTTTCTGCTATGAACATTTATTCCTTTTATGTTGATTGTATTGAAACAAACTTAAATGTCTCTTGTGTATGTCCATTTTCCTTTTTGGTTTTGAACTAATTTATGAGAAGTAAAGGATATGAATGGGTAAAGCTGGTTGAGCTCAAGTCAGCTAAAACACGTCCACCAATGTCATTGGTAAGTGGAAAAAGTTCTGTCATCAGTGGAGCATGGAAACTAACATCCCCCAGTGGAAATGCTGTTATTGTGTGATTCACATCTTGAAGCCAAGAGGAGAAAGGGAAAGACTGAGTCCTTTCCGGAAGTGGGGTCATAAAATTGCACATGTGACCAGAAACCTTTTCTGGTTTCTTTATATCTTGCCCATGGGAAAATTAATTTATTTTTTTATTTGTTATTATTATTTTATTTATTGGTTTTATTTTATTTTCTCCACAATACATATATATATATATATATATATATATATATAATCAATTCATGGCTAGGCAATAATACTATTAAAACACAAGGGACTACTGGTAGTGAAACAGAATGAAAAGACTTTAGAATGAACTGGAAATCCAATCTGAAAGAGATAGCAATTGATAAACTCATACTCCTGCTGGGGGGTGAGTGTGAACTGGATAATAGGTGAACATATCTATTCCTATTAAAGCAAAAAATAACTATAAATAAATAAATAGTAAATACAATTTCAAAGTTTAGGCAGAGATATTAGGAGTCTAGAGTTGAAGTAGACTTTAGAATGAAACACAATCCTAAACAGGAAACAAGGAAATATATTTATATATGCAAGATTTGTTTTGCATATGAGGAAAAGAATTTAAATCACACAAATTATCAACAAAATCATGCATAGGCCAACTAGAATTATGATATACAAACACACAAGAATTATACACATAAACACTTCCTGACAAGACACAAACATGTGAGGTCTGCTTAAACAATGAGAAACCTATTTGAGAAAACACATAAACAATAAAATAAAATAATAAATACCAGAATTTTCTTTTCTCCTCCATATTTCATACTGAAGCCTAAATAAAATTGAAACATGTTAAATTTATAAATATTTCCTATTTGTTCCTAATCCTAACGCACACACATATATATAAGTGAACATTGAGGTCAACACCCTGACTTCAATGTTCACTTTTATATTTACATATGTTCTATCCCATAAACCCATAAATGTTTTATAGCTATATTTTATCATACACACACACATATATATATATATATATATATATATAAAAAAAAAAAAGATATTTTTATGTTTATACATTCTTTTATAGATACAAATATTTGTCCATTTCATAATATATATATATATATATATATATATATATATATATATATATATATATATATAAGTGCACAGGTATGCAGAAAATAGAAAAGAACATGTTGGGTGCATAATCCAGAGTTCCTTAGTATTTTTGTTTTTATTTTTAAGAAGACAGTGCTCCATACAGAAGTAGAGCTTTATTATAATAATATTTTTTTGTTTAAAATATGATTCCTTCATGAAGAAATCATATTTTAAACAAAAAAAATATATATATATATATATATATATATATATATATATATATATATATATATATAAAGATGCTGTAGTTTTTCTTACACAAGAACTTTCAATCTCCTCCATGAAGTACTTGGGTAAGAAAAACTAAAGTGCCTTCCTTGATAAATTCCATCTTAACATCATGAAACTGGTTAGAGAACTAGAAAAGATTAAAAATGAATAGACATATTATGTCTATGCTATTCAATGAAACATGTTTGTCCGAACATATGCTGCTTAAGTAGACATTCAAGGAGACAGAAGATGAGAGTATTCAAGGAGATAAAAGATGACAATTGACATTGCATTTAAATTTTTGAAGATTATAGTTGACAGGAAAACAGGAAGCCAGAACTGAGTTCAACAAGTGAGGAATATGTGAGAAGAAACTGTTAGGACAGAACTTACAGTTCCAACCAGCAATTTTGGCAAGGAAACTAAAAGGCTTAACTGACAACCTAGTATTGTTTTTAAAATTAGAAAGTCAAGGTACAAAACAGGAAAGTTCAACATAACAGTTACCATGAAAATATTTATAGAAAAAGCCCAGGTAAGCTATGTTACTGCAATGAAAAAGTGTCTGGATCTGTGATATCAGGTCAGGACTGATAATGTTGCAAATTCATCTTTGAATTTTGTTGAGAATCTCTAGATACATAGCGGAAGCACCAGATTAAATATGCCATCAATATTTTCGATGCACATATAAATGATAGATTGATAAATGTGTAAGATAGATTCTGGTGAGAAAAATTGTTTAGTATGACAGAGTGAAATAATTTTCTTATCGGCAGACTTAGCATTTGATTCAATGCAACTGTTCCCCTTCATATCTTTGAAAAACATGAGACTAAGAAGGGACAGTGATTTACCCTGTTGGTGGTTAGCATCAGCCATATGCTGATGGAAGGCAAAAAAGGTTTATTAAATGATTAATAGAGAGAAGTTTTGTTTTGGGGACATTCAAATTAACAAGGTATACCTGCATTAATGCAAAAATATCTAGAGAAGTGACCATTCAAGATATTTAATAAGAAAGATTTAATCAAAGCAAAAAATCTGCCAGACACACCCTTGAACTTGGGAAGAAGACTATGCCAAAATCCTGTTAAATGCTTTCAGATATTTCCCACTCTTATCTTTCAGCAATAACCTTCAGCACATCAGCAGTTGAACTAGAGACATAAAAGCTATATATATATATATATATATAAGTGATAGAAATTATTAGGAGGATTTGAGATAATCATAATTAAATAATTCATCGAGTCTAGAAGAAATCTCAACAGAATGCAGAAAGCACTGGATGGCCATTTCGTCCTATATTTGGGACACATCAGCAGTGCGCATCCACTAGTGAGAATTGAAACCAGGATAGTTACGATATCAGGCAAACGTCATACCAACTGTACCAACAGGCCTCGGTGATAAAGAGGTAATGAATTAGACTCAATATAGCACCACTCAATCACATATTCCACTTAATTATGATTATCTCAAATCCTCCTAATAATTTCTATCACTTGTATACCATTGCTTGAACCGGCTTCTAATGCTCTGGATGGAGCGGCTTGGGGATAGTAGTCTTGGCTCTTGGGGGCACAGTCCTATGGGTAAGAGAAACTCAGATGAGTTCCACTATGGAATATTGATCAAGTGGCACTATATCGAGTCTGATTCGTTACCTCTTCGTCACCAAGACCTGTTGGTACAGTTGGTATGACATTTGCCTGATATTGTAACTGTCCAGGTTTCAATTCTTGGGAGTGGATGTGCACTGCTGATGAGTCCCAAACATAGAATGAAACGGCCAGCCAATGCTTTCTGCATTCTGTTGAGGTTTCTTCAAAACTTGATGAATTACTTAAGTATTATATATATATATATATATATATATATATATATATATATATATATTAGCTCTGTATTCACATTGAGCTCTCAGGATTTCATCCTCCTTGGAATTACCCATTCGGTTTACCAAGTTTTTCGTAACTTAAAATATATATATATATATATATATATATATATATATATATATATATGTACAGCAAGAACTGTAGAGCTGAGAGGATACAGGGCCTAAGGAGAGAGTTAAGGGTATTCAAAAAAAGGTACAAGCAGTTTAGTGAGGAAGAACGTTATTCACTATCAGAGCTGCAGGATATTGTAAGATCAAGACTAAAATCTATTCGTAAAGATGAGTGGCATCGAAGGAGAAGGAAGGAAAGAGTGAAGAAAAGATCATCATTCTTCGCAGATCCTTTTGGCTTTACAAGGAAACTGCTTGGGGATAAGTGGAGTGGTCAGTTAGAATGCTCAGCAGATGAGATTAACAACTATCTCCAGAACACATTGGGTGACCCTGTAAGAGACAAGGATCTCAGCCATACAGAAGCCTTGGTTAATCCAACCCATCCGACAAGTGACTTTGAATTAGACGAACCAAGCTGGAATGAGATTAGGGAGGTAGTGAAGGCAGCTAGATCAGCCTTAGCTCCTGGACAGAGTGGAGTTCCTTACAGCATCTATAAACACTGTCCAAGCCTTCTCCAGCTCGTTTGGAAGATACTAAAGGTAATATAGCGTAGAGGTAGAGTTGCAGACCAATGGAGATTTTCAGAGGGTGCGTGGATCCCTAAGGAAGAAAACTCCAGAGATTTAGACCAATTCAGGAGTAGCTTACGGTCAAATCACGCTGAAACACCGGTTCTCATTCGATCACCGAAGTTAAGCATCGTAGAGCCAGGTCAGTACTTAGATGGGGGACCGCTTGGGAACACCTGGTACTGTAAGCCCCCAAAGTCCAACCCTTACCTCACAGTCGGTGTGGGGGGGGGTGTAAACGGTAGTGTCAGAGCTATGCCACCCGGAACTTCGTTCCTGGTAGGGCCACCTAAGGTGGACAGGTCTGACACACACGCCGGCTAACAAGGGCTCTGGTGAAAATCCAAGGAGCGTCAGCATCGGTAACCGGCGGCTTCTGGTCGTTCCTGTCTGCGTCTGTGGGAACCCCGCGGCAAGCAAGAACGTTATTCGAGTAGGCCTGGGTACCCTACTTCTGTAATTTATCCCAAGAATTTTCTTCTCATAACAGGAAGAAGCCGGCTCAATCTGCCCAGGGTGAATGCCGCATCAGTACAGTACAGTATCTCCTTATTGTGCACCAAAAGTAAGATCTTTTTCAGTATTTTATCATGGCATCTGACAAGATTTCTTTTGGTTAATAATTATATCAACACTTCAGTACAAAAGGGGGGAATTCCAGGTTTTCCGAGATGCCTTGAACATACTAGAGTAGTCACGCAGATATTAAGAGAAGCTAAAGAGAATAAGGGTGACCTCGCCACATTGTGGCTGGACCTTGCCAACGCATACGGGTCCATTTCACATAAATTATTAGAAGTAGCCCAAAGGAGATATCATATACCTGAGAAGATCAGCCTATTAATCTTGGACTATTATAACAATTTTAAAATGAGAACCTCTTCCAGGTTTATAGTTTCTGATTGGGACAGACTCAAAAGGGGTATTATTACTCGCTGTACAATCTCAGCTACCCTATTTACCCTCGCTATAAATATGGTGGTCAAATTGGCTGAAGTCAAGTGTCGAGGCCCTATGATGAAGACAGGAGTGCATCAACCACCGATCAGAGCGTACATGGACGATCTGACCATTACAACATCTTCAGTCATGGGGAGTAGGTGGATCCTTCGTAGACTTGAAAAGTTTATTGCGTGGGTGAGAATGAGTTTCAAGCTTGCAAAGTCGAGATCATTAGTGATAAAGAAGGGAAAAGTAGCAGATAATTTCAGGTTCTTGATATGAAGATTAGAGCTAATAAATGGCAGACTACCTGTCTCCAGGTTGAAGTTGGATGCCATGGTTTTGCAGGAAGATCTGTATGCAGTGCTCTAAGTCAGCTTGGAGTCAGGGGAGTAAAAAAAGAGAAAGGCCATCAGGGCTCTATCAGAAGCTGCAGAGAAAGCCTCAAAATGGCTATGGATTAAAAGATCTGTTCCATGGAGCTCTATGGCGGAGATTGATGGGCATTGAGGGGCAAGTGGGAAGGAAGGAAAAGGGATATGTGGAGGGATGACCTAAGTTACTGTTTGTGCGGAGGGTCTTTTTATTTTTTTATTTTTTTATTTTTTTTCTTAACCTTTTTCAACAATGCTGTCTTCGTGTTTCTAACTGGTTTTTTTTTTTTGATTTCCTAGTCAGGAGTGGAGAGAGGAGGAGTGTAAAAAGGAAAGAATTGGGGGTGGTGGTGGGAAAAGAAAGCAAGAAACGTTTCTGATCATAATTCCTATGACCAACGAATGAGTTCGATATTTTGTTTTCTTTTTTTTCTTTTTTTGGTTAAAGTAATGCTTCATATGAAAGGAAACTTTTCTTGCCATTACCTACCTGTTATGTCGAACTGTTTGTTGAGAATCTGGATCTTTCCACGTGGTGGACCTAAGATGAAAAAAAAAGACGAGAATGTTGTCTATTCTTTTTTGTATCATCTTGGCTGAGGAGGAAGTGACGTAAGTCGTTAATGATTGGTCACTTGTAAATTTCAAGATCAGCAGTGGCAGTTATTTAATGAGTCCATCTGTTGCATGCTTGGCATATTTTTTTTGCTTCAGGATTGCCTGCCGAAATAGTACTGTTTTGATAGGGTCTCTTGCGTGAACAAGTATGCTGTTGCAAGACCCGAAACTTGTCATGACCCCAAGTCATAACATCACTGACGAGGCAATTCTGTGCACTCATTGGAATGTTTTCATGATAAATATATATATATATATGCATATATGCCAGAGTAAACAAACAGTAAAATATTTGTTAAGATCGTACACATTAAAAGTTCTGAATATCAAGTTGGAAGGCCAGACTTGTAGAGCTGTTTAATGTTTAGAAAAATGAATGCTGACCAGACCACTGCTGCAATTTCGGCTACTATTGTCTCCTCAGGTGCTTTGTTCAGCAAATCAATGACATGGAGCTTAACAACTTAAGCACTTTTGTTCAAAACCAGAAGTAGTGGAGGGGGGGTGTAAAAAAACAAATAAAAAAAATCTTTTATCCAGGTTCAAATAACCCCAACTTCTTAACGTATTTATGCTTGTTCATAATCTTTGACCTCCCATTCAGTAATTCAGTGCTGTTCTTATACGTTGCTATAGCTAGTTTCTCTTCTTGACATAGCTTACACTTATTTCCAATTATTGTGTTAGTCTTTAGAGTTCTTAATATATTCCATTTAATGTTTGTTAGAAAAATAGATTAACTTTGTTGAAGACTTATTTCAATTATTCTTATATTTATTTCTTGGAGTGATTGCTTGATGTTAAAAATTCTTCATTTTCAATTGAACTCTGGTTTTGACTCTTGAAATTACTTGCAGAATTTTTTCAGATTTTTCCCTTCAAGCACAAAGTAAGAAATTGCCACAACTTTGTCCATATATGGTGATCAAAGTTTAATGACAATCATAAGGTATTTCTTATCTGGCATCAGTACTGGATGTTAATGATGATCTTCCTCTTAAAGCAAATGCCTTCAAACTGTACAAAAGATGTGTATGTATGAACTGCAGCACAAATGAAAGAAGCAAGAGCAAATGATAATAAATTGGAGACAAACTGATTGATTAGCTGTAAAAGAAAAATTCTGACAGACATATTAAAGGTCAAAGAGAGACAATGACTGGGTTCAGGATTCATTGATCTAGCTAAATAATGATCTTAGATATAAACTTGAAAAAATGGCAGAAAATTAGGTGGACTGATAAATAGTGTAAAATGGTAGAATAAAGAATTGTTTATTTTAATATTAAGTAATTATTTAATAATAAATATAAAAAAGAAAGACAAGACCAATTATAGATATGAGAAAGATTTATTGGAATAAATTTATTTTACTTATAACTGCAAGAAAGTATAAAAGCATAAAATAATATAAATCAAATGGTTGAAGTAATTGAGAAAAATACTAGAATCTATTGTTTATTTAAATAATAATTGCAAGAATGAATGGTTAGGACAGGTTAGTAGAATTAATGACATTTCAACACTTATTAAGTCATTCAATGCTGAAGTCAGCTTCACTTTTTTTATTTTTTTTTGTTTTATTTTTTGTTCATTTGTTTAAAATCCTGAATTAAATATATAGTGATTTACTAAGCAAAACTTAAAGGTGATACAAGGACAAAGCTATGGAGCACCCAGTGAGGATCAAAATCACTATTCAATCATAATTGATCTAGCAAGACAAGCTTGTTAACCATTAAACCATGTTGAAGTGCCCATGAACTAAGTATATAAGTCAAAAGTACAGTAAAGTATAGATCAAAAATCACATTTAATAAGTAGTTTTAATGCTACTCGTTCTACATTAAATAGCATCAAGAACATCTCCATAAAATCATGCTATTGTAAAAATACATCTATATACAATATTGCTGCTTTTCAAATTTCTGGGTCTATTATAATTAAATTGTTGGATTTTGGTTGCTCTGCCTGTTAAAGTGACTTTTATTCATTGGCTATAATGTAAAGTAACATTGGTCCACTCACCACAGGTTCATGCGTTTGAGACGAATTTCAACTTCCCTTCTCCTCTACCATTTTTTCAAGTTTATATCTATGATCATTCTCCTCCCCCCCCGTCACCTTATCTTGCTTTAGCCTATTGAGTTAGTAGTCACTGCCTGCCGATGGAGCACGGACAGGTTTATTGGTTGAAATAAATTCTATGCCTACAATAAATAACCATGAGGAGAACTATTAAGTTACCATATAGCATTGTCTTAATCACTTATTGTTTGCTTTCATCTTTATAGTTTACATTCTTATGTTATTTTATTGAGTTAAAACCAAAGAATACTATAAAGTTGACACTTTGTTAACATCTAAGCCTGAAAAATGTTAATACCTCAAGCCGGAAAATTGTGTGCACGCATGAAACAAACTGTCACTTTTATATATTTCCACTTTTTATATATATATATATATATATATATATATATATATATATATATATATATATATATATATATATATATATGGGAGAATATATATATATATATATATATATATATATATATATATATATACTAGACAGGTACCTGACATAGCCCAGGTGTACATGGCTGCAATTGTATAATTGCACCTCCCTGTATACCTGCACCCCCTGTCTAGAAATGTTTGCCTGCATCCCCGCTTGCATGCATCATCCATTGGTATACTAAACTACTCCCCCTATTCATCTTTTTTATGGCATGTGCCCCACAAGTGTTTGATTGTTCTTAATGAAGGAATTTCATCCTTCTTGTGTGGTCATTGCTTGGGGTTAAATTGTTTCAGTAAATGGTCACAATAACTTTCAAATAGTATGGCATTTTTCATAAATCTAATAATCATCAAACAAAAACAGGGATGAAATGTCAGAGCTTGATTCAATTGCAAACATGAATACCGCTCTCCTTTTTTGCACATTTTCTGTAAAGCTTGGGTTAATAAGAGGTTCTTCAGGAATTTTTCCCTTTTAACATTTTAATAATCCTTCTCAAACAATCTTTACATCAAAGGTTGTTCAAATGCCAATTTAGGATGGAATGATATAAAGAAAGTATTGGCTAAATGGCAAAAGCCACTTTTGAACCTAGTTTGTCACAGATTTCATCTACTTAACTGAAATAATCTAAACCAAACAGACATAGCAAATTTGGAAAGTATTGTATGAAAAAACAGGGAGTTATGGCTTAAAAACAGGCTTTTTGAACAGTTTTTTTTTTTTTGTTATATGCAGGGAAGCAAGCTGGACTAAATCCACACTATCTGATTTCTTACATGACATGATGGCAAATTTTTTGCAGTATATTTGAAGAAAATTAGATAAAAAATGAGGAAGTTATTCAAGTTTTTGTTTTAAGTGGTATGAAAAACATGATTTTCTTACAGTTTCTGCAATTTTTTGTGTGAAGCCAATGTCACAGACAAACTATCATGCACTCTATATAAACCTCATGACATGAGTTTTGTTTTACAAGTGCAAAGAACATCAGCACATCTGGTAAAAATTTTGTTGCCTGTAACTTTGCTTTGGTTTTTTTTTAAAAGTCATACCCAACTTCAGTTTTATCGATTTTTCTGCCAAACCAGGGGGTGCCTGGAGATTGCAAGGTTGGTCTTGACCTACTTTGGTAAAATAAAAACATGTGTGTACAATTTCATCAAAATTGGTCGAGAAATGTGAACATGCATAAATAGCACACACACACACACACAAACACACAAGCAGACACACACACATCTTCTGTTTTATAGATATAGATATATATATATGATATTTTATATATAGCTTTTGATATATATATATATGTATGTATATATATATATATATATATATATATATATATATATATATATATATATATATGGGAGAATATTATATATAAATTTGTATATATTACAACAATGTAAGGTAATTGAATGACAGAATGGTATAATTCTTTATAATGTGTTTTGTCTTCTAATAGGAATTTGTCAGACTTAAGTAATGTTCTTATTGAAGGAATTGTATATATGTTGTGGGGAGGGGAGGAAGGTGGTGCAAACATTGGTTATAATTATATACCAAGAGGAAATGATGAAGATGTGGGGATGCTGAATTTTAAATTTTGGACTTTTCAAATTTTTATGTTTTCAAATTATTTAATTTTTCAAATTTAAGAATGAAAGATTTTGAAATAATATTTATATATATATATATATTTTTTTTTTTTGTCTGGCATGTCTGGACACACAGCTTTGCCAATCTCATTCAGTTTCTCTTCACTTTTTTTTTGTTTTATCATTGTTGTTTTTAAATATGCCACATTGCAACAACAGATGTTTTGGGTATATAATCTCGCCAATTTCATTTAGTTTCTTTTTATTTATGTTTTTATCACTTTTGTTATTAAATTGTGATAATAGAAGATCTACCTAAAACAGTGAAATATTTTAAGAGCCTGGATGGATTTATTTATCAGGGATTTCTATATTTTTCACCTTAGTAAATTGGTTCCTGTTTCAATTATAACAGCATTTTAAAAATCAAAATTATAGTCACACTCATTATGGTGAGCAACTAATGCATTGACTGATTTTTTTTAACAGTTCTCTTTTGTGTTTATATAACCTTTTATTTAAATTCCTCAAGGTCTCTCTTACGTATTCCTTGTGACACATAATACAGTTTATCATGTAAATTCCTACTTCAGGTTTTAGATTGTTATTATTTTGTTTTCTATTAATTAAGTCTTCCATTTTTTTAGAAGCAGTTGTAACACATTTTATGTTATGTTTAGATAAATTATTTTCAATTCTAGTTGTAATAGTGTTAGTAGGTGATGTAATGTATCTCGTTTCATTAAGTTTGTTTATATCATTCATTCTTTTGTATTTAAAAATTTGATGAGCTTTGTGTTTTGCATTAAATATGAAATGATTAGCTTAGGTGGAGCTTAAAAGTATTTTCAATGTATTTCTCCTCATCATGTAAATATTAAGGGCAATAAATTCTAAGTGTTCTCTAATAGAATCAGACAATTATTCTGGATTTATTTTCTTATGATGAGAACAGAAATTCATGAGCTCATTTTTTGAAGATCATAATTAACAGGAAAGCAAGAAGACTGAAGAGAACTCCAAAAGTGTGAGAGAAGAAACTATTTGGATATAACTTATAGCTACATCTAACTGTAAAACGATGAGACTGAGCTGCCAATACTAAAATTATTTTATATATACAGTACTAATGTTTCTCAAACAATAAAATATGACTCAGTTCCTCATATTTTGGACTATAAACCCAATTTCTAAAGGATATTGGGTCATCCACATTGACTATTTGCACTATAAATTCACTGTTGAAAGTGATATTGTTGCACACAATCAGGAAGTGT
>CAHIKZ030001879.1:3170000-3342500 GCA_903632075.3 Acanthosepion pharaonis
GATGGTCAAAAGCTTAGCAGACTATTGAGAGACAGCAAAGAAAAGAGTACTGAACTTTTATGTGATAGCTGTCCTCTTATATTGCAGTGAATTCTGGACAATCTCCTCAAAAATGAAGAATAGACTTAAAGCAACAGAAATGTGGTTCTACAGAAAGATGCTGAAGATACCATCGACTGAAGATGTGAACAATGACCAGGTTTTAGTGAAAATGGAAACAAAAAGGAAACTTATAATTAATATCAGGAAGAGGCGGTTGAAATTTCTGAGGCACATAATGAGGAAGGAGGGCTTGGAAAATCTGATACTCACAGGACAGATTGAGGGAAAGAAGAAAACAGTGTATAGCATACTTGATAGGCTTGAGTAAATGGATGGTAGAACAGGGTTTGGAAGAAATAACAAAAAGACAAAGTTTATTAAGAGTTACGAGAGACAGGAAGGTGTGGTGGGCCATGATCAAAGGATGAAGGGACATGGCACATAAAGAAGAAGCCAGACATACAGTGGCGTAGCTAAGGGGGGGAGGGGGCTGACCGCCCTGGGTGCCAGCACAGGAGGGGTGTCACAATGTCACCCCCAACAAAATTTTTCAACCAGGCTCAGGTGCCAAAAATAGTCTGAAAACAGTGGTGGAGACACAGGGTTTCGCAGGCAGGCATATGACCCCCCAGAAATAATTTACGACACCCCAGTTTTGTCTCCCCGTCAGAAATTTTCTAATAAATTGTTAGGAAAATTGTGAGTAGGAAAAATAGCAATGTATTCAGCTTTCATGTGTTTCAGTTGCTACAATCTTGGTTACTAACAAGAGACATTGTTGTAACATTTTATCGGATGATATGGTGTTTTAACTCTGTATCATTAATAACAACAAAGCGAAATACGAAGCCAAAAGTGCAACGATTTCAGTCTTGCCTGTGTATCAGTTCGCTGAGATACAATTTTCCATTGAGTGAGTGATATACATTTGAATATAGCTACTAGTGTTGGGACGATTAATCGGATTTGAGAATCGGAAAAAATGGGACTTTTTGGGGTATCGGAAACGGTATCGGAAAAATTTGTGCCTAAACGATTTTTTAAAATTTTTAACTTAATTTTCCATTATTGGTACTAATGATAAATATTTATTGTTTTTAAATTATCACTAAAACTAAAATCATAATAACATCAAAATACGATGTAAATTTATTTTACTTATGTAAAGAAAAACAAAAATTTAAACTTTGCATAAATTCTCTAGGTAACCTTTAAAAGAATGCAGTTGATTTACAATGTTCCGAAAAATGCTTAAAAATTAAATAGAACATTTTTGTCAAGAAAAATACTTTCAAACATCATTGACAATTAAATGGTACCCAGAAAATGAATGCAACGGAAAATTGGACACCGGAAAATTAGCAACAGAAAATTACGTCAACCATGTATTGCCGTGTTTTGTATTTAGTTGTTCTGAAAGTGAACAGTTGCATTTTAAAAATCTTTTGACTTGAACAGTTAATTTTGTGCTACTGGATTTTGTCTTGGATCATACATGCAAACAGTAACGTACCGGTCAGTAGAGTAAAGTAGAGGTAGAGCATGTATGAAAATTTAGCTACAGCTAACCATTCAGCATAGGGTGAACGGGGTCATTGGGGTGACATTTGAGCTGACCGCCCCAGGTGATGTTTACTCTAGCTACGCCACTGCAGCCATGACATTTGTTATCCTTTGATATATGTATAAATTATAGCTGATTCAAGGGCAGATAATTAAGACTTGTATGACAGTCTCAGAAATTTCCCATACTGTATGTTCTGTCATTATATCATATATCAGAAATAGGCATACCGTTAACATTCATTGGTACCCGACTTCCTGCTCTTATTTATATTTACTTATCATGTAAGGTCTTTTGATATTGTCTTGGAGTGGCTCTGGGACACAGGTGCTAATAAATTCAAGCAATGTGTTAGTGTCAAATTTTGCATGAAGCCCAGCAAATCCATTAATGCTTTGTCAGATTTTAGGGAAAATCCTTTAGATCAAACACAAGTTTTTGGTTTGTATGCTCATTTCAGAGCTAGTTGAGTAACCAGTCAATATCATGAGCATTAAATATATTTGGATCATACCAACCATCAAGATTGGAAATGGAGGCATTCTGTGTCATAACATGGCTGATCAATGAAGGTGGTTGCTAGGTGACCAACTCATCTTGCTTCATAGCTAGGTGTCCAGAACAGGAGATCACTCATGAATTCTTGTTTTGTTCACCAGCAGTGTCCTGCAATATGCATTCTGTGTTCACGTAAGATTGTAGAAATATGAGGGATAGGTCCATAGAGATATGATTTAGTTGGATATTGTCTCCAGTATAGATTTCAATATCCGAGTGTAGGTTCCATCAAGCTTAGACTGTAGGGTTTTAGTTATTATCCAGGCAGTGGCACCATACATTAACACTGCCTCTACAGTGACTCAACAGAATCTTTGCTTGAAGTTATCTGATAGAGCAGATTTCCAGATTATATCCATTTTATTGAAGGTGGCCCAGGCTTTAGCAATGCAAATTTTCACATCCTTTTCAGTAGAATTTATCTCACTTCCTAGGTATGTAAATGATTTAACATCTTTCATTGTTTCACCTGAGACAGTTTGTATTGAGCCTTACTAGTTAAAGCCTAATTCACACTAATTTACTGAATTCATAGGCTTCAACCAGCAAGGTTCAATACAACACCTAATACAAGATTCATAATCATTAAGGATGACCAATAATCAGAAAAAAATAAAAAGTATAGAAAATCTTTTTTTTAATTATTTCACCCCAAGCAAGGCAATAATTCCACCAAGAACCCAGTGGGTACATAGAGTGAAATAGAATAAGAAGGCATTAGCGAAGGGAAAGGACTATAAAAGAGCAGGTTTCAGGAAGACAGAAAATGGTGATTGACGTTGCATATTTGCAAACTTTTTCATGATGACCATCACTGAACAATTGATCAGCTCTCTCGTATGACGAGATTGGAATCAAAACCATTGCTGAAATTCAAATGGAAACACAAATGGTATTTGGAGGCCTTCTGAAAAGGAATTCTACTAATTTTAAAGTGCAGAAGAAGTGCTGGGATTTCTATGTATGTACCCAAGGGACTATTTCTTAGGGAATGATGGCCAAATTCTAGAATTCACTCAATAAAAGGTAGAAGGCAAAAATCATAATCTTCACTTCCAACCAACTCCTCTTTCATTTAAATCAAATACCTTATTCATCATTACCATGGTTAATGAGGTGTGTGGTTTAAATGAAAGAGGTGATAGGAAGTGAAGATTATGATAAGGAAGATAGATAATGATTGACTCTTGACTTGAAAATTTTAAAACTGAAGTGTTCAGGGAAGCACTCACAAAGGAGTCTGTTCAACAAAATGGCAGTTCTTGGGAAAGAGCTGTCTGCATGGAAATGCACATATTGGAATAATGAAATACATTTTTTTGTCTGGGAACTTTCTTATACCATTTTGCAGAACGATAGGAAATAACTGCTTATATAAATGACAAATACAAATGAGATGCAAGATAATAATTTGATTTCATCTATGCTCAACATGGATGTTACATTTACTCATTTCATTATGAACATTGTAGACACTTGGATATAAAGTAACCCTCTGTTTTTAGCCAAGAACTCATTAATATATGATATGCCTATAGGTTAACACTAATTTTTAACAATGATGGAAAAACAATTTGTGGTAACAAAAAACTATATTTTATGACTCATACCAAAAACTTTCACTAATGTTTGTTATATTGTCTTGTACTGTCATAAGGTATCTAACTTTAGATTTGCATACTTTGTGTTTGATATGATGAGGTTTGACAGCAATACCAACATACCATAATCTAAAGTAATAAAAATGGTAATGCCAAACAGTGAGTATTAGTGTGAGTTGAAATTTACAAAATGTTTGTCTTAATACAGTTTTTTCTCAAGTCTACTAGCTATTATCACTCCTATTTTTTTAATCATTTCACCCCAAGCAAGGCAATAAAGCCACTAAGCTATAAGTAGTTACTGAGTGTTAGAGAATATGAGAAAAAAAATTATTAAGAAGCAAAAACAATATGAAAATGTGATTAAGAAGACAGAAAATAATGATTGACATTGTATTTAATATTAATGAAGAACAAATTTCACAAGTGAAAAGTGAGCAGGAAGAAAATGTTAACATAGAACTTACAGTTACATCTAACCATTTCAATTATGAAATGATGATACCTTACCACCAATTTAATACTGCACTTCAATTCATAAAATCTAGATACTATAAAGGAAAGTTGATTAGAAAAATTACCATGAAAATATTTATAGAAAAGGGTACAGGGAAGCTATATTTGGCAGTGGAGAAATGACTGAATCCAAGATTCCAGGTGGTCAGGACAAATAACATTACAGATTCTTCTTTGTATTTTATCAATAATCTCTAAATACATAGCAGAAGCACCAGACCAGATGCGGCAGCAATATTCAATACAAGGATGAATGGTAGACTTATAAATATATAAGAAAGATTCTATAAAGAAAAATTGTCTAGCACAATACAGTGAACCAAGTTTCTTAGCAGTGGACAAGATGGAAGCAAAAAGGTTCTCTCAGATGACTAAAGAGATCAGTCCAATTTTGGAAGAATTAGAATTAACATGTCATTTGTTATCCCAGTTAATGACAGATTGTAGGTCATTTTTGATGTCAGCTGCCAATTTGACCTTGTCAAACTAAACGGATTTACTATTAAACAAGAGTAAATAGTTGTGTCATCAGCATAGACACAGAGTTCAAGAACTGATGACATCAGGAAAGATGTTGATGAAAATTAGGAACAACATAGGTCCAAGGATAGATCCCTAGGGGAGACCTGCATGAATGCAAAAAGATCTAGATGAGTGGCCATTCAAGACATTTTTAATTTTGTGATTTGATAAGAAAGATTGAATCAGTTAAAAAATTTGTCCAGAAATACCTGTATTCTAGTACTGCTGGGGATTTCCTTCCTACCCTTTTATACAGATTAGTGTGGAAAGTCAATATCTTAATTATATCATTATTTTTTCTTCTAGGCTTATGTCCTACTTATTTTAGTTGTTGCAAGTCTTAATATGATGTGTTTATTTGGTAAAGCTCTTTGTGATTCCATAGCACCAGTTTATAGGGTCTCATTAAGAACTGTCTTCTTTAAAACTTAGTAGATGAATTCACATGAAGCCATTTTTAATTGATCATTGATCTGAGAAAATGATTGTATATAAATGGTTGAATACAGATAATATTTTAGGCATTTCTGAACATGTTGCGCTCCATGCATAACATCCCTATGAGAGTTTAGAACTGATGAGGCTACTTCTGAATTATAATATTAAGTATGAAGAGTTTTTGCGTGTAGCTAGCATAAAGATACACACACACATACACACAAACATACATACATAGATAAATACATACATACATACATGGTCTGTTTTTCTTTAAAATATTAGCTCTGGATTTACATTGAGCTCTCAGGATTTCATCCTCCTTGGGATGACCCATACGGATTACCAAGTTTTTTGTAACTCAACTATATATATATATATATATATATATATATATAGATAATATTAGTGGAAAATATACATACATATGAAAAATATATATCTAAAAAAAAATTTCCATACATGTATATTTTCAGAAAAAAATTTTCCAAGAGGAAGGATCCAGGTAGAACTCAATGTCTAGGACAGAGTAAGGATATAATAAAAAGGCTTTAGTGTTTAAGCCTTTTTATTATATATATATATATATATATATATATATATATATATATATATGTAATGAATGAATGTTCAGGTAGCATTTTTTTTAATCATTTTACTCAGGCAAGATGCGAATGCAACTAGTATGCAGACGATTACAGAGAGGGAAACTGAGAGAAAAAACTGGGTATAGGGGTGGGGATTGAAGAAAGGATGAAATATGAATGAGGTTCAAGATGACAGAAGATGGCAATTGACATTGCATTTAAATTTTTGAAGATTGTAGTTTTCAAGGAAGCAAGTAAATGGTAGAAACAATGCAAGAAAAGAAACTGTTGGAGTAGAAGTAGTGGTTACATTTAATTATTTCAGCAGTAAAAGTGTGGGTTCTAGATGCCAATCTAGTAGCATGCTTAAATTCATGTAATTGGGGTACCATAGACAAAAGCTTGCCAGAGTGAAGTTGCCATAAAAATATGTTTAGAAAAGATGGATATTAGTACAGAAATTGGAATTAGTTAGCTGAGTTCAAATTCTAACTGAATTACCTTTTGCACTAATGTTCTTGGTTTTGATGAAACTGGAAGCTTCTAGTTCTGAACCTGCATGTTAGCAGTGAATTTAGTCATCAGTGCCATCATCATAAAGGAAGCAATCAGCAAAAGAGAAATTAAATTCTTGGATATGAAATAAAGCCAAAGATGATAACAATTATTATTATTATTATTATTATTATTATTATTAGTTGTAGTAGTAGTGCTTTGATATAAACTTATTAAAAAAGAATCTATGTTAAATTGGCAGAGATTAAAATTTTAATTTCATATGATGAAGTTAAACTGCAAAACTTTCCATTTTTAATTGGGGCACATTTTTATGTCTATCATATTTTTCTTATCTCAAACTTAAAGCAGCTTCTAATCTTACCCTAAATTATTATCCATGAACAGTCTGTGTGAGTGAGATTGATTGCTGATGAGTGAGGATTGCTTAATGAAATCTTGGAGTTTATCATTAAAATTCTTCTTTTTCTCTGTGCTGTGTCCCTTCTTGGAAGGCATCTTTCACTATCCCAATGTGCCTTTGAATTTCAGTGTTTCACTTTCTATCCTCTTTTTGTACTTGTTTGATTTTAGTACCTCCAATTTATAATCTGTATGATAGGCTATTCCTTTTGCTAACAACTATGCAGTCTTTCTTCTTGCAATTAACGTTTAGTCCTTTCTTCTTGCCTTTTCTTCACTACCTTCTGTAAAAGGTCTTGTAGTTTTCTTTCTATATCTGCTATCAACATGTACAACACATACTGGGTATGATGATAGACTACATTTGGCAAGTTCTATGATCAGGAGATTTTGAAGAGTATGGAACCACTTCTTAATTTCTATTGTTCCCAGGTCCACTCTGATCCAGGGTGGTAGCATCTGTTAGGGTCCCAGCTATAGGCAAATAGTTAACATTCAAACTGGGGTTAAAACACTATGAAAGCATAAAAATACATTTTCCAGCAATAGATTTTAATAGCTTAAAAAAATTGCCAAAGAAAAAATTAAATTTTGGCATTAAATGACCCATAAACCCATTGATAGCAAATTGGTTTTGGTTTGTTTAACTAAACCGTTTGGTTTGTTTAACAAACCAAACCAAACCAAACTAAACCAATCTGCTATCAACATGGTATCATCTGCATATCTTATGTTGTTAAGATTGTGACCAACAATAATCAGTCCTGGTAGGACATCTAATTCTTTCAGAATCACCTCACTGTATAGGTTGAATAAGTCTGGTGAGAAGACACATCCTTGTCTTACACCCCTTTCTATTTGTGTACATTTACTGAACTGACTTTCTATCCGAATACAGCAGTTTTCTGCCAGTATATATTCCGAATTATTCTAATATCCTTCCCAATTATTTTCCACCCTACAAGATGGGATGTGGCAAGCCTCCCACTGACTATTGTTACTTCCAAGTTCGTTATTCCATTGGCGAGTAGCAAACCAAATTTATAACAAACAACTTCCACTCAAACAACTTCTTCCCATGAACCAATGTTTGGTGGTGTTTCCCTGATAACTACAGTCTTAATCTATTCAATTCTAGGCTTAACTGTTATCTTCCTCACCTATCTGCATTAACTGTGCCTTTTACTCTGTAACCTTCTACATCAAGTGGCCCCTGGGCCTTTTACAGGGTGGACCTCAATGTAAAAACAAATATCACAGTTACCTAGCAATTCAAAATGTTCTTTATATTATACACAAGTACAATATTTATCTACCATCAACTTATCCTATTCAGAAATCAGTTTCACTACATCTTTGTTACAAAATTTTGTAGTTATGAAAGTATATATATGAGACTAAAAAAGAAAAGGATATTTTGCCAGTCCCAGTAAAATAGAGAAACATGCTTTTAATGCTTATTTTACTGGTCTCAGTAAAATAGACCACAGGCTATTTTGCTGGTAAATATTTTTTAATCTGAGGACAGGTAATGTTAAAAATAACAACACACAAATTTAATACAGAAGTTTATTTATCCCACCATCAATTGTTAAGATAATTTAAAATCTTTTCAACCATCAGTTGTTAAAACACATGTTAAAATAATTTATTCATCGTCAATTATTAAAAGAAATATAGAAGTCTCTGAATAGTTTAAGCACAGTCTCTGTAAGTCCCAAACTTGCCCTTGGGCATGGTTCACTTGCCAATACACTTCAGGTGCACTCACTGGAGACAACAATCAGAGACCACAGAATCTATGTTGTTCAAGTCCTGCCTACACAGTTCACACAGCTGCTGCACTGATGAATATTCTTAGTTCTAAAACACTATTTATATTTAAAGGCAAAATAGCCTCAGTGTCTATTTTACTCGGACTGGCAAAGCAGTCTTGGTGTCAATTTTACTGGGACCAGCAAAATAGACTTGGGATTGGCCAAAGAGCTTTGGTGTTTATTTTACCAAGAACGGCAAAATAACATTGGTATTTTTTTTACTGGGACTTGCATAATAGCCTAATTGAAGAAAGAATGGTAATTTAAAGAACTGGCAAACCCGAGAGAACTGAAGCTGAAGTGACAGAAGAATCAAATAATTGATTTATCAGTAAGATAATCAGTGACAGAGTAATGAAGTCATGATCAATAAAATCTTGCACAGGTGCCCACCTGTGCTTATTTGTACACTGAAATGTGCATATGCACTGGTAAACAGATGTGAACAAATCCATATGTATACAAACATATATGCATCCACCTCCACATGTACACACAGAACTATATGTGTGCCCTCACATACAAAATGAATTCCAAAAGTCTTGCATATGAACTTTTTTACACTGATTCTAAATTATTGATTTGTATTATTAATTGCTTTCTTATGATATCTATCTATCTATGTTTAAAATAATATAAATAATTATATATATATATATATTTATTTATATTTATATACACACATTTTTCACACACACATATATATATATATATATATATATATATATATATATATATATATATATTATAGTAATAATACTTGGTTGGAAAAAAACTCAGATAGCACAACTTGTAAGTCTATCAAAACAAATTGGTACCTGGGTAAAAAAAACTGGAAAAAAAAGAAAGAACTAGAAACATCCAAATATGGTGAAGTAAATTGGCCAGTGCCTTAAGTTTTTGGTCCAAATAAAAAAAAACAAGCGAGTAATAAAGCTAAAACATAGAGTTCTCAATACACTAAGTAGAGCAGGGATAAATGAAATGAAATCCCAAAGAGCCAGGAACAACCTACCTAGGTTTCACCTATACAGATCTTCAGGGTAAGCTAGCTTAACCTAAAGATCCATTTAGGTGAGACCTAGGTAGGTTGTTCCTGGCTTTGGGATTTCATTTTTTTTATATATATATATATATATATATATATATATATATATATATATATGCGTATGTGTGTGTAGATAAATATATATATATATATATATATAAATATAAAAATATATATAAATATATATGTATAAATTTATATATATATAAATATATATATAAATATATATATATAAATATATATATATAAATATATATATATATATATATATATAAATATATATATATAAATATAAATATATATATATATATAATTAGTATTGGTTGTCTGACGATCGCAAAAGCATGAAACCCAGGGTCACAAACTCACATCAATCCAACCAAACATATATATATATATGCGTGTTTGTTTGTTTGTGTGTGTGTGTGTGTGTGTGTGTGTGTGTGTGTGTGTGTTTGTGCTAATCATTTCACCCCAAACAAGGTGACAAAGCCACTAAAATGCAAGGGGTTGCTGAGAATAAAGGGAAACTGAGTAAACATTACTGAGGAGAAAAGACAGTAAAAAAGAACAGGATTCAAGTTGACAGAAGATGGCATATGATGTTGCAGTTGAATCTTTGAAGATTGTAATTGACAAGAAAGCTTGGTGCTGGAAGAGAGTTCAACAGGTAAGAAGTGTGAAAGAAGAAACTATTAGAATAGAACTTACCAACTTCAACAGTAAAATGATGAGTCCTAGCTGCCAAGAAAGATAGTAAATATCTACATATGCTCCTTATATTATACAATAAGTGGATGTCAAAAATATTCTTTGTATATTTTTGTTTTTTATATAGTTGACATGAGGGAACACAATAAATACAGCTTTCTTCAATGCTTATTATTGAAGAGTATGTATATATTATTTTCATAAAATTTGAAAATTTTCATGATTTTAAGAAAATAAACTATGTATGCTTTAGAGAGGACCATCGTTCATGAGATCTCATGGATTAGTGCTACAGAATCACAAAGAATTTTCCCAAATGGCAAAACCCCACATTACTTGAAGACTTTCAACAGTAGCAATATCTAAAATGGACATCACCTGTAACTCAAAGAGAACATAATGACATAATCAAACACTTGACATTTCATATTCTTCTATATGTCATGTCCCTTCTGGTGATAGTTTTCCATAATTTTCTGTCCTCACCAACAAGCTATTTTTGCTGGTTCCCAAACTGTATGAATTTAAGCATGTTACTAAGTTGACATCTCAGTCTTAACCTTTCACTGTTGAAATGGTTAAATGTAGCCGTCTCTTCTACTCTAATAGTTTCATGTTTCGTACTTCCCATCTGTGGAACTTCCTTCCTCTTACTTGCTTTACTGACTGTTATAGTCTTCAAATGTTCAAATGTAATGTCAATCAACATCTTCTGATGTCTTGATCTAATTCCCCATCCTTTGCTTTATCATTTCCTCAATCATGTCTCTTTACTCTTGCTCCCTGTAACCCCTTGTGGGCTAGTGGCCCTCCTATCTTGCTTGGCGTGAAATGCTTAAAAAAAACAAAGATTTTTTTTCTGATCTCTCTTAAACTTTGCTCTGCCATCCATTTGTTCAGGCTCTCTACATTGATCATGCATTGTTTTACTCTGTCCCTCTTGACTTCAATCTGTCCTGAGTATCAAATTTCCTAAACCCTCTTTCCTTGTGAAATGGAACTCAGTTCTTTGATTAACAATTGCAAGCCATTATCCATTACACCCTCTGTACATCCAAACTTGCTGCATCTGGTATTCCCAAATAGTCACCCACCTACTGACTGTGCTCAACATTGTTTAACTTTGGGAATCCTGCAAAAACTGATATTTCAGTGTGATATGGCTATAAGCAATCATAAATTTCAACTGACAATAATGCTAACTGTTCGGTCAATGAATGCTAAATGTTTCCTCATATGGAAACAGCTAATCTTACCATTACCATATTTCAGAAGCAGTAAAAGAATTGAAACAACTGATATTGACTGATGATAATCAGGATCTAAAAATGAAGAATCACAATATAATTGAATTTTTGACTGTGGAACAGAATGCATTGTGATAAATCTTAGATTACATGCTAATGAGGACTTCTCTTCATATGCAGTGATCAAACCTTTGGTCTGCTGAGTGTTGTCAGGGAAAACTATTTTAGATTAATCGCTGCCAGGATGACCTGTCAATGCCTTTTGAAAAATAAAAATGCTATAACATTAAGAATGTTGGGCTCAAAAGTTTTGGAACTACTATCATACATACATTAGCATTTAACATATCTAAAGTGTCACATGCAAACATGCAAAACAGATCTATCCACAATATACCTACAAAGGCACATAACATATCTAAAGTGTCACATGCAAACATGCAAAACAGATCTATCCACAATATACCTACAAAGGCACATAACATATCTAAAGTGTCACATGCAAACATGCAAAACAGATCTAACAACAATATACCTACAAAGGCACATAACATATCTAAAGTGTCACATGCAAACATGCAAACCATATCTATCCACAATATACCTACAAAGGCACATAACATATCTAAAGTGTCACATGCAAACATGCAAAACATATCTATCCACAATATACCTACAAAGGCACATAACATATCTAAAGTGTCACAGGCAAACATGAAAAACACATCTATCCACAATATACCCACAAAGGCACATAACATATCTAAAAGTGTCACATGCAAACATGCAAAACAGATCTATCCACAATATACCTACAAAGGCACATAACATATCTAAAGTGTCACATGCAAACATGCAAAACATATCTATCCACAATATACCTACAAAGGCACATAACATATCTAAAGTGTCACATGCAAACATGCAAAACATATCTATCCACAATATACCTACAAAGGCACATAACATATCTAAAGTGTCACATGCAAACATGCAAAACAGATCTAACAACAATATACCTACAAAGGCACATAACATATCTAAAGTGTCACATGCAAACATGCAAAACATATCTATCCACAATATACCTACAAAGGCACATAACATATCTAAAGTGTCACATGCAAACATGCAAAACATATCTATCCACAATATACCTACAAAGGCACATAACATATCTAAAGTGTCACAGGCAAACATGCGAAACACATCTATCCACAATATACCTACAAAGGCACATAACATATCTAAAGTGTCACATGCAAACATGCAAAACAGATCTATCCACAATATACCTACAAAGGCACATAACATATCTAAAGTGTCACAGGCAAACATGCAAAACATATCTATCCACAATATACCTACAAAGGCACATAACATATCTAAAGTGTCACATGCAAACATGCAAAACACATCTATCCACAATATACCTACAAAGACACATAACATATCTAAAGTTCCATATGCAAATACACATTAACATTGGTATATATGAATCCTTTAGTTCTTTTAGTCACCATTTTTTATATATTTTGCAGAGTTTGTAATGAACTTGTAGGGGAGTTATAACTCTGAGTAAATAATTATGAACCATTAACAAATTAAATTTTTGACATTATAATTAATTTTTATTTATTTTTTTTATGGAAACAGCAAAGTGACCGTATAATTAATTTTTTATTTATGTATTTTGTTAAGGATAGAACAAAGATCCCTCTTCAGATAATTAGAAATTTATTTCTAGTGATATGTAAAAATAATGTCTAAATATCTAAAGTATATTTTGTAATGTTGTGGCCAGTGTACTTGTCTTCCCTTTGTTGTTGTTTTTGTTGTAGTGTCATCTGCTTTACAGAATGTTTAGTTCATCCATCTTTTGAGTAGGTTTGATCACACTTTTCAGTTTGTTGCAAGAATTTCTTATCGACATAAGCTGATTTAATCTTGATGACTTGGTATGGGCCTATGTTTTTTGGACTCAATGTTTTTTACACCATCATTTCTTATAAATATATATTTGCAGATTTGATCACATGGTTGGTATATTTTTGTTAGTTTTCCATTTAGGTGTAAAGATTAATGCTGACATTCTGTTTTTTAAGTCCTGTACAAATGTTGTGGATAAAATCTCTAATGTGTCTTTATGATATTAACCAGGTAAGTTTAATGATGTGCCAAAAACCATATTAGCTGGTGTACAGCCCAAGTCATCTTTTACAATATTCCTGATAGATAAGAGTACCAGTTGTAAATTTCCTACCCAATCAGTTTTGTTTGGTCTCTTCCACTCCATGTCAGTTACAACCATGTTGGCTTGACACTTCTCAAGTCCTGTAAATGTCATTTCAAACACTGATGGGAATTTCCTTCCAAACTTTTTTTTTTTGATCATGTGGAAAGTTAACTGCTTGGTTATATCATTATTTTCTTTGCAATTTACAGGTGCTACACATTTTTGCTTTTTCTGATACTGGAAGTATTCAAGTGTTATGGTTTGTGCTATTTGGTAAAGCTGTTTGTGGTTTTGTTACACCTGTCAATAGGGTCTAATGAAGGTCTAAAGAAGGTACACCTTTATAGATTAGTATTTCTTTCAGTTCAATAAACACTTATCATCAACTACTACCAGTATTTTGTCTACTGAGCTGTTACATGACATCTGTCCTTCTTAATGGAAGTGAATGCTGGACGATTTCCTCAAGGATGAAGAACAGACTTGAGGTGACAGAGATGTGGCTCTACAGAAGGATGCTGAGGACCGAGTGTGTGTGCAAGGATGAGGTCTTGGGGAGGATGCAGACAAGGATGAGGCTCATGCTTAACATCAGAAAGAGGCAGCTGAAGTTTCTGGGACACATAATGAGGAAGGAGGGCCTTGAGAATCTGATACTCACAGGTCGAATAGAGGGAAAGAGAGACCAGCATATGACATTCCTGGGAGGCTTCAGCAGGTGGATGACAGAACGTGGTCTGGGGGAAATAGCAGAGGGAAGGAACTTGTTGAGAGCTGTAAGGAATAGACGGAGGTAAAGAGCCATGATCGTCTACATCCTGAAAGGACATGGCACATAAAAAGAAAGAAGTAGTAGTACTTGTCAAAGAGTGCTGAATTGTTATGTGATATTAATCCACCTATACAGTAGTAAGGGTGCAACAATTTCTATATAGATGTAGGCAATAGAAATGTGGTTCTACTGAAGAATGTTGAGAATAACATTGATAGAGCATGTGATCAACAAGAAAGTTTTAAGGAAAATGGGATCAAAAGAGACACTTGGAATCAGAGAGAGAAAGTTGAAATTTCTGAGACACACAATGATATCAGTCCAATATATTTAGATCAATCCAGTATTTTTTTTTTTCAACTAAACTAATCTTACTCTGACATAAGGCTACAATTAGGGCTTGGAAAATTTGACACTCACAGGTCTTAAGGCAACATTGAATAACCTACATAATGAGCATGCATAAATAGCAGAACAAAGAATAGGAGGAATGGTAAGAGGACAGACATTCCTTAGAATTACAAAGGATTGAAAATTATAGAGAATCATGATTGCCCATCTCCTGAATAGGCAGTGAATATAAAAGAAAAGTTATTCAAATTACTTTTTTTAAATTTTTCTGGAAGAAGCTCATGATAGATGTTTTTCCCTCCACTTCCACCATATACACAATATCAGTTTTGGTCTTTGGGATTTGTTTAGTCCACTTGTCCCACAATCTCTTGCATTCTGCATTGTTTTCATCAGCTATCACAGTTTAAATACAGCCAAAATATTTAAACACACTTCATTCAGTTCTTTTCATTTAAAATATGTGCAATGTACACATTAAAATGTCTAATATAACCAAGTTAATGCAAAAAATTTCAAGACATTAATCATTAAGCTGCATTTTTTACCTTTCTTAAAATAAGTATATCTCAAAAATGTTGCATGTTCTTCCACCTTCAATATTAAAATCAATAAAAATAAATAACTCAGTAATAACAATTAAAAAAATGCATGTTGATAAGACAACTATCACAAGGCAATCAAGAGCAATATTTTTGCATGTAGTCAAAACTAAACACTCCTAATGCCATCTCTCAGCAAAAATAGAACAAATTCTTAGATCAGTCCAGTATCTATTTTTTAACTGAACTAAGTATACTTTGGCATAAGTATTAATTATTAATATAAGTATTAACTATTAATTTAGGTAGCTATTTGAAAAATAGTTTGCCATGGTAATCCTCACATATAAAATATTTATATTGCTTGGTTTGATAGAGGCTTGCAACTATGATAAACCCTGTAATGATTAATATCACTATAGTCTGTAAGATTAGCTTGATAACTACTGTTTCACAGCAAAAATCAAATCAAATTATCAAATTAGATCATCAAGGTATGATGCAGGATCTTTCACAATATATTTAAATTTATATATATAAATTTATTTTATATTTATTTCTTCTGAGAAGAATTTTATCAAAGGATACAAAGTTTCTTCCAGGACACCTTCCTTCCTCTTTCAGTCATCCTGTTTTCATATACTATATTTTTATGCATAATTTATAAGTGTAGATATTAGTTTTAACTATATGTACCATATTTTCCCGTATGTGAAAATGCTACAAATAGTAAGACGCACACTATAATTAGCTAGGTACTTTTTTGAAGAAAAAAAAAGATTTGAGGATTTATTTGCTTACTGTACTCGCAAGTCCAAGTTGCCAAATCTAAGGTGTCATTTCTCATTCTACCACAAACAATTATCCCATTTTGAATCTATTAACATTTGTGTTTATTATTAATTTGTTTTTCAATAGTTTAGCATGATGTTATACTTATTCACATCAGAAACAACTCATACTTGTTACCACAAACCATGAGGCATCTCAACACACAGCATATTTGCATCCAACTCCCAGCTAATGTTTCAAGGCTGCGTTCAAGAGTGTAAATGGTGTGTTGCTTTTGCATCATCACTTCCACTGTTTCACTATTTCTGTATGAATGTATTATTGACTATCCATTATTACAGTAATTAACACTACTTAATTTAGTAATACAGGGAACGCAATAAATGCAGTATGTTTGTACACAGAGGCAGTGACAGCTATTTTTATTTTCAGTAGTTGAAACAATATATATATATATTAATGGGATATACTGTATTTATTACATATGTATGATAATTGCAGACATGTATGTTTGGATTCTGTTATTTCTTGTATCTTGTGACTGGAGATTATGAGGGTTGGCAAACTTCTCTCTACAACTTTTACTTTCAGTGCTAAGAGGCAAGGTGATTTTTTGAGGCCATTTCTCAGGAAAAAAATGAGACTTAGTGTACGGAAATATGGTATATATATATATTCTTTTTAATCGAAATTATACCAAGCAAGGCAGTAAAGCCACTAAGACACAAGGGGTTACTGAATGTGAAAAATTACAAAACAGAAACATTACTAAGGTGCAAGAACAATAGAAAAGCAAACAGGAAGACAGTAAATAATGATTAAAATTGCATTTAAATTTTTAAAGATCTAAGTTGGAAAGCATGGAGCTGGCAGAGCAAACTATAAGTGAAAAGTGTCAGAAAAGAAACTGTTAGCAAAGAACTTATGGTTACATCTAGCCAACTCAACTGTAAATTGATGAGACCTAACTGCCAGTCTAGTACTGTGCTTAAATTCATAAAGTCTATGTATCATAGTGAAGAGCTCTTCTGAACAATTACTATTTAAGTATTTATAGAAAAGACACAGAGAAGCAACTTTACAGCATTGGAAAAGTGACTGAAGCTGAGATGCCAATTCTATTGCCGATTCTTTTTTGGATTTTATCAAGAATCTTTAAATATATAGCAAGATTACCGGACTATATGTGGCAGCAATATTCTAAGCATGTGCAAATTGTAGATATATAGATATGCGTGATAGATTCTGGAGAGAAAAATTGTCTATTACGACACAGTGAACCAACTTTCTTAGCAGCTGACCTAGCAATATATTCAACATAGTCTTTCTACTTCATGTCAGCTGAGGATGTTCACCTGAGAAGGTGCAATGTGTCACTCTCCTGGACGTTAGCCTTTTCTGATATTTCTTGGTTTTGTGGCAATTTATCACCTGACCTTCTCCCTCATAGGTCTTGGCTCAAATACCAACCATGGCTGCCACTGAGAAATATACAAGCCTCTCTGCCACAAAACAGTTTATTTGAGATGTTATCTATTCATTCAAAAGATATATAAATATCTGTGGCACTACAAAATGTTTTCTGAGCAAAAGAAAGAAATATTCAGTGTGTAATTATTTTCCGTCTATATAAGAAAAGAAAATAAGGTATCTGAATTTATCAATTTCCTTACCTAATTTTCCAAAACCTTTTCTGTGCCTTCACAGAATTCTTGATGGCCATGCCATTATTCCAAGTCAATATTTCTGCTAGAAAAATCTTTTTTCTTAACAGGAACCAAATTGCTCAATGGGTTAGACAACAAATGTGTGAACATATGTACTCATATATAAATGTGAGTATACACACACACATACAAAATATATATATATATATATATATGTATGTACACACATATATATATATATATATATATATATATATATATATATATATATATATATATGATAAGAATATAGTTATATAGTATGCAGTATTTATGGGTAAAACTGCTTATGTACAAATATCAGGGATGGAGTGTGTGTAAATATAAATGTGGCCACTGACGTCAATATCCAGTGGCAACAATCATACTTGAATGCAGATTTCAGGCCATGAATTTTGCATTAAACAATAAAACAGGCTGTTGCCTCTTGCCATTGACCTCATTGTCCACTTTTATTTACATAAGTTCTATCTCTGATACTGAGAAGTTTTACCCATAAATATAGCATACCTTATATTTTAATCATATATATATATATATATATATATATATATATATATATTTCTAAAGAATGGATTATTATTTATTAATCTGACATATTTTTATTATTTAAAAATTCATCAGAATAACATTTAAGAAAATATATATATAAAATAAAAAATTAATAATAAATAACATTAAAAATTCATTAAAAATAACATAAAAAAACTTCATTACAAATAACATTTAAAAATTCATTACAGATAACATTTAAGTAATATATATATATATATATATATATGTGAAAATTTCTCAGAGTTAAGCTGTAGAAAAGACAATATTTATAAATATAAATGACAATAGGAAAACCATAGCCATTGGTGACGTGTTTCAATCAATGTTGACTTTCTCAAAGCAAAAAACGAAATGAATTTAATTTTAGTTACTTTCTTTAATTAAATTCCTTTCGTTTTTTGCTTTGAGATAGTCCACATTGGACAAAACGCGTCAGCAATAACTACAGTTTTCCTATTGTCATTTATATTTATAAATATATATATATATATATATGTGTGTGTGTGTGTGTGTGTGTGTGTGTGTGTGCATGTGTGTGTGATATCTGTGCTGAAAACTGCAAAGGATGGTGTAAGTTACCAGCATAGAAAAATTAATTTTACTGAAACTTCTTATGTTTACTTTTACTAATGCTTGACAGATATATAATTGCACTTGGATCTATAAACATCAATTAGTAAGTGCATCAGACACTGATGTGTGTGTGTGTGTGTGTGTTGGTGATGATGATGCTCCCCAGAACTTTATTCATTTCTCCCAAGCTTTCAATTCCATCTGGAATCATCTTTAGGGGAAGAAGCAGTGGCAAAATTTTGCTTCACAATTTACCTCTGTATGTTAGGTGTCTTATCATCACTGTTTTTTAATCTATCAATGTTTGATATTTTACAACTCCCGATGGATTTCTTTGAATTTTTAATTGTTAAGTATTTCTCATAACTTCTAATGATTGAACATTTAATGGATTCCTCTGCCAGATGGAATTTTTGGATGGCATCATAATCTTCAATGCTTGTTTTGAACCATTGCTTTATGGAACCGACACCCAAGAGGAATCTTTCCCAATCACTACAATCTTAATTTGTTCAAGTATGGGTTAACCATTATTTTTCCCACATATCCCATAAACTTTATCTCTTACAAAGTAATTCTCTACATCTAGTGACTCTTGGGCCTTGTACAGGATGAACACCATTGTAAAAAAAAAAAAATGACACCCAGAATGCAAATATACAGAGCTTTCACTTATATTGGGTCACATGAAAGTGATAATAGTTATATACCAAAAGAATTCTGTATGGCAAACTGCTCATGTGATACAATACAAGATGTTTCTTTTTTTGTCAATACACTATATTTTGAGGACATTTTCATGTGGGACCTGAAACTCACAAGGTAGTTTAGAACCATGAGCAGACAACTGCAGCATCTGGCACCATGCTGTTTAAGGAGGAGTCATGAAAGGTGAGAAAAAGCAAGACTGACAGCTGGACTTCAGAAGACAATGCAGACCTTTGTTTCACATTCCAGCTTCATTACTAGACTGACAGAAGAGTCTGCCATACAAAGAAGAGAGTGCTAAGCCACTTCAGACATTGCTTATGAACAGGACTGAATTTCAAGCAAACAGGGGACTACCATCTTTTGCAAATAATTAATGAACAAATAAAAATACACTAAGTAATGAATAATAAATGATGATAACTATAAAGATAAACATATCCTGGTCCATGTTTATTCCTACACAACTGCCTTTAAAATAATGGATGGCTACTTTTAATAAATAAGAGTTTTACAGTCAAGTCTTTTGAGGAGTGGATGTAAACTCTGCAGAATGCAGAATAGGGACAAGTTGAGTCAATATTTAATTTTATTTATAATTATTAATGTAGTATTTCTTGTTATTAAGCACTATAGCACAAATACTAATTGTCTTAAAAATGTTATATTCCCCTATGGTTAGCAAAGTCAAATTACTGTTTTTAAACAACATATTTGCCATGATTTTTCTCAAATGATCATATCTGCTCAAAGTGTATCTTATATAGGATTAATACAAATATAAAATTTGCCACTTAGCTCATTCATGCTATATTTAGCATTCTGGTCTTTTGTACACAAAGGTATTTTTTGTAATTGTTCAGTCCACTCATCAGGAGGTTTTGGCAAGTAACTGCCGTTTTTCTCATTTTTTGTTATCTTTATACGAATTTTGATGCCATCAATTTATGTGGTAGTTAAGAAGCACTTATTATTGTTGTTTGGTTGATTTTTTTTCTCTTTTGAGTGTGTGTGTCTTTTTTATGCATATTTGTAAGATGTTGTGGATATTTCTCTTTTTTATCCTTTTTGTGTTGTCCTTATACTCTCAGCCTATTACTTTTCTTTTTTTTCTCTCTTTATATATATATATATATATATATATATATATATATATATATATATATATATATGCACTACTTAGTGGATAGTGCTCAATACCCATGATAGAGCTAACATTCAGTTGCAGATTCATGAAACTGATTATATATATATATATATATATATATATATATATATATGCATTACTTAGTGGATAGTGCTCAATACCCATGATAGAGCTAACATTCAGTTGCAGATTCATGAAACTGATTATATATATATATATATATATATATATATATATATATATATATATATATACTCATTTTTTTTATTATAAAACCTTTTTTTTTTTCTTTTTTTTTCCTTTCCCTTTTCTATGTGTCTGGACAGATTGATTCCAATTCTAATAAACCTCCAGTCTGAAGAGATTAATATAATAATATATTCATGATATAAATTATAACAGATGGATTTTTAATGATTTCTTTGATTTTTATATATATATATATATATATATATATATATATATATATATATATATATAGTTGAATGGATATGAGTTTGTAACAATTGGTTTCATGCATATGCAATCCTAAGGAAGGTCACATAAGCATGAAACTGATGGTCAAACTCATATCCATTCAACTAAATATAATTTGCTTACAAATTAACTCTTATGCTCCTTATCAAAATGATAGCCCCAGCTGTTTCCATAGTAATTAATTTTCTGAATGAACATGCTTATAAAGATGCATAAATGTCAAGATTGGTTATTCCTAAACTTTCACTTAAGGATGAAACAGGGCTTGATACTTTAGTTCAATTTAATTTTAATAATTATATTGAGGGTCTCGGCTCTTGTTTTTGAAACATGAGAACTCTTATGTAGTGAAGGAATCATATTTTTTTTAAAAATAATTATAATATATATATATATATATATATATATATATATATGTAAACAAATTATATTAATATATAATAAACAAATTAGCAACTGTATGAATGGATGCATAACCACAACTAAATAAATTCACTCTGCCAGAAATTTGGAAACAGAATGCTGTACTTTTTGACATTCATGCTGGAAGCTCCAATACGAACATTTCAGAGTGTTTTAGTGTCAATCTGAGGAGAGTGTAGATGATTCAGAAAGTGTTCAATGAGTCTAATCGTAATTACAAAGAGATGGCAGCTCAGAAAACTCACTCTGATCATTCTGATAAGAAAAGAACTCCCAAACTTGTTGGTGAGAGCCTCAGGCTCAACACAAAGGCATACATTAAGTGATTGAGGAGGTAGTGCTGCCCTGGGTCAAGAGTGTGCCTGCTGGAATACCCTATGTCTGACAACAGGACTCTGCATCATGCTACACGAGCTATCATGGCTGTCAGGCAATTTCTGTAACCACATCAACCCTTACATATGGCCACTTAACTCCTTAGGTTGCAACCCTCTTGATTATTATGTGTGGGGTGGAGTTGAGCAAGTGACCAACAAAACTCTTTATAACAAAAAAGATGAACTGAAGGCAAGGTTTATTGTAGTATTTACTAACCAAGGAGACCGTCTAAAAGAGTTGTAGGAAATTTTATTGAATAAATTTACTCTTTACTATTGCAAAATATTTTGGGGGTAAATATATCTGTTAAAGTGTGATGTCAGTGTTATTTTCATTTTTGCATAATTTAGAAAAAAAATTATCCATTGCACCCTCTCTATATATGATTGTATACACACACACACACATACAACCACACATTCCCCAAAATACAAAAAATGCAATTCCATTACAAAATTCTAGAGTTTATCTTACTGGATATTGTTCATAGCTTATTGGCCATAGATAAATTTATTTTTTCCCTATATAATAAATGCAACTTGACCTTTTGATACGTCTGATCAACCAACCATGACTCTGTAATGCATTTTAAGAGCTTGTCTTTTGCTGTATAAAGAAAGTGGTCAGGAAGGTTATACAAGAATAGAATATTTCAAATAAATTCAAACGTCTGGACTTGGATTTCAGTATTTTCCCCCTTCCAGACTCTCATAAACATGGTGTTCATGAAATGTGGATCAATAACTGACTGGAGATATTTTTGGAAAAGTTGGTTTTGGTTGGGGTCAGTCAGACATCAGCACTTGTTAAACTCTTAGAAGCATCTCATTTTTTCTTTCTTCTTTCATGTCAGAATTGGAACGCAAACTGTTTATATAGACCTATCTGCGCAGTAAATCCTGGTTAAATTATTATCAGCATGGCATAGTACAACATGTGTTCTATATGGAACATTTTAGTCGTTTAAATATCACCAGTTGCTATATATATGGAGACGGTTATAAGTAACAGTTTTCACTTTTTTTTTTTTTTTATTTATGAATGTAATTGTAACCAATTGATTCTGGTTATTTTTCTAGTTACTTGAACCATAATATCTTTCTTCCACTATATGTCTTTCACAACAACTTTGATTTGATGAGTCAAGTCAAATATTCATCACTCAATTTCCAACCTTTTACAGGAGGCATTATAACTGGTGCAGTGGGAGTAGTCTTCATTCATATATCCCACAATATAATAATCCTGTTCATTCATTAATTCCTTGCTATTGATAATCTCTACCTTTCTATCTGACAACTGTGTGTCTAATGCATACAAAACTTTTAGTAGTGGCTACTTGTATGAAAATATTATGGAAAATAATATATATATTGCAAAGTGTGTAAAATTGTTTTTTGTGTTTCCTATGAATGTATGTACACCCAACTGATGGTATTTGTTTTTTTAATCAGTTCATTACAAGCAAGACGATAATGCCACTAAGACATAAGGGGATACTGTAAGTGAAAGAGATGAAAAAGACCTTATCAGCCCTATGACCAGGTGTGATCATAGAGCTGGTCACCTGAGCAACTGAGCACCTGACCATTTCCCTGCACATTTCTCAGCAGGTATTTATTCCTTTCGTATTCCTTTGATGAGATATAAGTCCCACTTGAGTAATTTATTCCCACCAATCACTGCCTTGTGGGACCAACTCTCATGAGGATTCTTCACTGATTACTATAATCTTAATTTGTTCGAGTTTAGGGTTAACCGTTATCTTCCACACATATCTGTATAAGCTGAACCTCTTATTCTGTAACCCTCTACTTCAAGTGGACCTTCAGCATTGTACAGGCTGAATATCATTATTAAAAATATTTATGTATAGTATGTCTTGGGTAAAGAAGATTTTGTAGAGCTTGTCCTTCTCCAGGTCAGACCACAGCCAATATCCCCAGACTTGCCTTGATATATGTTGTATACAATGTGAAAAATCAGATTTGCTAAGGGCTTTTAAAAAGACCCCTATAAATAAAATTGAAGTGTCAAAAAATTAGAAATATCAATATACTAGATGGTTTCACCTCATCCCAACTTGTAGACATGGATTTATTTGTGTAACATCTGTGTGAGATAATAGGTGAAAAGGTTGTGTAGCTGTAGCATCAATTAGATATAGAAATGATTGTCAACAAAAGGTTGGAAACTTTTGCTCCAGTCTTATATGATATTATACACAGTTTAATCAGCCTTTCTGCTGTAGGACCATACAAGGTGGGATCAAGACTTTTGAGTCCAACTGTCACCATGAAAAGGATCTGTGACGTGCTGTCAGGAGGCCCCAACTGATCCAGTAGCATACCCCACCTACACTCCTTTGTGATTCCTGCTTACAACTCTTCAGGAGTAGGCTGGACCTTCACAGCCACTTCTGTCACTGCCACCAGGGGGGGAGAAAGGGAATAAGGATTGACGATGATGATCCCAATGCTTGGATGCAAACAGGTTTAATTGAAACATGTTTTAAAATTCATAGAAAGTAACATAAATAATTTGATGACTGAATAAATATGCTATGAGTTTATATGAATCAAAAACAAATTATGAACAAAAGGCTGGAATCTTTTGCATCAAAATAAAATGAAAAAAGAATGGATTTTAAAAATTATAATCTTTGATTCTTGATTTCTTTATATTTGAAATTCAATTCTGATTGGCACTTGCGTCATTAAAAAAGCAGCTAGACTTTGGCCTTCAATGAAGAATTACATGTTCATACAACCACATGGAAACAAAGCACATGTCAATGTTTATGAAACTGTAACAATAATACCTCTTTTAAATAAACAGTTTTTCTCACACTGCGGTAAGTAGCTCTCCTGGGAAGTCATGTAGTTACCTGGTGACTCTTTCTCTCTGTAGCACTCAGATTCTTCCCATGAATGGTCTTCTGGTTGGAACTTTGCAGACATGACATGCCTTAAGACTGATTCATGCTTACAGAACACACACATACAAAACAAATTTATGCCTTTAAAATATAAATACATACATATACACAATAAACATGCTTTGAGATTGATTCTTGCTTTTAGAATATATTCATCTACAAATATTAAAAGTAATTCAGGTTTTTCACATATAAATACACACATACAGAATATTATTTAAAACTGTTTCATGATAGCAGACCATACATATATGTATATCTCTTGGGATTTACATGGTTGTACAAAATATGTTGACTCACCTATAATATGTATTAAGAATAATGGAAAAAGCAGGTATTGTAATATAAACACAAGTTTGAAAGTCATAAACAAAATTTAATATAGATATTGACCCATTAGAGTACTAATCCATATATATAAATATATGTGTTGAAAATAGATTAAATCTGACAGAGTGATTAAATGAAAAACAAGGAGTAGAATCTTGATAAATTTAACATTTTGTTATTTATTTGGCTTCATAATTGTTCCTCATTTAATCATATGATTATACAGATATAAGTGAGTTGTCGGGACCGGAGAAGAAGTCTCTTATATCCGGGTTTCTCTTATATCCGGGTTTGGTCTATTTTGTTTAGGTAAGTATGGGAACACTTTGGGACCAGAGAAAATCTCTTTTATATCCGGGTTTCTCTTATATCCGGGTCTCTTATATACGGGTTACACTGTATATATAATATAATATGGATAAAAAAGACAATTGGAAAATAGTTCTTAGTCCTTTGCTGACTATTTTTCAATTGTCTTCTTTTTATCCATTTTGTCTTATCTTCAGAATTATTCTGAGAAATTTAACAATAGTATAATATATAATAGTAAAATATACAACAATTTGGAAAAGCTTTATTTTGACATGTTTTGCTGATCAAAAAACATCATCATTTGATTGGTGGATCATGTTAAAATAAGTTTTCCAAATTGCTATATATGTTACTATTGTATCTGATTTTCATCCAAATTTAAATCAAATAATAATATAATACATAATAAATAGTAATATAATATATTAATTATAGTAATCTCTAAAGAATTTATGGATTTATTTTAATCCAACATTTTTATTACTTCAAATTTTATTATGGTGGGCACTCTTTATTTGAAAGCTCAAATGATAGCTTCCCCTACAATGAGGATGCAGGTTCAATCCCTGCCAGAGGTTGTATTTTTTTTATTTACTTTTCTCCAGAGCACAGGTTGGTAGACATATTGCACACTGTTTATTAAATAAATAATAATGGGTTATCTATTTCAAATAAAAAGTATCTACTATAGTAACATTTGAAGTAATTAAATATAATATATAATATAAATATCTAAAAAAATCCCTATATAAAACTCAATGTATATGCAGATAAATATATTTTTGTTTATGTGTAACACTTTTCTGCAACACCAGAAGGGTTCATAATGTAGAAATACCATAAAATCCTTCTTGCTTCCCATTCAACTTTGATCTTCAAAAATTAAATGCCATGTCAATTGTTATATTCTGTTTCTTAATTCGTGTTCTTTTATTGCCTTCTCTCTTTAATAGTTTTTTTCTTATATTCTCTAACACTCAATAATTCCTTGCATCCTAGTGGCTTTATTGCCTTTCTTGGGGTGAAATGGTCTACAAGTCGAGTTTTCAAGCCTAAAATATATTCTCTAACACTCAGTAACCTCTTGATTTAAAAAAATGGTTTTGAACTTGGCTCTCCAATTTCCAGCCTTTATCCTTTATACCATCCATACATCCAAGTTTACAGCACCTGATATTTCCAAGCAATCACTCATCTAGGTACTGACCAGGATTGACATTGCTTAACTTTGATGATTGAACAAGAAATGGTATTTCAAGGTGATATAGCTGTAAACAATATTCAATCTCTTTTGTACTGATTTTGAAAGAATTTTTAATAATTTTCATAGAAATCATTTCTACAGATGCATATATAGATACATGTTTAAATCTAAAATTTCATGCTACATTGTATACTAATGTACGCAGATAAAGTTGTAATGAAGAGAATTAAAAATAACAGTAGATAGGTTTGCCTATCATCTGGTTTACACTTCTATATACCTATATTTAAATGTATCTTATTTTAGTTTATTTATGTATTGAATCAAATGCAATGTAATATAATATTTCTAATATAAAAATGCTGCAATAAAACATTCAGTATCTTCAATATGAGATTTCAAAAGAAAATAACAGAAAATTCTATTTCTCTTTTCTCATTAGAAGTGAAGAACCTAAAAAGGAGCATAGTAATTTATCAAATTTAAAATGACATCAAATTTCTTTTCTACATTACCAAAAGAGTCCACTGCATACTGATGGGTAAATTATTTACTGTAAATTGCAACATACAAGTTGACCTAGCATACAAGTTAATCATAAGACCTTCAAACATATGGTAGGCTACCAGTGACCCAAAACTTAAGCTTACCAGTCAATGAAGTTAGGCTACAGTATATGATAACCTGCACTATATAAGGTCATACCACTTACTTGTATATTGAGACACTAACACTCAACTTAAGTGGGTACTTTCTATATGTGTTATATAGCAAACAACCTACAACACACACTGGTAAGTATTGTATATTGTATTGGTATAACTTAGCAAACATTTAAAATTCATCAGGTTTTCTGATTTTTTAGTCTTGAAAACTCAACTTGTATGTCGTTTAAACCCAAGCAAGGCAATAAAGTCACTAGGAAGAGAGGGGTTACTTAGTGTTGGAGAATATGAGAAAAACTACTATTAAGGAGAGAGGGCAATAAAAGAACAAGAATTAAGAAGACAGAAGATAATTATTGACATTACATTTAAATTTTTGAAGATCAAAGTTGACTGGAAAACAAGAAGCCAGAAGAGAGTTCCACAAGTGAGAAGTGTGATAAAAGAAACTGTTAGCATATAGTTTATGGTTACATCTAAACATTTAAACTGTAAAATGATGAGACCATGTCATCACTATAGTACTGCACTTAAATTCATAAAGTTTAGGTACCATCATGGAAAGTTCATCAAAACAATTACCATGAAAGTATTTATAGAAGAGTCACAGGGAAGCTAACTTGGGTTTATTATATTCATTTACTTGCAAATTCCTTTGAGAAAGGTATGAATCCATTTCTTCTCCCCACTAGCTATGGGTTAAGTGTCAAGATCAGTAAATCATTATTCTTGCAATTCAAAATATTTTCTGGCTTTAAATAAGCTGCAAAAGGTTGAGAAACCGTAAAACACAAATCAATCTAAGCCAAACCACAATGCTGGTTCTATCAACTTCTTAGAGAGAAAAAATGGACTAAGTTAGATTCAAAAAGGCATTGGCATAGATTAAAAAATCCTGTGATACATGATAAATTAAAATGAATTATCAACAAGAAACTATTTTTCAGTTGTTAAAGTAAAGAACATGAAACCTAAATGAAAAAGGTTTCCAACAAAACTTAACTCTCATAAATTGTGAGTTGGTCTTGCATGAATTATTCCATAATTACTTAAGTCAGGGAAGTCTAATATGTCAGCCAAAGTTCTTATTTTCTTCTTCAGAGTTTTCTACCTTATAGTTTGAAACTGAATAATGTTTTTTATACTTTATAACTGAATAATGATTTTTATAATTTGTAACTAAATAATGTTTTTTATAGTTTGTAACTGAATAATGTTTTTATAATTATGACTAAATAATGTTTTTATAGTTTTTAACTAATAATGTTTTTTTATATTTTGGAACTATATTTTTATAGTTTGCAACTAAATAATGTTATTTATAGTTTGTAACTAAATAATGTTTTTTCATTTCAAAAAAATTAAGACTCTCATTTTAAATCTTTTTAAAAAGTTTTGTGTCACCATTGTCAGATGAAATATTTTCTTTATCTATTTTTAATTATTGTATCTTTTTGTGGCATAAGTGGTAGTACCTTTACAGCAAAGCAGTCAACCCAGCTTTACTCGGGTAAATTGGGATGCTGAGCTGTACTGATCCACGGCCTACGTCCAACTCTCACACATAGCTCCAAGAAGTCACATGAGTACTGTGATGACCACACCCAGATCAACAGCATCGACCTATACGTGAAGTCAGCCTATACATAAGTATATACAGTATTTTTTTAATCCTTTGTAGCTTTTTGACTCAAACTTTTGGGTCAATCCATTCTTCAGCCAGTAAAGAAAACCATATGAAATCAGATACTTCTTTATTTTGATTTTATGGGATTTACTTAAACAGCTGAGGAAACGATTGGCCTAGAATCCACATATATAAAATAAAATGTATATTCATTGATGGTTATGGTGTAATTAACCATTTCTATACAGGAAACATTCACTGATGAAACAGTACTACTTCTGGTTGAAATTTATAAAATCTTTCTTTTAAAACAGTTGCTTCCAGAAAAGAAGCTTCTCATGATCATTGTTATCTCCCTTTCTATTACTGATGGGAATTTCCTTCTTAGTCTTTTGCTTAAGGTTGTGTGGAAAGTCAAGATCTTGATTATGTCATTATTTTCTCTTCTTTTATATGTACTATTCATTTTAGTTGTTGCTGCTGTTGAAAATCTTCAAGTGATATGCTTTTGTTATTTAGTAAAAATTCTTTCTTTGTGATTCTGTAACATGAGTCTGTAAGTTATGGTAAAGTTTTTTCTTCTTTAAGACATAGAGGCAGGACTGGTGTATATGAACTCTGAACGCCAAAATCTGGAGTTGGCAAGCTTGATTTGGGGTCTCAGGTAGTGCTTTGTGACCATCTCTATCTAATCAACATTTGCATTTTTCTACCTATATTTATATATCTTACAAATTAAACTAAGCACAACTAACTACTAAAGGATGAAATATTTTCATAGATTTTGACGTCATTCTGGAGTTTTTTTCACTCAAATCCATGAATTTGTTTTGCTTATACTAAGTCTATAAAACAATATAAAATTCATTATTTTCATTATCCATAATGCTGAATGTGTTAAAATTCTTCATCTTTTTAACAATAAAAATCTCAAGTTGACGTTAAAAAAATTGCCGCAAACCATTGTTAATTTCTTAAAGATCTATTATGTCATATCTCTAACTTGTATTTAGATACGTTGTATTTATTTTCAATTTTTCTTGTTGAATGTTCCACCTGTATTGCATATGATCCACTATGGTACATAATTAGGTTACAATAACATTTGTATTTTATATTAATACTACCTTATGAAAATTGAGATGGAGTAGAGTTGGGGTCACATGTCATAGATTCAGGGTGTACCATAGATGGGGGGGCACTGGACCCTTGCACTGGCCCTGTCTAGATGATTCATTCACTTGAAACCATTTTTAATCATTGATGTGAGAAAACAGTTCCATATAGCTAATTTAAACAATTTCTAAAGGAGTTGGATGCCATACATATGAGAGTCTAGATGTGATGAAGCTATATAAAAACATGGCTCAGGTTAATATTTTGGTTTTGTAGCATCTTACTGTGTTGGATAAGATCACCCCGAGCACAACTTATACTCTATTCAATTTTCTTATCTCTTACTGATCCATACATTGAAGTATTTGAAGTGTTTATAGTTTATTATTGTTTTTTTGCATAGCATTTTTCTAATTTACTAGAAGTATCCACTAATGAAATAGAAATAGTATTTTATCTTGTTTTAAACTTGTAAAATCAAATGCCACAATTTACTCCTAGGACTATTTCAAGTTCCTAGGTGAATAGATAGTAATTTCGCAATTACATTGCACTTATAAGATCAAAAGCTTAAATATTTCTGTCACATGAATAACCAAGCCCTGGGGTAAAGAGCAAGAAAGAGGTGAAAAAAATAGGCCAAAATTATAAAATATAATTTCAGGATCTAAAAAGAATCTAAGGAAATTCTAGGGCATTGGTCTTATTTTAGCAAATCTTTCATCTTATGTGGATTTTTATTTCTAAAATTCTAGACAGAAAAACTATATTCTTAACATGATTGTCATTGTACATGTAGGTGTCCATCTTTCTCTTAATCCATTAGAGACTGAATAAATAAATGAAAAATAAAGAAAAGAAAAAAATGCATTAAATTCTTTTGTAGAATGATCTTATTATAATTGTGCTTGTCCCTCTCTTAGTTAACATGATCATTACACCATGCTAATACCCCATAAATAATAGACTATTCCATTTTCAACAAGTGGAAAGATGGGAAAGATATATCAAAGATGCTACTTGGTTTCAGTGAGAAAATGAAGAAAAAAAAGGAAGAAAGAAGATAAGATAGAAGTGTTTAGCATCTGTTTCTATTAAGCTGAAAAAGTCTTCAATTTCAGATATTTTCATTTGTACCTGCTTAGTTCTTAAAATAACAACCAGCATTCATATTTATGATTGTTATTGCCATATTTTGCTAAAGATTTTAAGCTTAAATATTTGACATTATGTGTGTGTGTGTGTGTGTGTGTGTGTGTGTGTGTGTGTGTGTGTGTGTGTGTGTGTGTGTGTGTGTGTGTGTGTGGTACAATGCAATCATGAATGAAATTGGAAAGGTACTTTCTGGAGAAATATTTGCAAGTAATTGGCAGTACAGAATGGGTTATTGATTGAAATACATTCAGCCTGTTCCAGTACCATTTTTTTAAATCCTTCAATTGTTCCCAGCTATGGTTCTTTTCACAAAAATATCTATTCTCTTTGCTTTTATTCACCACTCTCTACAATTACTTTAATCTTCCCGTGAGTCAGTCTTTATAAGATTGGTGAGTATGCCTCTCTTCTTCCCTTTCATCAGATTCAGCCATGTGGTTGAGCAAATTATTAACAGCTGAGAGGTTTGGCATTCCGTACTGGAGCCATCTTTGTTCAACTGTTTGCAGCAAATGCTCAAAAAAGAAAACAGCAAAAATTCTTTCTTTGAAGTGGGCACTCTTTTCCTGATAAGATCCTCTATACAACAGCCGCCATAGCACCCCTGGCAAAAAAAGAATCTCTGGATTTCTTATAATCAAATTGTGCATTATTAATTAAAATTATTATTTTTACCAAAATGTTTACCAGAAGAATGCTTTTATCAAGCCCAAGCCAAACCTTGTGGGTGATGATTTTTTTCCACCTTTTAACCCCTTTCCCTCAGGCAAAGCATTGCTACTCTCTCACTACTCTACCACTATTTTCATGGCAAATGTTTGAATAAATTCCTTGGTTCCAGCTAGGACCCATCATACCATATACATTGAATCAACACATCCTTATTCCCTTCATTAGCAAGGAGTAAGTTCTACTCAGAGAGTTTCTTCCCCAGAACTGTTGCAATGTTAAACTGACTCCTGAGAGGATACTTCTCTGATCACTACAATCTTAACCTCTGAATGGTCAACTATTATCTATCCTACATATCCTCATAATATGCAACCCTTGCTCCATCTCTAAATGAACTTACAACATCCCCATTCAGTAACACTCTACCTTTTGTGGCACTTAGGCCTTGTATTGGGTAAATAATTATGAAATATATATATATATATAGAGAGAGAGAGAGAGAGATAGATAGATAGATAGATAGATAGATAGAAAGAAAGCAATTTCTAAAGAATTAATGTATTTATATTATTAATACAACATTTTTTATTACCTCAAACATTATTTTTAGTGGGTACTTGTTTTTTAAACAATGTTTATTTTGTTTACCAGCCTGTGCATTCGACACAGGTTTGAATCATGCCAGAGGGTGCATTTTCTTTTATTAAATTTTCTTGAATGCACAGCCTAGAAAATAAACACTTTTTAAACAATGGGACTTCTACTCAAATATGAGTATCCGCTAAAAATAACATTTGAAGTAATAAAAATGTGTTGGACTGATAATAAAAATCCATTCATCCTTTAGAAAATGCGTCATTTATGTTTCAGATCCAAAACAGAGTAGATATGACTTTTGCAAAAAAAAAAAAAAACTCAAGGAAGAGATATGCTTTAAGGTAAATAGAAGATTGCTTGGCTGTGAGGCCATTCTTAGTCTAGTGGCATGCCAAATCAGATGGTGGTTTCTCCTATATAAAGGGATGAAGGTTTGAATCCTGCCAAAGTGAACATTATCTTTGTTATGAGCAGGCCTGCCGATGAAATAAACTGTTTTAAAAATGAGACATTCTGTTCAAGTACAGGCATCCACTAAAAATAATGTTTGAAGTAATAAAATAAATATATATATATATATATATATATATATATATATATATATATATATATATATATATATATATATATACCCATTGCCTGTATATATATATATATATATATATATATATATTCTGCATTCAACACCATCACTTGATAAGACACCAGAAGTTGAAACAAAATGGCTATTTTGTAGTAATTTTATAACATTTATGTTATAATTTTAGAATAAATTATATATATATATATATATATATATATATATATATACACACACACACATACAGGGTGCAATATGTAATTTGTCACCATTTTACATTTTTCATAATTTCGTGCATGTACATTATTTCAGTATCTGTCTATATTTATGAGATGAGGTATTATGTACACTATTTACATTATTCAGACTATTATCCTCATCTTTGTTGCCATATTTATTACAACGTTTTGGCCGTTGTACACTCCGGCCTTCTTCAGGTGGTTGGAATGTCAAACTGACCCCTTTATTTCACTCACTGGCCCAGATTCAAAGAGTGTGAGTTCAATACCTGGTTAAGGTGGTAGAGAACTTGGAGAGGGGAATTAACAGGAGGTAACTGATATCTGATATCCATTAGACATGGCATGTGGAACTAGAACAGTCTACCCCAGTGAATGAAATAAAGGCTTCAGTTCAACATTCCAACCACCTGAAGAATGCCGGAGCGTACAGTGGCCGAAACATTGTAATAAATATGGCAACAAAGATGAGAACAATAGTCCGAATAATGTAAATAGTATGCATGTTATTTGTTTTTAATTTTGTCAACAGCACAGTAGATATAGGGAACCATCTGTGAGAAAAAGAGCATCATTACACAATTCATTCTGCCAGAAATTTGGAAATGGAATACTGTACTGCTTGGCATTAGCACCGGAAGTATCCAATATAAATATTTTAGAGTGTTTGGGAGTTAATCTGAGGACAGTGCAGAAGATTTGGATGAGTCTGATGATGATTACAAAGGTACAGCTGCAAGGAAAACTCACTCTGATTATTTCAAATTTGTTGGTGAGACCCAGGCTATGATTGACAACAATTTCTCCAAGTCAATTAGATCCATAGCCAGGGACACAGGAGAGTTTCTTATCAGGTAGGTAGTGCATGAAGACATTTGTTATTTCTCGTACAAGATGAGAAAGGGCCAATTTTTATCCCAAACTATGAAGGGCAAGAGAAAAGACCACCCTACAAAGCTTTTAAACAAACTCAAGCATTCCTTCCAACTGAACATGCTTTGGTTTTTCTTAGATGAGAAAAATTTCTGCTAGGATATAATGGTGAACACACAGAACAACCGTTAGCTTGCTGTGCCCTCAAAAGATGTACTGAGAGTGATGAAAACCAAATATACAGTTAACCTCAGGGTGTTTAGAGTGACCAGTAGTGACGGTAACATTATGCCACAGGGCCTCAGACTCAACACAGAGGCCTACATCAAGAGCCTTGAGGAGGTAGTGCTGCACTGAGACAAGAGTGTGACAGCTGGGAGACCCTATATCCAGCAACAGGACTCTACACCATGCCACACAAGCAGGAGTACCCAGTCATGGCTGTCAGATAATCACTCTGACTACATCACCCCTTACATCTGGCTACCTAACTCCCCAGATTATTATTGATTATTATATGTGAAGTGCAGTTGAGCGAGAGACCAACAAAACTCCTTGTAACACCAAAGATGAACTGAAGGCAAGGATTATGGCAGCATTCACCAATTTAAACACAGAAACTATCTAGAAAAGTTGCAGGAGATTCCAAAGTAGTCTGGAGGCCATGGTTGCAGCCAATGATGATTTTAATTGAATTTAGTATTTCAAGATATTTTGTGCAATTTTGGTAAATATATCTGTTAAAATGAGATGTCAGTGTTATTTACATTTTTACATAATTTACTACAATTTACCCATACCACCCTATATATATCCTGAGAAATATATTTGAGAAATCTTATTAAAGAAAATGGGCACATCCATACACACACACACACACACACATACATATATATATATATATATATATGAAAGTGGACATGGAAGTCAACATCATGTGTGTTGTGTTGGCTCAGCTATTTATATATGCTTGTCAATTTTGCATTATGGGTGCATTATGGGTATTATCCTAGTGGTTATGTTTCAAATTATTTTAGAGGCTATTGATTAGAAATAATTGTGGATACAAATACAGTTATTTGTAGCTATTTTATGGTGTTGTTTGTTTACTATTTTTTCTCATTATTTATTATTGATTACTTCATTATTTCTTGTTGATTTGTTTATTGATTTAGATTCTTTATTCATTTTATGTTATCTTATTTTACTTATTTATTTTTTATTTATTTATTTTGTATTCATTAAGTAATGTAGTAAAAAGTTGTGTCTGCATTTTGAGATGAGTTCCAATCATTTATTTAGTATTTTGTGTTGGTCTTGTAAGTTAATTAAAGTTATTTTCTCCTCCAGACAGAGTTTACAGTTTTTGGATTTATTGTCGTAGGCTGATGCTGCTTTCCTTATTTTCCATGATATTTTTAGAATGATTTACTTTGTTTTTTTTTATTTTAAATTCCCACATATGTTTAGAAATCATTAGGCTGTTTATGTATTTATTATTTGTAAAGTTTGCTTTGTGTAAATAGTTTCTCTGTTTCCAGTGTCCTCCAGTTACTCCTATGTATATTTTTTGTTTATTATCTACTGATTTTATAGTGGCTTGGAATATTACATTGTTTATATTATTGATGAAATCTATGTTTAGTTTATGTCTACATTATTATATTACTGATGAAATCTAGTAGTTTTGGGCTAGATATTTACCACAACTAGTAGAGGCATTTTATGTAAACTGCATTCATTGAGTGTTGTGAGAGGAAGATGTAGTAGGAGATAACATAGATTTTGACAACAAACAAATGCACACATTACATTCAAATGAATATGGCAGTTTCTTAATGGGAAGAGGAGTATCTGCCGAGGTACAACTTATCTAGGGAGATTATGATTTACACTACAACAGTGAGTATGTCTAAATTCCTATTTAAACCTAGAATGTGTGAATTTATTGTTGGCATTATATACAGGGTGTAACAGCAAAATTTTCCAAATCCTGTAACAGCATAATTGTCCATCCCACAAAATGTTTAATATGTAAAAAAACACTAAAGTAAACAAATTGAGTTTCTTTTTTCCAGGTTTTCAGATAAAGAAATTAGCCATCTTGACACCATTTTTTGTAAGAATCACTGAGAAATCCTTTGAGTTATTCAGCTAGAAAGAGAACAGGTTAAAATCATTTTGTGTCTGACCTGCCATCTTCCCAACTGAGCAATGGGAAGAGGAAAAAGATCATTTAGGCCCTCAGTAATGGTACCAACATTCATATTCTGGCTTATACCATCAAGAGAACAGTGAATAAGTTTAAAAAAGAGAAAACAGTAGAGAGGAAAACTGGATCAAGAGGTCACAGCAGGAAGAGGGATCATCAACTTAGAGCTAAAGAAATCAATTAGAAAAGTTCCAACTCAATCCATAAGACATTTGACTCATTCAGCTAAAGAGATCGTTTAGAAAATAAGCACATGAGAGAGAAGTTTCAGTAATGGGGAATGAAAAAAGACTTGGAATGAAATCCTACGAGAAACATGTGAAGCACCTTGTGACTCCAGAAAAGAAAGTTAGAAGGTTAGCGAGGGCAAAGATCATCTTGAATAAGTTGGAAAATGATCCTAGAATAATATATATATGTGTGAACTTCATTTCAATCCTTCATGAGCTTTTGATCCTTAGCTATGATTAATTAATGATTAACATGTCATTTTTGTTTATGATCAATTTCATCACAATTCTTCTGTTAAGCTTGGAGAGTAATTATACATTCTTATTGCTCAATGTAGAGTCTAATAGTGTTATAAAAACCTCAGTAAAAAAAGGTAAGATATCTTTAAACATCTCTAAGATACAGTTCAAAGAAATAGACAATTTTGCTTTTACATGATTTGGACAATTTTGCTGTTACACCTGCTATATTGATAATATTAGATGTGTTCTTTTAGAGTCTTCTTTTAAATGCCAACAACAGTCACCCACTTAGGTACTGACCAGGCTCAAGATTGCTTAACTTAGGTTAGTGAATGAGAACTGGTGTTTCCATGTGATATGGCTGAACAAACAAAGCCCCATGAGCTTCAGTTCTTATCTTTTTTTACCTTCATTCACCACCACACAGTAGCCCTTATGTGGCTTTTGGGCATTGTATTGGGTGAACATTAGTATTAAACAAAAGTTACTCTACTAACAATTTGATATTTTATATTTTACAATCTCACTTATATTCTGCGTTCATTAACTTTTTTACTCTCAGTTTTTAATGAGTTGTATTTTAATATCCACTATTTATAACATTCCTATAATAGTTTTCTTGGCTTTGAAGTATGCATTTTTATTTTCTGTTTTCCTTCAATATAAAACATTTTCAATGCATTCATTTGATTTCATCTGTCTGTTTTTTTTTTCCACCATAATAATTCACATTTTTACAGTCTTTGATCTTGGCATACTCAATAAAATTTCATCTTCAGTTTTAATCTACTGTGGCTTCAATTACCGCAATTCAGCTACCTGCCATCAACTCCAGAAATAAACAAAAGTTTTACTTAATAATCATCCCAAAGTAAAAGAATACTGATGCTTATATATTCATATATACCAAAGAGAAACAATAAAAAGATTCCTTAAAGTGAAATGCTCAAACCCCTTGAATCATAGGTAAAATCATTTATTATATTTTTTATTGAATGTTGGTACTTGTTTCAGGACTCCTATTCCCTTCCTCAACCAAAGATTTACATTGAAGTTCAAGTGCAAAATTACAATACAGGCATGTAAGGGATGAAAACTTAACATCAATTAACAGTTGAGCTGGCTAGATGTAACCATAAATTCTATGCTAACAGTTTCTTTTCTCACACTTCTTGTTTGTGGAACTCCCTTCTAGCTGAATGCTTTCCAGCCAACTTTAATCTGCAAAAATTTAAATGCAATGTCAATATTTATCTGCTGTTCTCCTGATTACTCTTTTCTCTTCTCACTTATTAATGTTTCTGTTCCTAATTCTTCTACACCCAGTAACCTCTTGTGTCTTAGTAGCTTTTCTGCCTTGCATGGGGTGAAAAAAACATATTCTGTGGATTGTATGCCCTACAACAGTGTTTCTCAACTAGGACCATATAGACCCCACTCTCTACTACATGTTGATTTCAAAGTTTCCCAAAATAGGGGGGTACAAACCCTTGAAGGAAAACTGTGAGGGGAGGGCAGTGCTTTTTTAAATGACCAAAAATCAGGGAATTATCCAATTTAAATGAAAACTTCAATACATATTCATTAATTATTTACTTTTATAATGAATAGGTTTTTATTTTTTAAAAATCTGACAAAATGTAATTCTTTTTGTAATAACCACTAATATTTTCATGACTAAATTTTACTCAAAAAAATGTTTAAATCGCAAAGTTTTACATTTCCATGAAGATAAATCACTGATGTATCTTTGCTGAAAAAAAAGTTTTACAAAGTTTCCAACACAACACAAATGAGATTGTCTTAAAAATTTGCTTTAAAAACGGTATTTCAGTTTTCTGGAGAATTTTTCATGTATTGAAATGTATAAAATATTTTATTTTTTAAGTGATCATTTTCTTGGCTTTATCTTTCTAGAAATGTAAAAAATAGGAACTAGAAACTTTATTTTAGTTACTAGCCATGGACTCCTGGTTAGAATTACTACTAGAAAAAAAATATCAGAGATCCTCTTTAGTGGATGATCTCAGAATTAAAAATGATTTTACTGAGATATATTATTCTCTTAAATGATTTTAAAGAACTGTTCAGAAAGAAAATTACATTTTAAAAAAATAAGCGTTACTGAAATTAGTACTTCTGCCCCTGCCTCTTCCCAGTAGGCATGGTTTCCCCATGCAGTTGAGCAGGTCAGAGAAGTAAGCACCAGCCCTGTCAGTTATTATATTAGGTAGAAAAAAAAGTAAAAAAAAAACAAAAATTTAGTTGAAACTAGCCCTTTTGGGGTGTCAACTTTCTTTTGGGGTTCCTGCATAGTATGCAATGTCCATGCAGATACACGACATATATTATTAGTTGTAGACTGACAATGTAACATCAGTTTAAAAATAATTAAAAAAATGGCAGATGGCCATAAAACAATGCTGAAAAATATGTCAGAGGCCACAATGGGTGCCAAAAAATGCGGGGCACTCCCGGTCGTGGGTTTCAGGGGTAAGATACGCTGGCTAAGATCCACACAAAAAATAGAAAATTGGGAGTTCACAGTAATATTTTAATGGTCCAAAGAGCAATTGCATATCAGAATGGTTGTTATAACTGAGAATTAGAATTTCTACAGCAATCAACGCCATAATAAAATAGTAAAAATAGAAAAACAACTCTAAAACTAGCAGAAAACCAGATCAAGCAATGTAAGTACTTCAGTTATGTGCCATACGTGATACATGTTTAGGCAATCATGTATCTTTCAATACATGACTGACGAGGCAGATTTTTTTTCTCGCAGTAGGTTGCCATTTCTTTCTGCTGTAGACCAGTTGCCATCCAAGGCTACAGAAACCAGTCTGTCCTGTTATTTAACTATAGCTGGGCGGGGGAGAAGAAGAGGATTCATACTTTTCCCAAGAGTATTAGCATGTAAGTGAATGTAATGGATTCAACTGGAATTCAAACTTAGCTCTCCAATTCCTCAATCCGAGTCACTATCCATTATTCCACAGCGCCTCTTTTACTCTACCAAATGTTTTGATTGTAAAAGTTGAATAAAACTGAGAAGGCTATATAAAAGAAGGATTATATATATATAAAGTTTAATTATAATTTTTATATATTATTATTCTTTTTCTTATTTTTCTTATTATTATTCTTTATTATTATTATTATTTTTCTTATTATTATTTTTCTTATTATTATTTTTCCTTTTCTTTTTATTATTATTTTTCTTCTTAGTTTTCTTATTATTTTTCTTCTTGTTAATATAATTATAGTATATTGTTATTATTGTTCTATTTTACTTTTTAGTTATTGATCTCTTATTAAGGCCTTGTTTATAAATTAAATTTCTGCATAGGTCTATATATATACAAAAAATATAGTAAATATAACATTTGTAACTATTCATGGTTTCAGAGTTTTCACAGAGGAGAGATTGTCTTTATCACTCATAAATAAAGTAGAACTGCAGAATTCAGTTGTCCAGCTTGCATTATATTAAAATATTTAAATGTTCGAATTCCAAACATTAATAAATTAGAAATAAAAAAAACATGGGTCTGTCTATTAAATAAATCATTTGTATTTACAAACATATGTGCATGAATTTAAAAGAGTCAAAAAGGTGTAAAAATAGTCTTTAGTTGAGTTAAATTCTTTGGATAATTGGTTCACAGAAAAAACTGTGGTTTAGAAAAATATTTGATAATCAGTGAAAATCACTGACTGTCCAAGCAGTTTTTATTGAAGATAATTTGTTTGAAGTCATTAGCACATGTTTCTTTCAGCACATTTACAAAAAAGTATGTCTTTGAACAGCTTGGATACAGTCACATCACTGATCCTGAAAGTCAAAATTTGTGAGTTTTCATAAGAAATATTTTGCAAAATTTGCTTTGAGAAAAATTGGGTTTTAGTTTTATCTCATTGGTCAAATATTTCGCATAATGATGTTAATTTATAACCAATAGACACTTTGATTTAAACAGTGTGTGTGTGTTGTATTGTGGCATTTTTGTAAATATTGTCTGTTATTGAGTAGTAAATAAGGTTTGTGTGTGTTTCAGTATGATATGTATATGAGTATGGAATTGTGTTGGAAATAGGGTTTATTTCCAATAGAACTACTGTTTTTACTCTATAGCATTTCAGTGGATTAGTTCAATGCATTAAGCCTTTCTTTTAAGTGCAGTGAAGTTTTTTCTTTCTACACATATCTGTTTAGTTTTATTCTTTTTATATTTTTCTATTAGATTACATTTTAACTGAGGCAATTAATCCACTTTCTTTTCATGTGCATTCTTGAAATTTTGATTTCAAACAAATTTAAAAAAAAAAATTTGAATAACCTAAACATTTATTTTAGCAATAATCTTTTTAGAATCATTCACCACATAAAAAATAGTTGATTAGAATCTATTTTTTTCATTTATGTCATTCAAAAGAATATAAAAATAAAACCTGCAGCTTTTTCACTTTTTAAAAGAAGATATAAATTATTAAGTGACTATAAAGACATTTCTACTTTTTCCACTTCTGCTTAAAATGTATTATATTTTATTTAAAATAATTATCCAACATTCTTTTCTATTTTAGTTTTACATTTAAATGTATTTTTTTCAGTATAAGTGTTCTCTTTGTTCCTATTTTTCTTAGAACTTACCTGTATTTCAGGATTTGTTTCTAAATAAGTGACACAATATCTGTGTTGCAAATTTGTTCACATAAGAAGGTCACCAGTATGGATAGGTGGTAGGATAATTATTTTATCAGAAACTTTAGGAATAAAACAAAATGACTCAAGGGTTTAAAATAAATAATATATTTTTATCTTTTTTCTCAGGTGTGATGAATTGATCCTTCGGTATTTGGCATGGCAAAAATTTTGTTAATAAGGCGGATATTGGTAGCAGTCTGGAGAACGGTCTGTTTCAATACTTTAAAATCAGACCATGATAGGAGTAGTAATATCAGAAATTAGGTGAGTTTAAATCTATTGTTTTTTCTCAGCTCTAAACAGGGCAGAAATGTCAGTAGCAAATGACCTCTTAACTGCTATTTCATGAATCATGCATAGCTCCGTCCTCTCCTGCTGTCCATTCTGATACTAACCCAGAAGTGTCCGGTTTATATTCTTTTTACCAGGCTCCAGAATTTGGTGCGAACATTGTTTCAGCTAACATCAAAAAATCTCTTTGCATCAATTTTTTGGATTGTCTAAATTATTTTATTTTCCTATGTTTCTTTATTTTTCATTTTTTTTTATAAGTTATGTGGGGAAATTCCTTGATTTTTGGTATTTTTCAATCACAAATAATTAAGCAAACTTCTGTTGCTTTTGACCAGGTTCCCTCTTTTCTTCTTTCTCTTTTTATTTGTAGGTTACCGTTTTATAAGTTGTGTGAAATATGGAAAAATATGTTTAGAGAGAGAGAGAGAGAGAGAAAGAAAGCAAGAGATAAGGGTTTTAAAGGAAAGTGCAAATGTCTTATTTTAATTTGAATTCTTTTTATTTTTGTTTATATATGTTATTTTAATTGGGACTTACTGCATATGCATTAGTCAAATCTGCATCAATATCAGTAATTTCCAAGAATTAAAGAATAATTCTAGGCATCTTTTCAACATAAGACTAAGTTATTGTATGAATCAAGAATTTGTAAATACTTTTGTAATCAGATGTTCAAAGCCAAAACATCATTTTAAAAACTGACTACTCAACTTGGAAGCATCTTAATCATCAGAAAAAAATGTCAGACAGTTATTGTTTTTGGTAAGAATCTTCTTTCTGTAAATTATTAAAAAAAAAGCAAAAACATTTTATCATTTTGAATGTGAATTCTTGCATGAAATTCAACCAAGAGTAATTTAATTCAAGGATGGTTTATCATTTCCCTTCCTGTATAAGTTTAAATATACAGATGTGTATATTAATCTCTAACATGCATAGTTACACACAGGGTCAGCTCAAGGTACTGGCAACTCTGGCAGTCGCCAGAGGCACCATCAAGGCCAAGGGCACATCATGTCACTATTTGTTTAGGACATTCTAAAACTAAAACTTATAAAAACATAGTTGCCATCATCCTTAACTCAAAGCAGATTAAATTATTTGGCTATTTTGTCAATAGAAAATGATGTAAAGAAGATAGGTATAAAAAGTGGCATGAAAAGATTCACAGATCTAAAGGCTAGAAAAATGTTTTAGGTAGGATAATGAATGTTTTCTTTAGCTTGTATTAAGTTGTATAATGTAATAAACTTGTTATTCTACATTTTAAGTTTTTCTCCTAATTTTAAAAGATTATACTTGTAAGGACGCTGAAGTTCAGTAACCCTAGAGCCATCTTTGGTTACACACTACCAAGATAAGATGAATCCTCACTCTATCATTCTACCAACCTGCTAAGTGAAGACATACAATGTCAACCCTACAGAAGTGTCCTGTTTTTATAGTTGTTTCACAGCACCACCTAACAATTTCTTAGAAAAGTTATGTAGGGGTAACTCATAACATATAAAAAATAACCCTTAATTTACACTAAGCTCCACAGGTTCTTGGGAAGAAGCTATGTATCATACTTCCTTCTTACCAATAGAATATAAAGAGAATGAGGATGATTCAATACTGTACATGTCATGGTGCATCCTTTATGTAAAGATCTGAACTAGTAGAACTAAAGTAAACCAAGCAGAAAATTCAATATAATCTTTCCACTTCATGTCAATGGAAAATGTTAGCCTGAGGAGTTGCAATGAGCCACCCTCCTGATAATAGTCAAAAAGTTTTCTGTCAGATAATTAAAAGAGAGCTGTTTTATTTTGGAAGCATTCAAATTAATAAGCCATCAGGAAGGTAGAAAGTCTCATTGGTTCAATAAGGTCAAATTGGCAGCTGATTTAAAAAAATAACCTAAAATCCCACTATTAACTGGGACAAGGAATGCCTTGTTTAAGATGATTAAAAGAGAACAATTACAATTTTGAGGCATTAAAATTGACAAGACATACCTTACTACAGTTAATAGCAGAATATAGGTCATTTTTTAGATCAGCTGCCAATTGACCTTATTGAACTGATCACACTTACTATTAAAACCGGAGTAAATAGTTGTGTCATCAGCATAGATACTGAATTGAGAACTGATGACCTCAGGAAGGCAATTTATGAAAATTGGAACCAACATAGGTCCAAGGATAGATCCCTAGGAGACACCTGCATTTATGCAAAAAGATTTAGAAGAGTGGCCATTCAAGAGAACTTTCATTTTATGATTTGATAAGAAAGAATGAATCAGTTCAAAAATTCATACAGAAATACCATAACCTTTCAATTTGGGAAGAAGAATAATTGACAATATTGTTGCTTGCTGGTCTCCCTCTCAGGGATTCTCCAACTGTAACAATCCATAAGGTTTAAATAAGGAGAGTTAGGAGGTCAAATGTTATGGGTATCATGATCACGAAAATTTTGCTGGCTGTGTGAGAGGGAGTAGTTTTGCTGGTGCACATAATACCTCGTATGAGCTGCTTCCTTGATCCAACCATGTCCATTGTCTCTATGCAAGGTGGCATTGACTCTAAGGCCTTGTGGGGAAAAGTGTTTAGGCTGACATAATCCTCATTGCTCACAACCCCCAAGAACATCACAGATGACAGGAACTTGTGCTGCATAACAGGGGGGGGACCTCAGTGAGGCTGGTAATGTCATTTCTTCTGTTTATATTTTCCTGTTGAGCAAAGTCCTTCTCATTTGAGAAAAAACAAAGCATGCTGAACTCCTTGAGGTAACTGACTTTGTTTAGTAGGCAATCAACCAGATGACACAGTTCTCATTGGTTCTATTGAACATGAACTGTCCTCTCCTCATAACAAAGGATTTGTATCTGATATCTTCACCACATGCCGGATTGCTGACATCACCACATAAAGCTGATTGGGATAATGACCCTCACTGAGTGATCATTTCTCAACTACCATTCGGAAATAGCTTCCATATGATTATACCATACAACAGAAACAAGCATGAAGCTTATTCTTATAGGTACCTAGCTTACTGAATGAGTTTGCCAGTATAATTCAAAATATCTAACTATTAAATAAAGTTTTATAACATTGTGTTGGATCAGCTCTGCAATCTTTACAATGGATGCCAAATTCAAACAACATGTTTGAATCAAATTTTGTATGAGGTCCAGCAAATTGTCTACCAAGGCCCTAGAAATGCTTTGTTAGTCATTTGACAGACATGCGTATTTTAAAGAGTATCAGTTCAAGATGATGAGCATTCAGGGTCGATCAATCACCAGGAAAATGCCATAAAATGTGGAAAGATTTGTGAAATCATCTATCAGCTCACTTGCATAAATGGAATCAGTTATGACATTTACTAGTGTATCTTAGAAATTTCTGATACCATCTTGTATATGTATAACTATTTTATAAAGAAGTAACAGATTTTTATTTATTATTTTTATTATTTATTTTTTGTCTCTTTAAAAGTTATTTTTAGTGGATTTATTAAACAGTATATTTATTTGTTTTCATCTACAGGCCTGATTATTTGAGAAATCTTATTAAAGAAAAGGTGAGCACCCCCAGCATACCCCTGGGCAGAAGGAAACCTGATTAGATATGACAGGCTCTAAGTGACTGAGATACAGAGTAATTAGACATGGCTGAATAGTGGCTTTAACTGGACTAACTCTCATCATAGACTTTCTCAAATTTTTCATAACTGCTCAGTTTTGTATCCAAATGTAAACAAAGCATTTTTCTTCAGAAGTAATGGACTTTTATTTATTAATCCAACACACTTTAAACATTATTTTTAGTGGATACCAATATTTGAGTAGATACTCAATTTATTTATTAAACAGTATTTTTATTTATTTTTTATCTTCCAGCTGGAATAGACAATAAATCTTATTAAAGAAAAATATGCACTCTTTGGCAAGATTCAAATCTGTGTCCCTCTGGGAAGAGAGAACCACCATTAGATAAATAAATGGAGCGTCTACTGAAATATGAGTATCCACTAAAAATAACATTTAAAGTTATAAAATGTAGAGCAGTGTAAATATAAAAACATTTGTGAATGTGAGTATATATATATATATATATATATATATATATATATATATATATATTATAGGCATCTCTGATTAAATAAATTACAAACATCATGTCTGCTTATTTTTATCATAATCCATTCATATTCACAAATATTTTTCCATATATCACAATCAAATGAGGTAAGAAATGCACTGTAACAGCGAAAATCACTTTTATTTCCCAAGTACTTTCCATCTCTTTTTAAGATCATCATCAGGGGTGCAACTGGTAAGTTTTTGCACCACTGATGTTTATAATATTTAATCATATATATATATATATATATGTGTGTGTGTGTCTTTGTGTGTGTGTGTGTGTGTGTGTGTGTGTGTGTGTGTGTTTAAAAGGAAATGGCTTATTTTTTTTTCACTTGGATTCACCTTAAAGAAGGCAGTAAAGCTATTGAGACATGGGGGCGGGGTATTGGGTGTGGAAGAATTAGAAAACAGAAACATTACTAAGGAGTGAGAATAAAAGATGAGAAGTCAGAAGGACAACATATAGCAATTGATATCGCATTGGAATTTCTGAAAATTAAAGTTGGCTGGAAAGCATGGGGCCGAGATGTGCAAAAAAACGAAACTGTTAGAAAAGAACTTATGGTTACATCTAACCAACGCAACTGCATATTGTTGAAACCTTGTTGCCAGTCTAGTACTGTGCTTAATTCATTTAAGTCCAGGTACCACAGTGAAGAGCTCATCTGAACAGTTGCCATGAAAGTATTTATAGAAAAGGGAAGAAGAGGCAACTTTGCAGTGGTGGGAAAGTGAGTGAAACTGAGCTGCCAGATCAGGACCAATAATATTGCTGATTTTTCTTTAGATTTTATTAAGAAGCTTGAGTTATATAGCAAGAGCATTAGACCACATATGACAGCAATATTCTAAGCATGGATGAATAGTAAAGTTATAGATATGTAAGATAGATTCTGGAGAGAAAAATTGTCAAGCATGACATAGTGAACCATGTTTTTTAGCAGCTGACTGAGCAATAGGTTCATGATAATCTTTCCACTTCATGTCCATCAAGAATGTAAGCCTGAGAAGGTGCAATGAGTCACTCTCAGGTGATTAGCATCAGCCATGCTGATGGAAGGCATAAAGGGGCCTCTCAGGTGATTAATAGAGAACAGTTTAGTCTTAGAGGCATTAAAATTAACAAGCCATCCTTTGCAACAGACTTGACATCGTTTTTGGTATCAGCCACTAATTTAACCATACCAGACTGATCAAACTTACTAATGCGTATATAATCAAGATAAAATTAGCTAGATTATTTAAGCAAAAGACAAAATATTTAAAAAATTTCTAATTCATGTGCATGTATAGTTGCATCAACATACACAAAAACTTTTTCAACTCTATCATACAACTTTCCTTCATATATATATATGAATATATAATATAATAATAATAGCAGATATTCAAAAAACATCTTTCGGTCGACATACAAGTATTTCGTCTTCAAGTTTTTGATTTTATAAGGAAAAAAACACATGCCTGATGATGAATAGAGGACTATTCGTAAGTACTAGCATTTTAACATCAAATAAACTGAAAACTACAGACATCAAGTTTATTGACGAGGATCACTTCGCACTATGGATTAACAGTATTTTAATGCATATATTATGTTTCTAGCGATGGATGTCGCCAATAATCGCATTAATACTTCTGATTGATTCTATGTGTGATTATTTCTTTGTATATATATATATATATATATATATATATATTGGCCTGAGGATTGCATTTAACATGATTCAGTCTGTTGCCTCTGAGTGTTGACTTCAATGTTTACTTTTATATTTGCATACACTCTATGTCTGATATTGAGCACTTTATCTCATAAATATAGCACACCTTAAAAGTATATTTCTTCATATATATTTCTTCATATATATATATATATATATATATATATATATATATATTAAGACATTTTTCTGTTTATACATTCTTTTTATAGATACAAATATTTAAGTAAATGCTCTGTTTATAATAAACAGTATTAAACAACATTTACCAGCCTGAATGTCCAAGAAATTTTCACAGAAATTTATTATAAACAGAGCATTTACTTAAATATTTGTATCTAGAAAAAGAATGTATAAAAATAAAATATCTTAAAATAATTGTCGGACTTTGTCCATTTGATAATATATATATATATATATATATATATATATATATATATATATATATATATATGTATATACATTTATATATATGTGTGTGTGTATATATATATATATATATATATATATATCTTTATATATTTCTTATTATGATACAATTTTGCGTAGGTATATGTATTTCAGTTGCAGTCCACACCAAGCAGTGACAGTCTGTTACATACTTCCCTACAATCTTCTTGAAGATTGCATTGAAGCAGAAAACAGATTTTGCCACTTGATGTTGACCTCAGTGTCTACATTTATATTTATATATGCCATATTGTTATATATACTGAATGTAACAGCAAAAATGTCCAAATCGTGTAACAGTAAAATTGTCCAATTGTTAGATTAAGCTTTGAACCATTGTATCTTAGAAATGATTAAAGATATCTTACTGGAACACTACTGAACTCTACTTTGAACAATAAGTATGTATATAGCTCTAACTTGAAATGATGATCCCTGTTGCTCTTGTGACATTCTGAACCAGTTTTCCTCTCTACTGTTTCCTCTTTTTTAAACTTATTTACCATTCTCTTGATAGTTCTTGAATGGACTTTGAAGATAGAAGCCAGAGTATATATCTTGATACCATTACTGAAAGCCTTAATGATCTTTTTACTCTCATCATTGCTCAATTAACCTGTTCTTTTTTTAGCTGAATAACTCAAAGGGTTTTTCAGTGATTCTTACAACAAATGGTGTCAAGGTGGCTAAACATCTTATCTGAAAATCTGGAAAAAAAGAAACTCAATTAGTTTAGTGTGTTTTTTCAATATGCGATGGACAATTATGCTGTTACACGATTTGGACAATTTTGCTGCTACAATTTGTATATAGTTCTTGGCACAACCAAAAAGTAATTTAAACAAAATTATTTTGTCATTTGGTCTAATTTTAGGAAGTGGATCAGGCTGAATATTTTTCAGCATTTCATCATACACACACACACACATATGCACATGTATGCACACATAAACACACACATACATATAATCAAGACACTCATATATATTAATGTATATCAAATATTAGTGCCACCATTATTAAATTAATTTATCACTCCTCTCTTCAATGCTTATTTGGTACAACATGATTATTATTTCTTAAATAATTTTCTCTGTGTCACATTTATTTTGTTCCATATTTATTAAATTCATAGAAGAATTACTGACAGAATATTTATTTGAAAGCACTCTTATTTAATAAGTTCAATAATTCTCACTTCCATAATTATTCATGATTATACATTTATTTGGTAGAAAAGAATATATACATTGATGTATGCACAAATCTTCACCAATCTATAGTTTCTATTTCATGATATCTTCCTTACACTGCTAGAATTAAATGTTAGAAACAAAACTCTGCAACTACACTTGGCATATTATATCATATATATATATATATATATATATATATATATATATATATATATATATATTATATAAGAAAATATTAAATCTGTGCAAAAAGTTTCCTGCAAAAAAATAGGTTTTTAACTGGTTATTTAGTTTCTTAATTTCAAATACAACACTGGGAAGTTTTGCACCCACACAATACGTTTCCAGTTACATCATACTGAAACACCTGTTCATGTATGGTCACTGAAGTTAAGCAACACTGATCCTGGTCAGTACCTAGATGGGTAACTGCTCGGAAATACCAGGTGATGTAAGCTTGGATATGCAGGTGATGTAATGGATAATGGCTTGTAATTGCTAATCGGAGAGCTGAGCTCAAATTCCAGTTGAATTTCTTATATTCACTTATGCACAAATACCTTGTTCCCGTACGATCACTGAAGTCAAGCAATAATACCTAGATAGGTGACCCCTTGGGAAAACTAGGTGCTGTAAGCTTGGATTTTTAGATGTTTTAATGGGTCATATTTTTTTCAGTTTTTTTTCATTCTTTATAGCCCATGGCATCTCAGTCACTTTATTGCCTTGCTTGGGGTGAAATGATTAAAAAAATGCTATTGATATTTATTTTGCAATTTCAGGAATATAAAAACTTCCATTATTCATTAGAAAAATATTATACCAAAAGAGAGAGAAGTTATTTTAAAGTTATTGAGTGATGTGAACACAAATTTGAACATCCAGCCTGGTTAGTACATAGATGGTTGGCCACTTAGCAATACCAAATGCTGTAATCTTGGATGTGCAGGTCGTGTAATGGATAATGGCTCGGAATTGGAAATCAAGGAGCTGAGTTCCAAATTTCAGTTGGGTTTGTTATATTCCCTTATTTGCATATACCCTTAGGAAAGAAGAATCTACCTTTTTTTCTCCCCAGCTATGGGTTAATTAGTAAGACTAGTAACACTAAACCATTATTATCTCCAAAAATAAAATTGCATACAAAATATTTAGATTTCTTTCTTCTTAATTTTCAAGATATTTTAAAATAAAAACTTTTGTAACATTTTATATTATACATATAATAACCGAATTTTGTCTGTAAAGCTTGTATTAATTCTGATCAATGGAAAACCACTCTCTTCTTGATTTTAAATGCATTTCTATGGTAAAATCATTACCAATATATTTTCATTATATATATAATAACCATACTTGGTCAGTAAGTGTTGCATTAATTCCAACCAATGTCAAGGATTTTCCTATTGCATTTCTACAATCACCATAGTTAAGCAACGTTAGGCCTTGTTAGTACCTAGATGGATGACTGCTTGGAAATACTAGGTGCTGTAATCTTGGATGTGCAGGTGGTGTAATAGATAATGACTCAGAATTGAAAATCAGAGAGTTGAGTTCCAAATTCTAGTTGGATTCAATATATTCCCTTATTTGTAAATACCCTAGAGAAAAGTATGAATTTCCCTCTTCTCTCCCCAGCTATGGGTTAATTAGTAAGAATTGCAACACTAAACCATTTTTATCTCCAAAGATAAAATAAAATTGCAAACAAAATATTTAGATTTCAGCATTAAATAACCTAGAGCAGTTGATATGTTGCTAAATAAAAACAACCAACGTAATATACACATACTCATACACATAAATACATGTAAGGTTGTATACATATATATATGTTGGGCACCTTGACATGATGTAATGGTTAGCAAGCTTGTCTCACAAGTACAACTGAGTAGTGAGTTCAATCCTTACTGAGCCCCCCCATACTTTCAGCCTTATTCCATATCTAAGCTATGCTTAAAAATTCACTGTACATATGTGTTGTACATAATTACTTTCATTGTAAACTGACACAAGAAAAAGTAAATTTCAGTTCTCCATTTCACATACTATTTTTTGTAAATTTATCATATACAATCATGTATATATATATATATATATATATATATATATATATATATATATATATATATATATATATATATATATATATATATATAAAAGAGAACTTGAAGTCAACATTCAGAGGCGACAGACTGTTTCATGCTAGATGTAATCGCCAGGCCACATGTAGCCATAAGTTCTATGCTAACAGTTTCTTTTCTTGCACTTCTCACTTGTGGAACTTCCTTCCAGCTCTATGCTTTCCAGCCAACATTAATCTGTAAAAATTTAAATGCAATATCAATCAATATCTACTGTCTTCCTTTTTTCTTCCCACTCATTATTAATGTTTCTGTTCCTAATTCTTCCACACCTTGTAATCCCTTGTGTTTTAGTGGCTTTACTGCCTTGCATGGAGTGATATTGAATAAAAAAAAGAAAAGATAGATACACAACACATGCATACACATATACATGTAACACTATGCTTACTTATGTGTTATGCACAATTTTCTTTATATCAGACCAACCCTAGAAAAAACATCAGCTAACTAAAATTCCAAGAAAATTGAAAAGAGTAAACCATAGTTGGGACTTTTGTTGTTACTCCTTGTAAGCAGTACCTCATCACCTACTTTTGGGAGGCATTTGTACATGCATTCTGTGTGTGTGTGTGTGTGCGTGTGTGTGTGTGTGTGTATGGGGATGAGCGAGTGTTTGTGAGTGTGTGCATGAAAGTGTATGTGTGAGTGTGTGTGTGAGTGCATGTGTGAGTGTGTGTAAGAGAATCTATGTGTGAGTGTGAGTGTGTGTGTGAAAGTGTATGTGTAAGTGTCTCTATATGAGTGTGTGTGTGTGAGAGTGTATGTATGTGAGTGTGTTTGTGCGTGTGAGTGTTTGTTTGAATGTGAGTGAGTGTGTGCATATATGTATCTGTGCGTGTGTGTGTGCATATATTAAATGTACCATCATGACTCCTATTAATATAGATCATCACCATCACCACCTTTTCATCACCATTCTAATCATTATTAATATCATAAGACAGTATTTTCATCAAATTTTGTGATGATTTTATTTACTATATGTGAAGCAAATACATGCTATTAGTTAACCTGAATGAATCCTGCGAGATACTTCATGTTACATTATTACATTGAGTGGTCTGCTCTTGAGACTGTTTGACATTACTGAATAATTTACCAATTTGTGCTAAGTGCTTCTCTTAAATGATATGAACAACATTAATAGTCTTATATTTTCTAAACAATTTCACTTCATATGTGCATCCATTCAGTTCTAGGAAACTTAGCAAAGTCATCATCATTTCTCTTGCTATAAATAACTTACAATTCCTTTTCTTGTAATTCAGTGATTCTCAATGCAAGCAGTAATACACCCTTGGGAGTGCTATGGAATCTCATGGGAACTGTAAGTATTTAGGGATATTATTGTGAGTGCTATAATTTTAACAGGGATCTGAGTTGATTTAAACCTTGGAACTCTGACTGGGAAAGGTCTCAAAATTTTATATGCATATTTGTTTATCTCTTTGCTTATATATTTAAATGTTTAGATATATGTTAAACATTTAGATGCAGTTGTCAAAAACTTTCAAGTTTAGTAGTTCCTCTGGTCTGATTATATTTCTTCTATCTTTATAGCAAGGCAATTCTAAAAGAACAGGGATTTATTATTCATGGGTATAATCTTAACAACATAAAATACACAGATGATACCATGTTAATTGCAGACACAGAAAGAAAACTGCTGGAACGAGGTCTGGTGCAAGGGTCATGTGTCTCCACTTTACTATATCTCAATTTTCATAAGGTAGAGATTTTCTAAGCATAGCTTAGATGTGGCACAAGGCCAAAAGTATGGGGCATCCAGTGAGGATCAAACTCACTTTTCAGTAGTAACTGATCTAGCAAGACAAGCTTGCGAACCATTACACCATGCCAAGGTGCCCCAATTTTCATAAGGTAGTATTCATATAAAATACAAATTTTATTGTTACCTAATTATGCACAATAATGAATCATATCGGTGAATAATTCAACCCTAAAAATTGAAAATAATTACAATTTATCTAAATGTAAATTAGTGACATGTCATAATAGATCATTTCAGCTTAAATAATTAAAAAAATGTTGAATAAATAAATACACAATTTTTAACACATTTAACAATATGGATAAAAAATAGTGAATTTTATATACAGTGTAACCCGGATATAAGAGCCCCGGATATGAGAGAAACCCGGATATAAGAGAGATTTTCTCTGGTCCCAAATTAGAGCCTGTGTTAATGTATATAAAATAGACCAAACCTGGATATAAGAGAAACCCGGATATAAGAGACTTCTTCTCCGGTCCCGACAACTCTCTTATATCCGGGTTACACTGTAGTATTAAATCCAGATTTAGCATGAGCAAAACAAATTCATGGATTTGATAAAAAAAAAAAGATTCCAGAATGATGTCAAAATCCACAAAGATTTTTCATCTTTTAATAGTTAGTTGTACTTAGATTAATTTTTAATAGATATATAAATCTAGGTAGAAAAAAGCAAATGTTAGCAAGATAGCGAGGGTCACAAAGCACTGGCTGGGGTCCCCAACTGGGCTTCTCTACTAGTTGAGGGGAATCAGAAACTGGCTGGAACTCCTACACAAGGTATTAAAGGAAAGTGAGAAGAAAGAATCAACTATCAATTGTAAAAAGACAGAATATATGTTTTGTCAGCAAGAGGAAAAGCTTAAGATATAAGCTACGAATTGAAAATGTCAAAATCAAGCAACCTCAGAATTTTAAATATCTGGGAAATGTTTTAACAGATGATAGAAAATACGACACCCTAATCTGAAGGTGCATTGGTATAGCAAAAGACGCCTTTCAAAAGCTAGAAAAAAGTATTAAGAAACAAGGGGTATGGCGAAGTAATGGATAGAGGGTCGGATTGAGGAATTGGAGAGCCGAGTTTGAATTCCAGTCGAATCGATTACATTCACTTATGTGCTAATTCCTTTGGGAAAGGTATGAATCCTCTTCTTCTCTCCCCACCTATGGGTAAATAGCAGGACTGACCAAGTTCTATAACCTTAGATGGAAACTGGTCTACCGCAGAAAGAAATGGCAGACTACTGCAGGAAAAAATTTGCCTTGTCAGTCATGTATTGAAAGATACATTATTGCCTATGTGTTTATCATGCATGGCATATAACTGACTGAAGAAAGAGGAAAATTTTATTAGAAACAAAGAAAAGAGTGCTAAATTGCTACATAATATCACTCCTATATGGCACTGAATGCTGAACAAATTCATTACAGATTGAAGAGGAGACTTGAAATGTGGTTCTACAGAAGGATGCTGAGAATACCATGGATGGAGCATGTAAGCAATGAGGAGCAATTGAAGAAAATAGTGATAAAAAGGACAAGTTGAGATTTCTATAACACATAATGAGGAAAAATCTGAGTGAAACTTTCTACTTACATTTGGAATACAGAGGAAATGAGGGTGATTCAACTCTGTGGATGTATCATACCACATCTTGAAGTTTAAAAAAAAAAAAGCAATCACAATATCCAACTTCAGTGGTAAATATATTGCATAACCAAATTTAATTCCTTCACTTTCAAATGTTAAATATTTGTACTTTTTCAACTTTTCTTTCATTGACCAACTGGATATTGCTTTAAAAATGTAATGTTACTAATTTATTGTGCTTTAATATTTTGAATTAATCAACCAGATAATGATATGAGGACTCTGGTTAATTAAAGTAATTTCAATTGGTAACACAAGACATCATTTGAAATTGAATATGACAATCTAATTTTCAACACCAAGAAATAGTTTCCATTTTTCTATTTCATTATAAATTATTAAGAGACAATAAAAAACACTTTTTTTTCTTCTTAAAATGTTTTATATTTTATTTTGAAATTGTACCAACATTCCATTGTATTTTAGTTTTGTACTTAGAAAATTTATAACTTTGCAGACAGTATAGAATGGTGTAGCTGACAAAGAAGTGTCAGTCTAGTGAAGAGCCTGGATGCAACATCCTTCAGATATAGCACAGAGATTATTGTTGAAAAAGACACAACCAGGATGAACAATAAGAAAAGGTTTTCAAACAAGATAAAAGATGGTGGTCAAGAACTAGTGAGCCAATTCAAATTTCAATTTAAAATGTTCCAGAATAGGAATAATTTCAAACAATTGTTGCAAACAGACCATTGCATCCAGTGGTCTTCTCTTTTCTGTATGCCAATGAATCTTGGGTATTAACAGCAGAATTACAATGAAAAATCTAAACATTAGAAAAGAGATGCTACAGAACCATCTCCTACATATACTTCATCACAAATGAGACACCATCAGACAAGAAACAGGACAATTGAAAGACAAAGTTTTGAAATAGCATGGACATGTTGTAAGAGCCAGCAATCTTTCCAATATCATCCTGTAAGGTACTTCCTTAGGGAAAGGTAGAAGAGGCAGAGGAAAAATAGGTTGACAACTTCACTGAGTGAATGGGAAGAAGATCATCCACACACAGATTGATTTTTCACTTCTTTTAGAAAATTAAATTGCACTCAATGAGAACATTGATGTCATAAATAGTAGCATCAAAACTTAGATTCATAACTCTTATCTATTTTTGAGCAATTAGTTTTAAAGAGTGTCTGAAAAATATACAGAAATACCTATTTTTTTGTTTACAAACTGTTGAGGGGTCCACCCCTTTTTACACAAATGGACTCACCCAGTATATACATAATGGACTCACCCAGTATATACATATACTACTGCTACATGAAGACCCAACAGAACAAGACCGGAAGAGCAAGACTGGAACAAAAGAGAATGAAAGGTTGTAGGTAACCGGAAGAGTGAGAGCAAGGTAACAGACAGACAGAACAAACATAAGGAGCAAGAGCCACAGTGAGCGAGCACGTAGACTCAGTAAGAAGTCATACAGCGATACTTCAATACCAAAGACTGTTATAGATATTTTGCTACTAACCCGTATTTCTGGAACTACTAACCTGCATTACCAGTTTGTATTATTACATTAATACATTATTTTCCTATATTCATTCTTGGCGTTTGTTATTTATTGGTACTGGATTTTATCCTGGAATCCACAACACAAACCACCTTCAAAATTTTACTATTTCAAGAATAAATCCAAATAAAGCTGTTATATTTTGTATTAGATAAATTGAATGGAAAATATATTCAAACCAGAATTCTAATTATGAATCACCACAAGCAAAATATGAATATGCAATTTTTTTACTGTATTCAGTAAGTAAAAACTGTGTAAAAAAATTGTAAAAGATTACAGAAAAGGCTACTCAGTGAATAAGAATTGTTAGATCATTATTTGTTAGATCATAATTAATAAAAAAAAAGTGGAAGTGTATATAATGCCATAATAATGCTGGTCAAAAATTATATGACAAAATGTTTTAAATTTACATTGTTTATTGAAAATCACACTAAAATTATTGCAATGTATAATATACTACATCATAATAAATTGTTCAGTATAATTTCTGTTTGAAGTAAATGAAGATCTTATTTGATGGCACAATGATTTAGTAATAATGTGCTTATGCCAAACCTTTTGATCATATACAATCAGTAAAACTTCATTAAATTATAAATTTTATAAAGTTGTCCTATAAGGCTTTCATTAATCACTGGAATAAAGTTCCAATGCTACAATTTTGTGTCTAAACTTAATCTTGTTTCCTCAAAAAATGGTGACCATTTGGAAAAATATTTTGTGTATTTATTTATCATGTCAAACCCCAACATTTAAATTGAGTGCAATACCATAGTTCCAAAATTGAATACCTTAATGGCCAGGTATTCAATTGTGCAGCAAATCTATGACCACACCTAGTCATAGGATTGATATATTGTTTTGTTCTTTTTTTCTTTTCCACTCTGAAAAACCTAGAACACCTTCACTTTCTTATAACAATAATTCTTATGCCAAATATATTTATTTCTTCATTGAATCACTGTCTATCTCTTCATCTGTTCTTTTCTGTTTATTTCTCTTATGCTTCTCTATTGTAGCAGTATTTAGCTTAAATATTGTGAGCACTAATTTCAATTCCCCTGTTTAAAATCTATTATTACAAACTCTTGTAATATAATATTATAGAGATGGGGCTGAATAGTTCTTGGCATAACACCTTTCCTCAAATCTGACCAAATTACCAAGCATCTGAATAATTCTGGAATCCTTTTTTGGGTGGCCTGTGAACTTTTAGCACCTCCTTGTGGAAAGATTCTTTCATATCAGTTGTTATATAATTTGCTTTAATTCAGATTAGGTTCATCTACTTTCATAATTTCACTTTGAGATTCTGTTCTGTTTGTTCATACAATGAATGGGAAAATAGTCAGTTCCCTATACTGCTCCAATAAATACCTATTTCTTCCTGCTATGCTTTACCTTTGCAAGAACAGGTTCAGGCCAAAAATGGACCACTGCTGCCATATCTGAATTGGGGCTGCCCAATCTTCAATTTCCATTCATGGTAGAGTAAAAAAACTTCTATGAGGCCTTGTGGATAATGAAATGTTTTCCACATTAAAACCCCATTCCCACAGACAAAATGTTGCAAGCCTGTTGCTTCTCTATTGCTATTTCCATGGAAAATGTTCTGATGAGCTATATTCCTTAGTTCCTCCAACTTTAAGCCTCCCAGCTAAGACCAGCCATGCTACGTACACTGAGGCAAACCACCATTCTCTTCATATTTCATTAGTAAGGAGTAGCTTCTTCCAAGAACTATTGTTTTGTGGAACAGAATCCCAGGAGGATGCTTTCTTGGCCACCACAATATCTTTTTCAAATATCTATATAAACTGCACTACTTACTCTTATCACTCACACACAACAACGACCTAGAGTAACCATCTACCTTGGATTACCCTTAGGCCTTGTATAGGGTGAAGATTACAAGAAAAAATCTATCACCTTCACCTTGATGATTGTAGCACACTTAATTAATAAATTCTTTTTTGTGTATATAGTGCATCAAAACTGTTTAGTCTTTAGAAGTCTCATTATTTGTACTTATCAAATTAGTCTTTTAGTAATTATACAACCTTAGATCATTCAAGTCTTTATAAGTCTTTTAGTATTTTTCTTATATTTTAAAAAAATGTAGTACTCAGTCTGTTTTAAAGACTATATGTATTAGTGGCTTTACGGACTTGCATAGGGTGATACCAATTAAAAAAATGCAGTGTACACAATGGAAAGTCCCAAAATATGCCTACTAAAATGGTATATTGAAACAAAAAACAAAGATGAAGACAATTTTTTTTACAGTAAATATTTTTTTACTGTTCACCTCAAGGTAGAGGGCAACATTAGGAGGCAATCTGGGTGTGTAGGAGAGGAAGATAACAATTAACCCTAACCTTGAACAGGTTAAGATTATAGTGATCTAGGAAACATCCTTTTGGTAATTGGTTCCACAAGCCAGTTGTTTGTGGGAATTGTCAGAAAAATAAGAGGAAAAATGGAAATACTCAATTACCGAACTACAGAAAATACAAAAAGAACAAAGATTATATAATTTAATAATGTAAAGACCAAGCAAAAATGTTTAACCTTATAAAAGGATGGCTCAAGTCACAACTCAAGTTTCACGCTCCCATGATCTTCAGATGACCTGAATGGCTATATATATATATATATATATATGTGTGTGTGTGTGTGTGTGTTTTAAGGCATACATCATTTATTATTAGCTATATATAAATATATATAAAATATATATATATATATATATATATATATATATATATATATATATATAAATATATATAAATATATATATGTATATATATATATGTATATATATATTCAAGCAAGTTTGGTTGAATAAGCTGGATATATTATGTCTATATTATGTTAATCCTCCCAAATTCTCAGATCAACTTCTTAAAGTTGTTATTAAATTCATTAAGAATGGCACCATAGTTTTTTAATTTCCCTAAACATGCCTGAATTAAGATATTCTACCTCTCTCTCTCTCTCTCTATATATATATATATATATATATATATATATATTACCCCAAGAAATGCAGTACAGCAATAAGCAAGGGTTTACAGGGTGTGGAGGAATTCAGAACAAAATCTTTAGTAATGAGCAGGAAGAAAAAAGAGCAATCAGGAGGACAGTACATACCGATTGACATTGCATGCAAACTTTTGCGGATTAAAATTGGCTGGAAAGTATGGGGCCAGAAGAAACTGTTAGCATAGATCATATATATATATATATATATATATATATATATATATATATGATCTATGCTAACAGTTTCATTGAAGCCTGAAGAGCGGGTGAAACAGTTTGCTTCACCCGGTTTTTTTTGGGGGTTTTTTTTAATATGTCTCGTAATATTAATTTTTATACTTTTATTTCGATCATTAAATTTTGTACCTACAAAAATATCTTTAAATATATATATATATATATATATATATATGTTTTTAAGGCATACATTGTTCCAAAATTTTCATTGCAAATATATCTTTACAAAACTTTCATTGTCAGCTATCATATATATATATATATATATATATATATATATAGTCATCCACAGACAGACTGTTTTGCTGTATCACAGCTCATCAGAGTGGATAGACGTCCAGTTGCCTGTAGCTAGGATCAAAACGAAGCTGAGTTTGCATCAGTTGGAGAATCTACCCCTAATCTCTTGATGCACAGCAGGAATGAAGGTGAATTTAAGGATATTAATTTTAAGATAAACACGCCAGTGACTAAGAGAAACTTGATTTGTTTTATCGATATTGTTTTATCAATTTTATATATATATATGTGTGTGTATGAAATAATAAATGCAACAACCCTTTCTATTCCCACAGCTTCCACCAATAAATGGGTTATATATATATATATATATATATATATATAGTGATTTTCCAAGCATTGCTTAGATGTGGCACAAGGCCGAAAGTATGGGACACCCAGTGAGGATCAAACTCACTACTCAGTCAGAATTGTTCTAGCGAGACAAGCTTGCTAACCATTACACCACGTCAAGGTGACCTTTATATATATATATATATATATATATATATATATATATATATATATATATATATATATATATGTTTTCAGAACTTTATTGCTTGTTCTAATTGTACTGTGTATTTTCAAGATGTACTTATACATTTCATTTATACAAAACTTACATTGCTTGCTGTCAATAGATATATATGCTTTCAGGATACTGTGAAATGTAAGTCCCTAGTGTCTGAGTAACAAACTAACGGGCACTTAGTATCATTTCTAAACCAACATAGATATACAGTAGCATACAATGTAAGCTATTTTGCATTTTCTTTTTATTATATTCTGTGTTATGTGCTTACATTTAACTTCTGTATTGTAGAGTATCCAATCAAAACAAAAATGTCAGTGCCCTTGAGAAACCGCGATCAGCATCTTTATAATCATTTATATTTGGTAAATTTCCTGTTTTTCCCAAAACGAGCCAGTTTATAACAATGCAGCAGTAATCGGGTTGTTTCAACTGATCTTACTCATTGAGATGTAAGGAATTCTACAAAAGAATATCAAATCTGAACTTATATGTGATTTTTAGTCCTGCCGGGAACTTACCTATTATTATTTGTCATTGACAGTGTTTGCTTGCTGTTGGACACTAACAGCATAAAAATGAGGTATTAAAAAGCAAGTAAAAAATGAGTATGAAAGAAAATACTAGTCAAGACTAATAATAATATTGTCTTTATATTTAACACAATGTTTTGGTAAATATATTCTTCAGCTTTCTTCACAAGACCTTAACACATGGTCCTGTGATTTGATTGATCTGTGGTGTTTTAACTGAGGGGATAAAACAGAAAAAAAGTATTAAATACAACACAACATTTAAATACCAAAAATATATTTTCCAAAACACTGTATTGTTTGGGCATGTAGCTGGTGTAATGGTTAGCAGCTTAATGAAAGTTATGAGAGCTTAGTTCATGTTCCAGTTGCATTTCATTACATTTGACTTTTTGAGCAAATACTCTTGGGAAAAGTATGAATCCATGAGTCCCCTCAGGTTAAATAGTAGGACAGACTGGGCTCTTCATGCTTGGGTGACAACCAGTCCAAAAAAAGGACAAGTCTGAATTCAAAACTGTATGTAGCCATGGCAAAGCACATACAACTATGCAGGTAATGAAAGGATTGTAAAATTTACAATGACTCTTGATTGTGTAATTGTATTTAAGAACAATAAAGCTAGAGATGTTTGCCATAAAAAAATATAAAATAAAGTCGAGCATGTCTGCCTGAGTAAGTCATGAAATAATAACACAAATTCGTCTCAAGATTTCAGACAAAGTCACGTACACCTGCATGTGTATCCTGTCTATCATATGTTATTATTTAATAGGTCATCTATCTAAATAATTGTTTATTTTGTACCAACTATTTTTCAAAATACCAGATATTTTTTTTACTCATCATATTTTTATTACACATTTGTTGATTTCAACAACAAATCAAAAAACTCCAACTGATAGTGGCAAGTCATAATATGAAACAAACATTAATCTTATTGACCAAGAGTAGCTAAATCTGTCGCTGGATTATTGATCAAAGTTAAAAGTTTTTTGATTGGCATGATTTATGATAAGTTTTTTTTTTTATGTCTGAATTTCTGGGATTAGGGGTTATCATTGTTTACATTATTTACATTTGAACTAATTTCCTTATTTTTGTTGTTATCATATTTTGAATGTTATGCTCTCTGGCCTTTTTCAGCTATCTTAACTCAAAATGCTGAACCAGAATATTTTTAGAAGTATTTGACACTATTTAATTTCTTATTTGCATACTTTTGTGATTTTACTTAATATATTTTTTACTCAGAAATAACTTATTTAAAATAATGACATAATCAAGATGTTAATATTCCACACTACTTCAAATAAAAGATTATGAACAAAACACCCATCAATACTGGAAAGAGCAATAAAAGTTTCTGCACTTGAGAAAATTATTTTCTTGAAAAATTGTTTTAAGTGAAAGATGTTATAAATTTTAATTGTCACACTCCTCCATGGTCTTTTGAACAGGATTAGAGGTTTATCCTTTGTTTCCTATGTTGAATTGGGTTTCCGATTCCATCTAAAGTTTTTTCATTCTCTTTCACTCCCAGTTTCCCAATGCATCTTAGAGGCAATATCACCTTGTGTGGGCTGAATAGATTAAAAAAAAGAAAGTAGTACTGGCTGCTCAGGCAATGAATGCCAAATGTTTCCTTATAAGGAAACAGCTAATATTACCATTATCATTAATATTCAGAGATTTTCCCAATGAACATTTATTCAGTCTGTGGGGGTAGGCTGTTCTTGTTCCAAAGTTTAAGTCTCGAGCTATCTCATCTTGCACTTTTTCAAGGTGAGTTCAATACCTGAGCAGAGTAGGAAAAAATTAAACTCAATGGAAACAGGATGAGCAATAACTGTTCAGTAATAAAAAAGTGATTTTTTAGATGATTTTTGAAGGCGCCTAGAATCAGGATCTCAGGTCCACTTCTAGTTCTTCTGTATGCTTTCTTTTCTTTGAACTTGTCCTTGTTTGTTCCACAATTTGTGACATCAAAAATGTCACATAGCATTTTAATCAGTTCTTCAGGGCTTTCATTAGTTAATCTTTTCCTCATCTGATTTTGGTGCCTTTTTATGTTGGAATTTTTTCCTTTGACCAATTTTCTGATTCTAGCTGCTATTATGCCATTGTTCTATGTTTCCTTTCTATTTTTGTATGCTCTGAAGAACACTTTATCACTGACCTTGAAAGTATTGGCATTGCTTTTATTAAACACTAGCAGTAGAGCCCAGCGTTGCCTGGGGATGTAACAGTAAGAGATAGATCAAGTATCAACCATCATAAAGACTGAAAAGTTAAAATTGACAAAGATTATTGTTTAAGGTTGATGGACACGTATGTCTTAATTAGTTTTATTTTTCTTCTTTTTTTTTTTTTTTTACGAATTGGTCAAACCCAAACTCAAACAAAAACATTGTTTTCAATCGTTATGAGTCTATCGATTGAATAGAATTTTATTATAAACAATTGTCTTGTAAATGGAATTTTTAAAGCATTCTGAATGTAAAAATAAAGAAAAAAAGTGTGCAAGACAATAAGAAACACTACCTGCCAAAAAAAGTGAAAGTTTTGTTGAAATCGGTTGAAAAATGTAGGAAATTTGATCCCATATATAAATGAACACACACACACACACACACACACAAAACCAACCTGGGTTTTATAATAAGTGTAACTTGATAACTTGATATTAATAAGTATAACTCGATATGAGTTGTCCCCCTTTCATTAATGCCTCTTAATTGTGTTTTCAAATTGATTTCATGCAAAAACAATTGTTTTTCCAATTTTTGGTGCTGTCAGAACCACTGCAAGGTAATTTTACATAGTCCTGTGAAGTTTTGTTGAAATCGGTTGAAAAATGTAAGAAATCCAATCCAATATACAAACGTACAGACACACACACACACACACACACACAATCTGCGTTTTATAATAAGTAAGATTCATAATTTTGACTTGGCAATAACGTGTTGAAATACCAATTTTACCCTTCTGGCAAACATTAATTCCACTGGTGACATATCTGATGGTGTGTTGGAGTTAAGTGTTAATTGATACACACTCAAAAAATTTTCAAGTGCCTCCTCATTTAATTTGTCCCGACTTGCTTTTTCAACACTCTTTTGAATGTTCCCACAAACCATTCTGCTTGTCTGTTAGACCTTGGGTGATATGGTGTTTGGTTTTTTTTTGTTTTTTTTTTTTAAAAGATCTTTGTGGGCACCTCGAGGTGGCGTAATGGTTAGCAAGCTTGTCTCGCTAGAACAATTACAACTGAGTAGTGAGTTCAATCCTCACTGGGTGCCCCATACTTTCGGCCTTGTGCTACATCTGAGCTATGCTTGGAAAATCACGATAATCTTTCAAAGTTAGCTTACTTTCTGGGCACCTCGAGGTGACGTAATGGTTAGCAAGCTTGTCTAGCTAGAACAATTATGACTGAGTAGTGAGTTCGATTCTCACTGGGTGCCTCTTACTTTCGGCCTTGTGCCACATCCAAGCTACACTTGGAAAATCACTAAAAGATCTTTGTTCATTCCTGTCCAATGTACAAAACTGCTCATGAAAGATTCCATTCTTGAAATGCCGGGATGTCCGGAATGAAAATCCTTTAATATATCTTTGTAACACACTTGGTATTAATCTTTGTCCATACATTATAACACCATCACATATGGAGGACACATTCAATTCTTGATTCTGTTCTGTTTTAGTTTATTTTAATCACTTCTTTATTTTAGCAGTCAAGACATCCTTTTCAGCTTTTTCTTTAATTTTAATCCAGTATAATCTTGTACTATGTTGAACAGAATGTTTTTAATTTCCATTTCACTTTTTAGGGCTGGTATGTCCTCCAATAGTTTCACATTTTATGTCTTAACCTAGATAATCCATTGTAATACTTCAAGTACTTTTACATGAACATCTGTGTTGTTTGTATGATAGCTCCAAAATGACTATTCCAACCTCATAATATGGAACTCTTTATAGTATTGGATAAGTTCATAGAGTCACCAGTGGTGTAGTCTTTACTCCACAACAAAGACATTATTAAGCAAAGGAGCCAATAAAAGAATAGGAATTAAGGAAACAGATGATGATTGGCATTGCATTAAATTTTTGAAAATCAAAGTTGGCTAGAAAGCAAGAAACCAGAAGAGATTTCCACATGTGAGATGTGTGAGAGAAGAAATTGTTAGCATAGAACATAGTTACATCTAAACATTTCAACTGTAAAATGAAGAGACCTAGGTGCCAACTTAGAACTGCGCTTCGTGAGATACGAAAGAGGAAAGCTCATCAAAACAATTACCATGAAAACATTTATAGAAAGGTACAGGGAAGATACATTATGGCATTGGAAATGTAACTGAAGTCAAGATGCCAGGTCAGGACTGATAACATTGCAGATTTTTCTTTGGATTTTAATACATAGCAAAAGCACCAAATCAGATGTGGTAGCAATATTCAAGGCATCGATGAATGATAGACTTATAAAGGTGCAAGATAGATTCTGTTAAGAAAATTTGTCTTGCATAACCCCAGTGAACAAAATCTTTTGGCAGCAGATCTAGAAATTGGTTCAATATAATTGTTCCACTTCATGTTATCCTGATAAGGTTTTGCTTAAAAATGTAATAAAAAGAAAAAACAAAAATTTTGAAGAAATTTGTCAAATATAAAAATATCAAGATAAACAAATTTTTTTTTAAACGTCTGAGAAAATAGCATCATTGAATGTTTGTACTAACTGAAGGTGGTGTCTTACTTAAATGATAATAACATATTTCTTTCATTTTAATTTCAGTTGCTTTTTATTTTTATATTTAAACAACTGTTTACCAATGGCTGTATAATTATAGTCTTCTTCTTCTTCTTCATCTTCTTCTTCTTCCTTTTCCTCCCCTCTCCTCCTTCTTCCTCCTCCTCCTTCTCTTTTTCTTCTTTTTTGTGTGATCTCCCTTCAGGATGTGAGTGATCATTATTCACAACTTCCTGTCATTTGTAATAATAAACAATGTTTGACTTCTTACTATCTCTCCCACATTCGTTCTGCCATCCATTTACATAAGCTCATTAGGTAGATTACTCATTGTTTCTCTCTGTCTTATTTGCTTTCAGTATACCTGTGTCAAATTTTCTAAGCCCTCTTTCCTCATTATGTGTCCCATGAATTTTCGCTGTCTATTTCTGATTCTAAGCATGTGTACATTTTTCTTTCCATTTTCCTAAAAATTTCCCCATTTCTTACATGCTCCAGCCATGGTATTCTCAGTATCCTTCTGAAGCACCACATGTAATATAGGCTTATACTTTAAAACCCATAATTAATACTGTTTTTCTTATTTTTATATTTTACACTGGGCATAAACAGGTTAATATAAGGTTATAATTTTAAAAGTTTAAAAAATGTAATCATTTTTTTAAAAATATTTCATTACTGTTGTTGAAGGGTTTGTATTCATGAAATATAGAAATCATTTTCCCAAAGAATTAACCAAGTAGCCTTTGTCCATAAATCATTCAATCTTTCCTGCCTTTTAATTCACTCTTTTATTTCAGCCAACCAGGATATTAATAGTTCTGTTGATGGAAGCAAAAAATATCTTGGCAGAACAGATCAAAGTTGCCTCAATTGATCTCAGATCAGTGGATCCATCTGATCATTTATCTTAGCAGACTTACAATGGAAGATAATTTAGGGGAAAATATTACATTATAAGAATAAAAATAATGCTCATTCTCTCTCATACATACACACACACACACACACACACACACATATATATATATATATATATATATATATATATATATATATATATAGAGAGAGAGAGAGAGAGAGATAGACAGATATGTGTGTATGCAGTGGCAGCATCCTGCCGGTTCTTGTGAACCAATTCTTAAAATTAGCAAACCGATTGTTGGATTATCTGAAAATAATATTATATATTAATACTCAATGGTCTAAGTAAAATGTAAGTTATGTTATGCTCATGTGCAAGCTTAGTGAAACTCTAATAGACACCCCTTAGCCTTTCGGTTTTGCTGCTGTAAAATGAACTGAATTTGACTGCTGTTTTCATTACTGTATGGGGTGATGTTACCAAGTGGCTGTCATGTAACCCATGTGACTTATCTCCACCAAAGGGAGAAAATCACCTTTTTTTATCCCGATAAAGTGATTTGTTTCTATTCTCATATTGAAAAGAAAATAAGCAGAATATGTTCCTAAAGATTGCCTGCCTTTATGTAACTGGTTCCTGGAAATTTGGGATACCATTATTGTGTGTGTGTGAAAAATATCCAAATCAAGACTGCAGATCATGAGACAAAGTGGAAAAGCCACCCAGACTATACATTTCACCTCTTTATAGTATGCATCTTCAAGATTGAATGAAAGAAAAACCTGTGTATAAGGAAAGTGTGTTGGAATTTGTAGAAGAAATAAACTCCCTAATCATATGCTATGGCCAGAGAGTTTTTTTTTCTCCAAACACTGAAGCCATTAACATCTGCTGGATTTGAAATTACTACATTCTGAGTTGACATCTTTTTGTCCACTGTTAGTTTGTATAATACATTGGGCTACTAATGCATTTGAATGGTGATAGTAGATACAAGCTGTAAAATCTGATATAGATGATTATTACCTCTCCCTCAAATTCCAATGAAGTTTCCTTACACACAGGTTTATCTCTCATACCAGCCTGAAAACATCTACTAAAAAGGGGCAAAACATGTAGTCTGGTTAGCTTTTCCACTTTGACTGAGCAAAGAATCAAGAGATATGAAAATGTCTGTAGTGGGATTGGAAAGATTGGAGTAGTTAACAAACAACAAAAGACATTAAACCTCTTCATTTCAGGGAGGTGTAGTGGAATAGGCAAATAGGTATTTTACATATTAGCATATGTTGGTTATAGGATAAATAAAGTGTAGAGTAAACAGATGATGGCTAGTTGAGTACTGATCATATTGTAAAACAACACTATTCAGCTATGTAATTAGAAACAAAGAAAGGAGTGTTGAAATGTTATGTAATATAATCCTTCTATATGGCAGAGAATGCTGGACAATCTCCTCATAGAGGAAGATGAGACTTGAAATATTAGAGATGTGGTTCTATAGTTGAATGCTAAAAATACCAGGAACAGAATATAAGATCAATAAAAAGGAAAGTAGGAACTACAAAGAAATTGATACTTATAATTAGAATGATACAACCCAAATTTTTGGAACCCATAATGAAGAAAGAGGGCCTGGAAAATTTAACACTCACAGGATATATTGAAGACAAGAGAAGCAGTGAGTAAATTACTTAATGGGTTTGATTGAATGGATAGTAGAACAGAGACAAGGAGTGTCAAAAATGACTTTGAGCAACAAAAGATAGGAAGCTATGGAGAGCCATGGTCAACTATTTCCTAAAAGGACATGTAAAATAAAAGAAGATACAGAGCTGATTGTAATCATAATTAGTAAGAATGTAAATTTGAAATTAACTGTATAGTGTTAACTTTAGCTAGATTAATTTTTCTTACTGAATTTTCACCTAATAAAAAGCCCAAACCACTCAAAGTAGAGCATTAGAAATGAGACAGTTTCATGGGCATAAGAAGAGGAAGTAAGTGTAGATTATGAGGATGCATAAGATAGCTAATGGTTCACCCTAAACTTGAAGAGGTTTATTATAGTGATCAGAGAAGCATCCTCTTGGGAATCTGTTCCACAATGCAATGGCTCTTGGGAAGATCCTGTCTTCTTTCTTACTAATACAATCCAAAGGGAATGAGGATGATTCAACCCTGTGTATGTTGCATGGTGGGTTCTATCTGTGAACCAATGGACTGGTAGACGTAAGGAATGTAGCTTGTCAGAAGGTTTTCCATGAAAATAATGATATAATATTGCAACATTTCCTCTGACGGAAAAGTGTTGTGGAAATAATTTATTGCCAACAAGCCTGCATCAATGCTTTTAAATACTGCCAAGCTGGAAAGAAAGGATTGAGAAGCTCCATCCCAGATATAAACTGCACTTATTCGTGGTACCCCAACCAATCAGTGAAGAGTTAAAAAACAAAACTTTAAGTTGTAATGATTGGACAGAATTAACAGTTGTCAGTATTAATTGATTCTTAGTGTTGAAGAAACATAAATATTAGAACTGTTTCTGCCATTTGCTTACACCATTTAATTGTCAAGATAATTATATAACAGATCTGGTTACTCATATCACATATCATTTTATTTGAATAAAATAAGATTATTTCTTATAGATTCTGACCAAAAGTAAATGCACAGTAACTTTGTTACGGTAAGTTTTATTAGAAATTACTTTTTCCATGTAAATTTCTGGGATGAGAAATTATCATTACTTAAATTATCTACATGTGGAGTAACTGGCTGTGGTTAAATGTAATTGGTGAAATTAACAAGAAACAGAATTGACAAAGTTTTCAATAAAAAAATAAGAAAAGGAAGAAAAAGAACAGGGCAAAATAATACTAAGCAAACAATATATATATATATATATATATATATATATATATATATATGTATGTATATATTGCATATATATATATATATATGTATATATTGCATATATATATGTATATATATGTGTGTGTGTGTGTGAAGTGAAAACTAGGCAAAGCAAGAGTAAGAAGACAAAGAGTTCACAAAGAATTGTGCTTATATACAAAAGGATTATAGCCAAGTGGTTGTAATGTTCTGACTTCAAGACACGAAAGATCAACAATATTGTGGATGATGTTGTAAAGTGGTTCATTTTTATTGATTAGGAACAAATCCCAGCATGCATCTGTAGGATTTGTCTATAAATTTAGGGAAGAACATTTTTAGTAATCATTCTGACAGTGATTGGAACAACCAAGACTATTGTCTTCATCTTTGTTATTATATTTTGACCATTCTGCTCTTTAGCCTTCATGAGATGCTTATCAAACCAGGGTTTTTGTTTTGTTGTTTTTAATCATTTCACCCTAAGCAGGGTGATAGTGCCACTAAGATGCAAGTGGGTTACTGGGTGTGGAAGAGAATGAAAAACCTTTAGTGAGGAGAATGGACAATAAAAGAACAGAATTCAGGAAGACAAAAGATGGTGATTGACATTGTATTTAAATTTTTGAAGATTGTAGATGGCAGGGAAGCAAGAAATCAGAAGAGAGTTCCACTTGTGGGAAGTGCGAGAAAAGAAACTATTAGAATAGAACTTAAGCTTATATCTAACCAGTAGTGTGCAGAAGTGAGGGTAGAAGGTGCAATAACATAGGCATCCATATTGGGAGGGCATCCAATCAAAGAGTGAAATAAAAATTCAGTTTATATTTAATTTGAATAAAGTGTTTATTTAATGTTTCATCTGTTTTTACATATTTAATCTTTTTTTCCTTTCTCACATTTCTCAGTACTAGGCTCTATAGGCCCTCTTAACTAAGTTTTAAGGTCATACAATGAAGGAGTTGGCCCCAGGCATCTCCAGACATCACCAAACCTCTACATGTCACTGCATCTAGCTATTTCAACAGTAAACTGATGAAATCTAGTAGTCAAAGTAATAGTACACTTAAGTCCATGTGGTGGAGGTATCAAGAAGAACTCATGAAAAAAACTACCATGAAAATATGGGAAAGACAGAGGGAAGCCATATCATAGTGGTGGGAGGGATTTTGAACCAAATTTATTTATTTAATCTTTTAGAATTTCACTCCAAGTAAGATGAGAAAGCCACTAAGATACAAGTGGTTACTGAGAATGAAAGAAACTGAGAAAAAATTGAGGGTGGAAAGGACATTAAAAAACATATGATGGCGGCTGACATTTACATTTTTGAACTTTGTATTTGACAGTAAAGCAATAAGTTGGAAGAGAGTTCCACAAGTGAGAAGTGGGAGAAAAAAAAACTGTTAGCATATAACTTTTGCTTACACTTAGAAATTACAGCAGTAAAATGGTGAGACCTAGCTGCCAATCTAGTACTGTGCTTCAATTTGTGAAGTTGAAGTACCAAAAAGGAAAGAACAATAACATTGAAAATATTCATAGAAAATGCATGGAAGTTACATTACAGCAGAGGGAAAGTGACTCAAACTGAGGACCAATGACATTGTGGATACTTTTTTGGATTTTCAGTAATCTCTGGATACATAAAAGAAAAATCAGACCAGATATGGCAGCAATATTCAATGCATGAACAAATGATAGTTTTATAGATTCTCATGAGAAAAATTGTTTAATCTACAAAGGTAGATATTGCTCTCATAATACTAGATATCTTGGATATATTATCTAATACTTATTTCAATATAAAAGTCTATATTTGATTAACTATATATGCTTTTATATTCTGTTTCAATAGAATATAAAAGTATATATTTCATTAACAAAATATCTAATCAACCCAAATATATTATTTAATATATTATAGACTCCTTGACATTCTATAACCTTCATCAGTCTTTCATCATTGATTTTGTTAACTTTTCTACTGTTTTGGCTTTAATATTACTTGCAACATTTTCTCTTACTTACTAGAGCTATTTCATTGCTTGAATATTATTTTCTATTCTTATATACATCTCTTTTAATCCATATTCTTCTGGTGTCAGTTTAAATTGATACCTTTTTCTTCATATAATATGACTATTTTGCTTAACGATTACATTTTCTTAACATCAGATGAAAACTTGGAAATTTTCCAACATATTTCAGTATAATTTTTGCTTTTCAAAATTATAGCTTATAATCATATTTCAGATATATGAAAATAAAAGAAAGTGTCAATTTAAACTGGCACGAGGTTAATGTTGGCCTACAAGTTTTGAAGTAAGGCGTTACATTTTTATATTAAGTTCGATCGGTTTGATAAGGTCAGGTTGGCAGCTTATATCCAAAACAACCTTCAATTTGTTGTTAACTGGGGCAAAGAATGGCATGATAATGTTAATGATTTCAGAACTAAATTGCTTTCAGTTAATTATCTAAGAGCATGGCTGATGCTAACCTCCAGAAATTAACTTGTTGCACCTTCTTGGGCTAATGTTCCCAGCTGACATAAAGTGAAAAGACTATATTAAATTCATTTCTAGGTCAGCTGCTATTAAAGTTGTTTCACTGTATCATGTGAGACAATTTTTCTCTCCAGATTCTGTCTTACATATCTATAAGTCTACCATTCATCCATGTTTAGAATACTACTGTCACACATGGTCAGGAGCTCATGCTATTTATCTTAAATTCCTTGATGAAATCCAAAGAAGTATCTGCAATATTATTGGTCTTGATCTGGCATCTCAACTTCAGTCATTTTCTCACTGCTGTAAGGTTGCCTCCTTATGCTTTTTCTATAAATACTTTCATGGAATCTGTTTAGATGAACTCTGCACTATGGCATTTAGACTTTATGAATTTAAGTGCAGTACTAGACTGGTGTCAAGATCTTGTCAATTTAGAATTGAGTTGGCCAGATGTAGCCATAAATTTTATGCTAACAGTTTCTTTTCTCACACCTCTCGCTTGTCCTCCTGATAACTCTTCTTTTCTTGCTCATTAGTAATGCTTCTGTTTTCTAATTTTTGCACACCCAGTAACCCCTTGTGTCCTAGTGGCTTTACTGTCTTGCTTGGGGAAAACTTGATTAAAAAAATAAAAATATTTCTATTCAGACAAATTGCATTTGGGGGTTTAGTCTGTAGAGAATTCTGAGAAAATAAATAAAACTTTAATTCCTCTCAGCCCATATGTGAGTTTTTTTTATTTGCTGCTTTAATTGTGAAGTTAAAAATTTGTATGCTTTTCACTAAGTTACTTTCTGACCCTGTTGTTCTCATAGTTTGTGTATTTGTTTATTTGAAAGAATGTTATATATTTTTAAACTTGCATCTGTTTTGTTAATTTGATAACAAAAATAAATGGCTTCTCAAATTGTGACAAAACAGATGCAGACATTGCACTAAAAACTGCACAGCAGTTTTCCGTCTTTCACTGAAACAAATAAAAAACAATGAACAAAGAGCAAAGACTGATTTATTTCTTTTCTTTTCATTATCAATTTGATAATGCAAGGAAGTCTATGTCTGGGGGCTACAATGTGTCTGTCATAATTAACAAAATGGCTGATTTGATGAAACTCAGATATCCTGAGGTTTTATCAAGCTCTCCCAACTCCCAATGTTAAAAAAAAATGAGAATTTTTTTAAAATGAAAAAAAATTATGTAAAAAGTTTTATCATTCAATATTTTTTAAATTATAGAAAACCAACATATTAAACAATAAGGTTAAAAAAGCAAATACAAATATATTATATTTAAAAATATGAAATATAATAACAAAAATGTCTGAAATTGAAATTGGATAAAAGACTAAACACTATTAAAAGGAATAATAGAAAAATAATGCTAAAATATAAAAATACAAAAATATTAACATAAATTAATATTTAAGAAAAATATTATAAAAATAAATAAAGGTTAGATATCAAATAATTCAATCAAATCATATCCTAATGTGAAAATTAATCTACATATCTGCTTATCTTTTCTTTTACAACTATCATTTTATTTCTACATCATTTCTCTATATTTCCATATTTTTCTCTTTTTAATTTATACATATTTCAATCTATTAAGTATCAGAGAAAAGGAAATTGAACATGGAATAGGATGCGCCAAAGATAGTTTTACCCACCACTGCAAATTGCTAAGAAACCAAAACATCAATCTGAAAACTCAAATCATCAGCTCAAGACTTTCATATGGATGTCATGCATGGCATCAAATTCATTCAGAAATATCTAAATTGCTGCTGGATACTGTTTCCTAAGATCAATGGTGAAAAAAAGCTCTGTTTGGGTGAAGGCTAAGTGCCTTGGCAAAGATCATCCTTCTTTGAACATTATGGACTAGAACAACAGATTCACAAGCAAAGAACTATAGCAGATAACAGAAACCATGTCACTTGAGAAGTATAAACAGAGGCAACAACTAAAATGGATTAAAACATTTAATTCAAAGAGAAAATAATGTCATAATCAAGATGCTAATATTTCACACTACTTCAAACAAAAGGTCAGAAAGGAAATCCCCCATCAATACCAGAAAGTGTGATAAAAGTTACTGGACTTGAGAAATCTGTTTTCCTGAAAAATCGTTTTAAGAGAAAGATTTCATAAATTTTACCTAAAAATTATTTATTGACTGCTGCTCAGTCAATAAATGCCAAATTTTTCCTTGTAGGGAAACAGCTGATATTACCATTACCATTTATACATCTTTCTCTCTAGATTTATACATCTTCCATTCTATACATCATTCTCTCTACATTTATACATCTTTCTTTCTCTATTTATATCTTTTTCGCTCTATTTATATATATTTCTCTCTACATTTATACAGGTGTCTCAGTATCTTTCTCTTTACATTTAGTCATCTTTCACTCTATATATCTTTCTCTACACATCTTTTTCTCTGTAATTATACCTCTTTCACCCTATACATAGTTGACCCTATTTATAGATTTTTCTCTTTACATTTATATATGTTTCCATATCTTTCTCTGTACAATTATACATCTGTTTCAAAAATCATTCTCTATATATTTATACACCTTTCTCCCTACATTCATACATCTTTTGCTGTCACCATATAATATATCACTTTTTATCCAAAATTTTACTTTCATTGAGGAGATGTTCTTTAAGGTATCTGGTGATGGAATAAAAGAAACTGGATTTCATGCTTTCCTCAAAGATATTAGGACATGAATAGCATTGGCAGAAATTTGAACATAATTTGCTAATTTTGTTTTCTGTGCTTATGACTATTATGCCAACTATGACCAACTGTTCTTTTCATTCCCATTTTCCTTGAAACTTCCTTGTTGCTCACATGTTTGGACCATGGTATTCTCAGTGTCCTTCTCTAGACCCTTTGTTGCTTCAAGTCTCTTCTTTATCTGCAAGAAAATTGTTCATATAGGAAGTCTGATATCTGTTCAACCCTTTTTCTTTGTGTCTAATAACATTTTCATGCTTCTTAATACTTTGTTTCACTTTTGTAAGATATCATCTAAATGTTAAGAATCTTTGATATTGCTAAACAGAAGAAAACCCATATTTCAACATAAATGAACCAAATGGATTATATGGAGTGTTGTGTATGGCAAAGAAGCGACATATGCATTGTTTACTGTATAAAAAATTTTCCATAAAAAATTAAATTATCCTTTATTATTTATTAATATTAACTTATTATTTATTTCACTTCAGGCAGACTAAAATGAACACTTGAAACTTGTAAGTGGAGATTCACCTTTGAAAATCTGAGCAAAACTCAGACATGATACGTCTTTGTGAAATATATAAAGTAAATTTTTGGAAAGACTAAAGTCAGGCAGTACATATCCAGCATATGAGTAACAGCTGCTGTTGATTTGGTGAAACTCAGATTTTTACAGCAGATTTAAAATTCATCATTTTCTCATAAGCCTAAAATAATCTGAACTATATTTGAAATGGGAAGTTAAAATAATATTTTAATTCATAACTCCTTACGTAAATTAAGTTAAATTAATAAAAATTATTAATTTCCTAAAATTATAATAGTATTATTTAACTACCTAAAGATATCTTGCTGGATACATCTCTGTTTATATGTTATATATATCTATAAAGTGCAGAGGCCATGTTTGAAGCCAATGGCGATTTTATTGAATAAATTTACTCTTTAATATTTTAAGATATTTTCATGTAATTTTGGTAAATACATCTGTTAAAATGAGATGTTAGTGTTATTTTCATTTTTGCATAATTTACATGACAATTTATCCATCATACCCTGTTAGTGTGAGGCTTAGTAGTTAGGAATAGTTTATACTTAGAGGAAGGTTTTGTTATTAGTTAAAGTTTATACTTAGGGTTAGAGCTTGGGTTAGTTATTAGGTAGAGTTTATGCCTATGGTTAGAGCCAGAGTTTTCTCAGGTATATTTTATAATTACAGGTAGAGTTAGCACTAAAATATAGTTATAACAAGGTTTAGAGCTAAAGTTAGCTCTTTGGTATAACTGATAACTATGGTTGCAGGTATGGTTAGCAATTAGATATATTTTATACTTAGATTTAGAGACAAGATTAGTTATTATATATTTGCATCTAGGGTTGGATAATAGGTAATGTTTATAACTAATATTAGCTCTATGGTAGGCAAAAAGGTATAGTTTCTACCTCAGTTTACAGCTAGGGTGACCTGTCAGGCAGAATTTGAGAAAAAAACAGTTATAAGAAAGTAGTATATGAACACTTCAAACAAAAGGTTAAGAAGGAAAATGTCATCAATACTAAAAACCTAACAGCATCTGGACTGGAGAAACCTATAAATTGTTTTAAGTAAAAGATTTTATAAATTTTAATTGACATTGACACTTGCTGCTTGATCAATGAATGGCAAATGTTTCCTTGTAAGGAAATGGCTAATATTAAAATTACCATTATTATCAGTTAGATAATCCTAGCTCTAATCCTAGGTATAAATTAGACATAATATCTAAGCCTAGCTATTACCTTATACCAAAATAGGTAAACCTACGCTAACCCCAGATATAAACTATAACTGAAAGTTAAGTATAGTTATAATACTATTCTAATACATATTTATGACATAAATTATTTTATTTTATACTTAGATTCAGTATTCATAAATGAAATAATGACCTTTACAGCTCAGACACGTCATGCTACTTCTATAGAGTCAAATCACCCTCATTTCTGCCTGTATTTTAAATGTAAGGAGAAATTTCTACTCAGACAGCTTTTTCCCCCAAGAACTGCTACTTTCTGGAACAAACTCCAATGTGAGTGCTTTTTTGAGCACTACAATCATAACTTCTTGATTTGATTTGTTTGTTTAAGGGCATATCAACTCATTATGGGTCATTTAATACCAAAATTTAATTTTCTTGGGAGCTTTGAAGTAATAAGAATATAATATATGTTATTCTGCTTTCACAGTTGAATACATGGTAGATGATTCTCAGATTTTGTGCATATACATGTTTATATGAACATATACCTTTGTGCAAATTAATTGGAACAAAATGAATAAAATATTATTTATTTTTTTTGTATTTTTCCAATGAAACATAACCCAGTGTGCATGTTAGTACTTCGTATGTCCATTCCACAAAGTTTTTCCTTGCAGATTGACCACATATTCTCAATTGGATTTAAATCAAAAGAGTTTCCAAACCAATCAGTAGTACTTTGACTTGCTCACTGGTAAGGCTTGTCATTGTGTTCATGCAGCATTACAATTTTTGTGTGCTTCTTTGGAGTAATGCCCATTGCAGACAATGGCCATAGGACAACTAATCAACAGTTGAGACAGTAGTGTCTGAACGTGATGAAAATCTGATGCATTCATGGATGATGCAATATTTTTCAAGGCCAAACAAATTCCATCATACATCCTGAAAATAGATTCATATTACTGTACACCACTGCAAATGACCTAATGTGAAGGAAAAAATAGAAATCGATTACGCCTTGTCACTCCAGTGGGTCTAAAACTGAATATATGGTGAAAAAAAGGAGACTAAAGTGGTTGTTTTAATTAATTTGCACAAGGGTGTAATTACTAGAGGCATTGAAATGTCTGTTTTGTGTTATAGTTTTGTTGAATACAGTGTGAATTGTAGGATATCATATGCATTACTGTCATGAAATCACATTAACCATTACACCATGTCAAAGTGCCCCTTCTTTCTGGCTTATGTATGACAAAATAAAGTTTGCAGTGTTTCTAGGAATAATAAAGCTAATGGAGTAACCCTACCTTATCTCAATAGAGGCTGACATGTGGTAAGTGTTTTATAGAGTTACTTTTCTTCTATAAATCATTTTTTAGTAAAACCAATTTCTAAGTAATAACAGAAAGAAAATAATATATTTCAAAGTTTATTTTGAGAATTGCCTCTTTTACTTACTTATGCGTATTAACAGTTTAATGAAGACTTCAGCCAATGTAGAAGATCTTTATTATTATAAGAGCATTTTCAACCCGTATTCTATATATCCAGTATTCACTACCATATAGGAGGACTGATACTACATAGTTCAGTACTCTTTTCATTGTTTCTAATGATATTTTTCTGTTTCTTTGCTCAGCTTTTGGAAGGCATCTTTTGCTATCTCAATGCACCTTTAGATTTCTGAGTGGTATCTTCTATACTCTGTTAATATGCTTCACAGATATTTAAATTGCTGTGCCTGTTTGATTTTGGTATCTCCAATTTGTAATTTTCATGTTAGGCAGTTCCTTTTGGTAAGAAAATAATGTATTCAGTCTTGCAACTGATGTTTAGCCCTTTCTTCTTCCTTTACCTCACTACCTTTTGTAGGAGTTCTTGTAGTTTTGTTTCCGTGTCTGCTATTGTTATAATAGAACACACCTATTCTATAGTTAATAGACTCTCCTACCTATAATGAGTAGGAGTAGTAGTAGGAGTTGCTCAGAGAGTGAGTTGGTCAGTCAGCCGATGTCGGACGACCGTTAGTTGGATATTAAAGTATCAGCCACTACAACTAGATTACTACATCATTACCTATTATATCAAGTTCCTAACGTTTTGTACATTGAACCTATTTTAGGACTGACTTAGTACAAATACAAGCCTCCACTGTGAAACCACTATATAACAGCTATCAACACAGTCTCATCTTAATGTTGTTAAAATGGTGGCCACCAATAATAACTAATATTCTCTGAGGCAGTACTTCTCATTCAAGAGGTGGCTGCTGCTAGACCACAGAAAATACTAAATAAGAGAAATCCCGCCTCCCCACCCAAATCTATGTAAACATAGTCTTACCAGCTCAATCCACATATATACTGCTATGTTACGAAAGGTAAAAAAAATCATAAAACAGGAAATATAACAATCATTAATGTGTGTGTGGAGGGCATTCTCTGAGGCAGTACTTATCATTCGAGAGGTAGCTGGGGTCGTTAACTGGTGCCTGAGGTGTCCCCAAAAAGGGGAAGTATTGTGCAGAAAGTGGAGCAGAGTGTATGACAGCCATCAGCATCCATATCAGAAGGGTATCCAATCAAAGAGTGAAATAAAAATTTAGTTTATATTTAATTTGAATAAAATGTTTATTTAATGTTTCATCTGTTCTTACATATTTAAAATGTCTTCCTTTTTCACATTTCTCAATACGAGGCCCTACAGGCTCTCCATAGTTGAAACTTATAGACATACAATCAAGAAGTTGACCCTGGGCATCACCAAACATCACCAAACCTCAGCATATCACTGCCTTGTGTCACATTTGTGGTGCACTGATAAATACCAACACTTGGTTTAGTTTCTGATTAGTGGCAATTAGTTTCTTTCTGATTTTTAATGCAGAATATATAATTACATTAACTTAGGCTTTATTTCTTGTTAGTTGTCAAAACTGTTGACTGTGTTATGCATTTTATTTAATAAAATTGAAGCATTGTGTAAGTTAAAATTGGTTTTGAAGAACTTATACACAGCTAGCAAAGTAATCTACAAATAGACATCAATTTGATATAAGCTGACATAATTGTAAAAATTATTGATGATTCATTCATTGAAATACTAATACTGAAAATATTTCTTAATTAATAATATAATATCAGGTCATCCCATAAGTTCTGTCTGAATTTTGAATAAAGAAAAAAAGTGACCAAATGTTACATTTAATTACAGATTCAATCAACAATGTATTTTCCCTGATTTTCTATGACTTCCTTCCATCTATTAACAAGCTTACTAATTCCATTACTGTAAAATTCTTTTGGCTTTGATTCAAAGAACTCACAAATGTCAGTTTTAACCTCTTCCTGTGTTACAAAAGCTGTTTCTTCCAAATGATTCTGTAAGCTACGAAACAAATGGTAGTCTGAAGGAGCAAGATCGGGAGAATAAGGTGGATGAGGAATTTTCTCCCAACCAAGTTCTTCGATCTTTTGTGACGTGATTCTTGCTGTGTGGGGTCGCACATTGTCCTGATGAAACATCACCCCTTTTCAATTTACTAGAGCAGGTCTTTTTTACCTCAAAGCTTGGTTCAAATGCTCTAATTGTTGACAGTATATTTGAGCATTAATTGTTGCATTAGGTGGTAAGAATTCAAATTGGATTATTCCTTGGCGATCCCACCAGATTGAAAGAAGAACCTTTTGCCCATGAAGTTCCCTTCTCGGCTATGGCTGGGGTCCTTCCCCTTTACCAAGCCACTGTCTACAATGCTTAACATTTTGATAAAAGATCCATTTTTCCTCACCAGTCACAAGTCTATCCAAAAAAGGTGAAATAAGTTGGTGAGAATGGAGAGAAGAGCAGATGTCAACTCAGGATTTGAGGTTGTTTTCAGACAATTCATGAGGCACCCATTTTCCAAGTTTAGGAACTTTTCCAAGTTCCATGTTAGCAGGGTTTTAATCAAACAAAATTTAATTTTATTGTTCTCTGAAATAAAATTTGATCAGTTTAAATGCATCTAAACATAAAAATAATGTTCAGCTCCATTAAACATTATAAAATACTCTTTAAATTTCGTTCATTTTAACAAAAAGTTAAAATTCAGAGAGAACTTATGGGATGACATGATAAAATTTGAATGGAAGTTTTAACAACTCCAAAATAAAATTTAATCACCATAGAGAACCTTTTCTGCCTGCGATCAGTATGGCTGATGCCAACCTCCAGAAGAGCAACTCTTTGTGCCTTTTTATGCTCATGTTTTCAAATGACATTAAATGGAGCAAATATATTGAAGCAATTGCTAGGTCTACTGTTACAAAATTTGAATCACTGAGTTGTGCCAGACAATTTTTCTCATCAGACTCCATCTTGCATATTTATAAATCTACCATGAAAGCTGTGAACTTCAACACAGTGTCCTGGGAGAGCCTGGCAGCCATACGATCCAAATCGAGAGGAACCCTGACCAAACACCTCAAGTCAAAGAAGGAGAAGCTGACACAAGTTGCCACAGAAAGGCGGGCCTGCAGAAAGCTAATTGACAGTTTCAACAGACCAGAGACAGAATGCACATGTGACCTCTGCAACAAAGATTGTCACTCCCATCACTGGCTTCTACAGTCACAGATGTTGATGCTCCAGACAAGCAGACAGCTAGGATGCTACCCATGGTCAACCCTGATGGACAGAGGCCTACGACAGATTCATCCATGCATTGAATATTGTTGCTATATCTGCTTTACCACATCTACTATATATCTTTAGTCACTTTCTCATTAATGTGACGTAGCTTCCCTCTGTCTTTTCTACAAATATTTTCATAGCAACTGTTCTGATGAGCTTTCCTCCTTGGTGCCACAACTGCATGAATTTAAGTGTTCTACTAGATTTCTAACTAGATTTCAGCATTTTAATGTTGAATTAGTTAAATGCAACAATATGTTCTATTCTAATAGTTTCTTTTCTTGCACTTCTCGCCTATGGAACTCCCTTTCAATTTCTTGCTTCTCTGTTGCCAACAAGCTTCCAAAATTTAAATGTGCTATTTCTGTCTTCCTGAAACCTGTTCGTTTATTGTCCTTTCTACTCACTAAAGTCTTCTCATTCTCTTCCCTTCCCAGTAACCCCTTGTGTCCTAGTATTATTATCAAATTGCTTGGGTTGAAATATTTGGAAAAATTTAAATATACCATTTTTGTCTTCTCAAAACCTCTTCTTTCATTGTCCTTTCTCTTCATTACCTTTTCTATTATCTTTTGTCAACTGACATCCTTGATGAGAACTTCAAGTTTATGTAGATAGTGGATGAACTAGATGGATTAGATGGATTGGATTAACTGTTCACTGATTGACCAAATATGTTCCCAAAGTAATTACAATCTAAAACAAACTTCCTTAAGTGTTCAAGTGTAAGTACTTCTATAGACTTCATCAATTATCATCTTTGCTTCTGCCAATGCCATTTCTAATTTGAAAAAGAATAACAAGCAGTCATAGTTGTAAAAGAACAGCATTTATCTTGCCTGCTACTATTTTTTTCACTTTATAAGTTTATAAAAATCCAGTATTAATTATAGGTTTCTATCTATAAGTCAATAATGATGTCTTCTTCTTTTTCTTCTTCTATGTGCCATTTCCTTTCAGGACATTGGCGATCATAGCTCTCCACAATTTCCTGTCCTTTGTAGTTCTTAATAAATTTTGCTTTCTTGTTATCTCTTTTATACTTTGTTCCATCATCCATTTACTCAAGATTGCTAGCTAAGTTATGCATTGTTTTCCTCTATTCCTCTTGCCTTCAATCTGTCCTGTGAGTATCAAAGTTTCCAATCACTTTTTCCTCATTTTGTACCCTAGAAATTTCAGCTATATTTTCCTGCCTTTTTGTTTCCATTTTCTCTAAAATTTTGTCATTGCTCACATGTTCATTCCTTGGTATTCTCAGCAGCATTCTGTAGAACTACATTTCTGTTGATTCAAATTTCTGCAAGAAGATTGTTTAGTTTTCACTTTCATATTGGAGCTTTAGAGGTTCAGTACTCTATTTTTTGTTTCTAGTGAAATTTTCCTGTTTCTTAACCTTTTGAACTCAAGCATGTGAAAGTGCAGGTGGCCAGTATACCACCCAGAGTCATTGACAGTAGAGATGGACAGATAGTGCATAGAGTGGGACATTTGTACTCATCAGGAGTCAGGGTTTAAAGGGTTAATAATTTTCTTAGCTTTTGTTATGCTTACTGTTCCAAAAATGGGAAGTTGAAAATTAATGGTGTAAATGTGTAAGTCTAGATTCTTCTAGTGTGATTAATAGGAATAAAAGTGTTGATTTGTGCAAAAATGGATGGTATCACTACTCCAAATATTAACCACAATTCCAACCAAAAAAACACTAACAACAATACTGATGACAGAGATTTATAGGTTCTTTAAATCAGTAATGCTTTTAGCGAACTACAGCAATGGTAGGGTATCAATGTCTTTGTTGTTTTCCTTTCTCAAAAGCTATACAAACCATTACAGTGAAAAATCTGCTAATTCCATCCACCACCATTTTTAATCTGTTTTAAACTTCATTGAGAATGAAAATAAAACTGGGGTTGGTCAGTAAGTAAAGGTCAAGATTGAATGTAAAATACTTTATCATTTTTTAAATAAAATCTATAATGGCTGCTGCTTCTCAATTGTTAACTGCTTTCTTTCAGCAGTAGACAGTGATCATGTGTGGAAGAGCGTGCTGCTGAATGTCATTTTAGATGTGTCAGTTTCAAGCTGTAATGGACAGTTAAAGTTTGGCATGAACAGGGAAGCGCATGCTATAAGTACTTCTCATGTTACAACTGCATCTATTATATGTGTGGCAATTCTCCAGTTCTAGAAAAGTACATTTATGAATTTTAGTGTATGAACAGTATAGATAGGCATCCATTTTGTGACACAGACAAAAAGCTGCTAAAATGGTTGAAGGATTAACATTTTCAGTAGCAATATTTTTTTTGTAACATATATAGGCTAAGAATAGAAAAGTGAGGATTCCCCATAAGCTAAATATAATTTCAGTTAAGCAGGTATTAATCACAGAAATCTGCAGAGGACAAAATGAAGAAATAGTGCAAACTTCAATGAGAGGGATGTTATGTAATTATTGTAATTTAACAGATTCTTCTTCTTCTTCTTCATCATCTTTTTATTCTTCTTCTATGTGCTGTGTCTTTCTAGGATCATGTCTCTCCACAATTTTCAGCCCTTTGTAGCTATTAGTAAGGTTTTTCTTTTTCTCATCTCTTCTAATCCCTGTTCTACCAACCATTTGCACATATTCGTTAGGTAGGTTATTCACTGCTTGAATTTGTCCTTTTTTGCTTTCAATACATCCTGTGAGTTGCAAATTCTCCAAGTCCTCTTTCCTCATTATGTGCCATAGAGATGTCAACTGTCTCTTTCTGATTCTAATTATAAGTGTCCTTTTTGCTTCCATTTTCTTTAAAACTTTTTTGTTACATGTTGAATGATTGACAACTAAACTGATAACCACACTCCAATTTATTGCTAGTGAGATGAAAGTAATCCTGTGGGATGAAAAATAAGACTAAACAAAGTGCAAAAGAAATCTTGATGAGTCAACAACCAGCTAACCAAAGTTGGTGTCTCAACAAAATCACAGTGGAGAAGGAAACAGGAAAACACTCCACTATCAAAAACCAAGATTATAGATGGATATCAACAACTTAACAGATAAAGTAGCAAAAGTGTAGATTAATGACTTTAGTGCTAAACATGTAAAATTGGTTGGTAGTTTGTTTTGTATTTTTGGGGATCAAGATTGTAAGTATCATCCTTTGATGATGTAGCTTAAGAAACTAATTTATCAAAGCAGAAACTGATGTTTTCCTGTATTAAATTGCAGGCCAAAGCTATCATGAATTTACCTTTCATTATGTTCACTTTGGGTACTTCTACAAATATTGAGCACTTTTACTCAGAAATATAGCATAGCTTAAAACTATATTTTTATCACACACACACACACACACACACACACACACACACACACACACACACACACACACATATATCTGTGTGCATGCACATACATAATATATATATATATATATATATATATATATATATATAAATGTATAAGTAATAAAATTTTTAGATGCTGGATAGAAACATGACTATGGTTTTGACTGTCAAGGTTTCTTTGGGTGTTTAATACAGTGAATTAAATTACCTTCCACACACCAAAACTTGATTTTTACTGCAGTCAATAATAACAAATGCTTGCATTTGGATAATTGATTCTATGAAATCAATACATGACTACAAACTCAAAATTACCTAACCTGGATCATATTCAATTGATGAAATAATTTTTGTACAGTTTTGTCTCTCAAAGATGAAATGTTGAATCAAGGAGAAATACAGTAATTAACAAAAGTTATTTCTCAGCAGAATAAAGAAAAGTACCTGATTGAGATCATTGTATATTTCTTACTGGTCTCAATGACAGGTAAAAAGTGATGATTTCAAAAGCTGATTTTCTAGGAATTTCTTTCTCACTTGATGGATTAACAATATACAATCTTCTTCATCTACATTTCACCCTCTTTGGATATGAGCCATACTAAACTATGTATTATTAACATATGTTTGCCTTGCCTTGTTACATATTTTGCAATAACAGTGGTAATGGACAGTATTTAAGCTTAAGTAAAAATAAGGATTTCAAATTTTAAAATTCAAGGCAGACAGGTCCTTCCATTTTCAAGTATTGACACAATACTATCCTTTGCTTATTTATTACAATGGAAATAGTAGAAGACTAACTTGTCATTTGGATGAACAAAGTACAATATATAAACATATAGTACAAATCTAATTACTGTCAGATTTTGTTTGATAATACAGTAAGTCCAACCCTTTAATCTGGTACTCTGTGGTCCAGCAAATCCTATAATCTGGTACTTTTTTGAATCAACCAACAGTTAAGCAGTTACAAGGGCAGTGCCACATGTTGTTTACAACTTTCTGCAGCAGCCAACAGCAGCAGAGTGTTTTGGTGATACGGTCTTTGTTCATTTTTTATATATAGCTGTATATTTAACCATTCATGAGACTAAGTATATATTATATTTTGGTTTTAAACTTTTTTAGTCTTTGTATTGCATGAAGCAATAGAAGAACTTGTTTGGAAGCATTAATGACTGTTATATTTCCTGTTTTATGAGTTTTTTACCTTTCATAACACAGCAGTATATATGTGGATTGAACTGGTAAGACTATGTTTATATAGATTTGGGTGAGGAGGCATGATTTCTCTTATTTAGCATTTTCTGTGGTCCAGCAGCAGCTGGTCCCAAGGGTGCCTGATTAAAGAGATCAGACTTTATAAGAGTATTTGGCCACTCTACCTGCAAAACACTAATACAAATCTCAGAGGCCCTTTAAATCAAAAGATAACAACCCAATATCAATAAAATTAGTTTCTGTCTAGGCGCATACATATTAAAATGCCTTTGGACTCTAATGTCATTTTTGACACTTGATTATAAAATCTATTTCACAAGAATTCACATTCATTTCAAACTTTGGACTGTTAGTAGCATAAAGCTATACTGTCTATTTCTGAACTCTAACTTCTTTCTTTGAAAGAATGATGAAGGAAAGTATTCAGAAAATAACACATAATTTCAAAAAATTCCTTTATAATGTTGCAGCACAGCTCTAAGTTAGGCTGAAAACAGTAGCAACAATGTTTTGTGCAATAAATGGCAAGTGTAAGGGAATTAATAAATTTCAACAAGGTGATATTTTATATTTTTGTTTTTAATTTTTGTTTTTATATTTTTTTTATATAACTGAGTAAAAAGAGAGAAAATCTATTAGTATGCATGCAAGAGAAAGAAAATATTGAAAATTAGCAAGTGTGTGTGTGTGTGTGTGTGTGTGTGTGCGTGCATGTGTGTGAATAATGCTCAGTCATTGAAGGACAAAATATTACCATACCTGGGAAGGTCCCTGTTGGCATTGTCGCCTCCAGCATGTCAGGAGATAAAAGGAGAGATGAGAGAGATAAAGACAGGAAGTGTCTCATTTTTATAGGTCCTTAACAGCATTCTGATGGCTTGTAAAACTGGCAACTGGGAACCTGAACAGATATATATATATATATATATATATATATATATAACACCATCACTTGATAAGACGCCAGAAATGTTGAAAAAAAATGGTTATTTTTGTAGTGATTTTATAAGATAATTATGTTATAATTTTCAAATAAATAATTATATATATATATATATATATATATATATATATATATATATATATAGAGAGAGAGAGAGAGAGACTTAAATACAAAGGAGTCTTTAGTTTCACATTCATCTAGGGCATTCCTTCCATAAACCATTTATTTACTTTTTAACAACATAGACTTTTGTGCCTGATGAGCTGCAATCCAGCGAAACTTAAGTGCCACAACAAAATGTAAGTACACGTATATGTACTAATTGATATATATATATATATATATATATATATATATATATATATATATATATATATATATATATATGTATATAAACATCTCTACAAATTAAGATGAAAAAAAAGCACTGAAAAAACACAAAGGTATGGCAGGTCAGAAAACTGAGACTGATCATTCTGATAAGAAAAGAACTCCTAAATCTGTTGGTGAGGGCCTCAGACTCAACATTGAAGCCTACATCAAGTGACTTGAGGAGATAGTGACTTTCCTGGGTTAAGCACCATGTCACACAAGCAGGAGAACTTAGTCATGGTTGTCAGCTAATTTCTGCAACCACATCACTCTTTACATCTAGCCACCTAACTCCCCAGACTGCAACCCTCTTGATTATTATGTGTGGGGCATGGTTGAGCAAGAGACCAACAAAACTCCTTGTAACATCAAAGATGAACTGAAGGCAAGAATTATGACAATATTCACCAACTTAAACAAGGAGATCGTTGAAAGAGTTTCAGGAGAATCTGAAGTCATGGAAGCTGTAGTTGAAGCTAATGGCGATGTTATTGAATAAATTTACTCAATATATTTTTGTGTAATTTTGGTAAATATATCTGTTAAAATGAGCTGTCAATATTATTTTCATTTTTGCATAATTTAGATGAAAATTTATCCATCACATTTTGAAATCACAACTGTAAGGAAATGGAATGATTTTCAACAAGGCGATATTTTATATTTTTGTTTTTAAATAACTGAGTAAAAAGAGAAAATACAATAGCATGCATACAAAAGAAAAAAGATATTGAAAGTTCAGAATTCTATTGGTGAGACACATATTTGTGTGTGTGTGAAAGGTCAGTCACTAAAGGGAAATATATCAAAATACCTGGGAACAAGGTCCCAGTGGTGTTATCATTAAAGCCAGGAGGAAAAACTGGCAAAAGCTATGTGGAGATAACCCATAATAAGTTTGCACCTGATATCAAATGACTTATTCAATATCAGGAGAAACTTACAAATTTAAACTGCCCAAATATGCTATGCTTAATATATGGGAAAACAATATATTTATTTTTATATATCAGAACAATTTTAGGAAAATCTATGACAAAATTCCATTTCAAATTAGAAGAGTGAATCATTCTGGCAAACTTAAATCAAAATACCTTTTTCTACTCACCAAATCTATCACAACTGCAATTGAAAAGAATTTATCTAAGCTTAACATAAAATTTGTTACTACGTCTAAAAAAATAAAATACTTAATCAGTACAAAACAAAATAATAATAAACTAAAACTTGAAGGAAAATATGGTGATAGACCTGTAATAATTGCCATAAAGAATACATTGGAGAAACCTCAAGGAATTTAAATAAAAAAAACAAACTAATTAACAATAAAATGTTAAAACACAAAACAAAATGACTTATTAAATGTCAAAGTAAAAAGCTAAATTACTTATTAAATGTTAAAATATGAAACAAAATGTTTAAGAATGTGTAGAATTAGGTAAAATTTAAAAATAAAATAAAATAAAAATATTTCTTAAAATCTTCTGGATAGTATCACCTACTTATCCTCTCTTTAACATCTCACTAACATTAACATCAGCTTTCTTAAGCTAACTACAATCAGCTAACTTTTCTTCTGAAACCAGATACTTGGATAAGCAAAACAAAAGCTCAAAGACCCTGTACCAAAGCAACAAACAATCCTACAAACACTCACTGCACTTCCCAACCACTTACCAATGTCAATATAAACCAGGGAGTAGAGGGCTTCGATGTCAGTCTCCTCTGCCCTTTCAACAGAAAGTGGAACAGGCTGGTTCACTCCACTCTAACTACTAAAGGAACTTAATAAGGAGGCCAGCTTTCTACAAAGAGGGAGGGGTGTTTCTCTATCTCTCTCTGTTCCAATGTACCATAAGCTAGAAACTCTGACGCACAAGAAGTATACAATTTGTTTTCATAAAAAAAATCTTCCAAAACAACGTTTGCTCAGCATTCATTCATTTGGAATGTAAAAACCAACATTCTGTGCCAACCTTCACAAACAAAAGCTGATTATCAAAATATGACTATTTTCAACTTACAGACATTTAGAGAATGAATATTGGATGAAACATTAGATTACGATTCTTCTGTCATTCGTCCAATTTTTCAAATCAACGTCTTCATCTTTGTTGTTTAGAGCATACCATTGTGTAGATCATACCATTTTAGATCATACTATTGTTTAGATCATACCATTTTTAGATTATACTATTACACATGATTATTCTCACATAGACAGTCCAGTAGCAAATTAATTTGAGCTTGGAGAAGATGAAAATTGATAATTATTTACACAGCCACACATGGATATTTAATCCAGAGACAGAAGTAAACACAGGAATATCAAGCTATTTAGAGTCTGTATTATGAAAATCAACACCAAAGTTAAGCTACAATTGATGATGATGAATATTTATGCTTATATACAGAAGGAAGTCTGATTAGTAAAACATTTCATTAACCTATATCTCTCAAGCAAAAAAATATGCATACAGATGCACATATATTTGTATATATGTATGCGGTTGAAATTGACTATTTTTTAAATCATTTCACCCCAAGCAAGGCAATAAAGCCACTAGGACTCAAGGGGTTAGTGAGTGTTAAAGAATATGAGAAAAACTACTATTAATCAGAAAGGATAATAAAAGAAGAAAAATTAAGACAATAGAAGATAACAATTGACACTGAATTTAAATTTTTGAAGATCAAAGTTGACTTTGAAACAAAAAGACAGAAGAGAGTTCCACAAGGGAGAAGTGCAATAGAACAAACAGCTAGCATAGAACTTATGGTTACATCTAGCCATTTCAACCATAGCAGAAAGTTCATAAGAACAATTACCATGAAAGTATTTACAGAAAAGATACAGGCAAGCTATATTACAGCAGTGGGAAAGCAACTGAAGTTAAGATGCCAGGTCAGGACCAATAATATGGTGGATTTTTTGATTTTATTAAGAATCTCTAAATATATAGTAGGAGCACCAGACCAGATGTGGCAGCTATATTCAAAGCAAGGAAGAATGGTAGACTTATAAATTGTAGGCTATTGCTAAATGCTTTGATTTTAAACAATCTCTCAAGCATAAATAACTTTTGAAGCTTTTTTAAAATTTTCTTCTAACCTTTGAAAGACAAAATGACTTTTTAAGAAAAATAGAATCATTCATTATTGGTTGAAGCAATGTATTACAATGGTAAAATGTAGTTTTCTGCTGGGCTGTGTGTTGTCTCATCATCCATGATGATAGGGTGAGCTGAGCACTATGGTATGATAATTTAAAGACTCAGATTGAAAGACATAAATACATTTGTTTTAGAAAAAACATATGTTACATTCTTTAAGAATGGATTCAATAAAGGTTGGCAATGTAATATAATGTTTTTGATGTGTATCTTTATATTTGGTAATAATGATATTAGTAGACCCTTAAAGTACATAGAATTATGTTCTTTTTAAGTAGAGTAATGTAAAATCAAAGTTATGACTAGTTTTGTTCCTGTGAATTACGAGTGAGTTTGATTGTTGTCATAAATCTCTTTTATGTTTACAGATATGGGCTTTTAGATTTCATGATGTCTCTCCAATATGAATGCTTTTACATTGTAAACAATTTATTTAATAAATACCAGCATCTGAATTGGTGCTGGATTTATTTTTCTTCCTAATTATATATCCAACTGCCTTGAACATAATAGTAAATTAGTATGGATAACTAATCTATTTACAAGTTTTGTAGAAAGAGTATTAGAGGGTAAGATTATGAATTTTGTGTTGCTGTTGTTGGAAATGCAACCGGTGTCTTGTTTTTTGGATATTTGGATTTTGTAATTTTATAGTATTGAGGATGATTAAATCAAACAACACAAAAGTAAAAATACCAGAATTTTTTTTTTTTTGATGAAGTTTTGATAAAAGTCAAACAATGTTAGATTGATAAACGTTTCCTATTTGCTCTTTATCTTATCTTATATATATATATATATATATATATATATATATATATATATATATATATATATATAAAATGAAAGGTGGTCTATGTGTGCTTCTTATAATAATGTGTAGATTTAATAGGCAGGTTAACAAAACTTGAAGAATAAAAAACAAACAAAATGATACCAATATTGTCAATAAAATTGATATTTATTATATATTAACCCTTTGACTGGATTAAAGCACAATGAAATAGATTTAATGTCATAATTTTCAAACACACCTGTGTTCTTTTTCAATGATATGAGGAATAAACGAAGAAGTTGGACTTACTCTTCCGAGGAATATTGTTGGTTACAGGTCTCCCTGTGGAAATTATACTCTCTGAGTAAAACCAAATACCTGTTTAATCCCTCAATGTTTGAATTTATTTTGAAAATAAATTTCAGCTCTGATCTCATCTTTCTTCTCAGCTGTTGAATGAAGATGCTGATGTCATTGATACTATAAAATGCTTTGTTTAAGTGTGAAGCGACAAGGAAATTATTATTATTGTCCTTGATGGGTTTTTTATGGTTAATGAACTGAAGACGGAATTCTGTTCCAGTTTTTCTATCATAATTTTCTTTGTTGCATTTGTGGCAGAAAAGAAAATATATAAAATTTGAATTGTCACAATTCAGACATGGTGGTTTGAATACTACATGAGTGCCGGGGTGGGGGGAGAGAGGTGAAATTGCTATCAGTGATGATATGAAAGACTTAGCATCAAGGTTTATTGCAGGTCATATTCACTTGGTCAGTTAGTGAATAATGTATACCAGATCATGTTAGGAATGCCTGTTGATTGGGAAGTGGTGAAGCCTAGTGTGAAGTGGGTTTTTGCTGAATATTTTTCCAATTTCCATTTCTATTCTGTTTCTGGATGTACTGGTATGTCTAAATCACATCTACACTACACTATGCACCAAACCCATAGATGGTCATTGTTACCTAAATTTCAATAGCTGCCACCCCACCAGCCTAAAAAAAAAATCAATAATCTATAGCCAATGTTTATACATAAAACATATCTGGTCAAAAAATGAGGATTACAAAAAACAGATAAGACAACTATTCAGTTACTTTCTCAATAGGAATTACCCAATTAAAAGTAAAAAAAAAATCAGTTACTAAGGCTTCCAAACAAAATAAATATACTTTCTTAACCTATGAAGCAAAAAAGAATAATTCCAAAATTCACGTTTTTTTTTTTATTTTAATTACAACATTCACAAGCTTAACAAAAGATTTCCAGTATTTAAAACTCAGCCAAACAATTGGAAATAAAACGTACCAGCTTTTTACCACCAGAGAATTCCTTACAATTTTTTATAGAATTTATAGTTTGAACAACTCTGATCATGATGAATATAGTTTTCTTTCTTTCAGTTAATTAGACTAATGTCCTCATCTTACTTTTTTATAGAATACCAGATAGTGAAATAAGCAAAATGGTATGATCTAAACAACAAAGATGAGGATTTCAAAATTTGAATGACTCATATCCAATCCAAATGTTTCATATTCATGTTATAAGAACAAAATTTTATTTCATTCTTACATATTATCACATAAGTCATTTTGATAATCCAAGTCATTTTACTCCCTGTTTTAACATTTTTTAGTAATGTTGCATTATGTTTTAACATTTCCAAATCATTATGCATTGTCTTAAAATGTTATTAGTCTTTTTCTTTCATGGTTTAACATTTTATAAGATATTTTGATCATACTTTTTGTTGCTTTTTATTGCTTTTTGGTAACATGAAATGAAACAAGAATCCAAAACAAATAAAATGTCTTCAGACAAAACTTGAACTCACATTCTAAATCTTAAGAGATCCTCATATCAAAAGATGATGCCTTAAGCATTTAGGTTACCAAAACTATTATAAGACAGGTTTTTCATATTTAAACTTTTTGTCATTGTTGCTTTCTTCTGACTTTAATCTGTGCTGAACTCTTGATGATCTTGTTGTAACATTTTCAGTTTATTTTGAGATTCTGAAATAAACTATATTCATTTTTACATAGTTTATTATTATTACTTCCCATGAGTTCTTTCATTTTCATCAGTCCTTTGGCTGTTAAATAAAACTGTGAGAACTTGAGAAAATATGTAGCTGTCTTGTTGAATAATCTATCACTCACTTTATGATATAAATTACATAGATGAAAATATTAGTTCAAACAACTGACAATGACGCATGTCAGAAATTCAGATGATAGAGACTAAAGAAAAAATTGGTCAAAATGTACTGATAAAAACAATCAGGATACTAACTAGTCTGAATAACATTTGGAATAATGATAATGAATGATCTCATAATTTCAGACAATGAGTGAGGCTGAAGAACACATTGGCCAATATCTAGTGATACAAACAACAAAGATGAGAATATTTGTCAATATAAAGATTGAAATGATAACAATGACAAGTAAGGATTCCAAATAAAGTGGAATGCTGAAGAGCGCATTGGCCAAAACATTGAGGAAAATATAAGAAAAAATATTAGTCAGAATAACAATTGGAATAATGATAATGAATAATCTCAGAATTTGAGATAATGAGGAAGGTTGAAAAACACATTGTTTAAAATATAGTGTTAAAATGAATGATATGTAATAATACTTATGAACTTGAACATTTGTTAACAAGCATTATTATTCTTCTTTTATGTGATGTGTCCCTTCAGGACGTAGGTGATCAGCACCCCCCCACATCTTCCTATCCATTGTAGCTCTTAATATGTTTTATCTTGTTATTTCTCTCCAACTCTGTTCTGCATTCCATTTGCTCAATCTCATCAAGTATGTTACATGCTATTTTCCTCTGTCCCTCTTTCCCTCAATCTGTCCTGTGAGTATCAGGTTTTTCAACCCCCCATCCTCATTATGTGCCCTAGAAATCTCAATTGCCTCTTCCTGATGTTAAGTATAAGTTTCCTTTTTGTTTTCATTTTCTCTAAAACCTTGTTGTTGCTCACATGTTTGGTCCATGGTATCCTCAGCATCTTTCTGTACAACCACATTTCTCTTGCTTCAAGTCGCACCTTTATCTTTGAAGAAATTGTCCAACATTCGCTGCCATACAGGAGGACAGATATTGCATAACAGTTCAATACTTTTTTCTTTGTTTCTAATGGAATTTTTCTGTCTCTTAATACTCTGCTTAGCTTTTGGAATGCATCTTTGGCCATCCCAATATAACTCTGGATCTCACTTTCCATCCTATGTTAGAACACTTCCTAAATATTTCAATTTCTATACTTGTTTGATTTTAGTAACCCTGATTTGTAATTTGCATTTTGGGCTCATCTTTTGCTGACAACCATACACTCTATCTTTTTGCAGTTTATACTTAGTCCTTTTTTCTTGTTTTTTCTTAGGAGTTTTTGTAGTTTCCTTTCTGTGTCTACTATCAGCACTGTGTCACCTGCATATCTTACATTGTTATGATTGTAGCCACTAATAATGAATTCTGGTAGGATTTCTAATTCTCTCAGAATTGCCTTGCTCTTTTGGTTGAATAAATCCAGTGTGAAGATATATCCTTTATACCCTTAAGCATTACCAATACCAGATTTTATCTTAACACTTATCATATATCTTTTATATCATTTTAATTGATTGACCAGCATTACATTGTGAATAAAACTGGTCAGAAAAAATCCAGATTCTTTGATTAGATTCAGTATTTTTAAATAAAGAATGAAAATTCTGCATCTTTTTTTGTTTAGGTTGATAGGGAACAAGTTCAGCAATTCAGATCAATAATTTTTTTAAATTATCTTCCAAAAAGATTTTTTATACTTTAAATGTTTTTTTCTCTATAAAGAATTTTTTTTTACTTTTGGTTTTTTTATTTGTAGTTTTCTTTAGTTCTTTCAGACATCTATTTATTTTTTTGTGTATGAGGTCTGTCTGGAAATGCTTCCGCCATTTAATCCAATTGAAAAAGAAGCCTATCTAGAGCAATGGCTCAAATTACTTTCAAAGTGCTCTCCTTGACATCACATACAAATGAACTTTACATGTTTCAAAACAATGTACAAAATCCTCTTTTGGGATTGCCATCAGCTGATTCATAGCATTATTCTTAATTTTATCTAAACTGTTTCTTTAGGAAAAGCAAAGTCATAAGGAGTGTAGATTGGGTTCTAGAGATGCTGACAGATCTGCATAATACCATGTTTTCCCAAAAGCCTGAAGAATTGGCTGTGAATATTTTACAAGTGGCTGGATAATTATTGAACAGTCTACCGAATCTTCAGATCTTCTAATTCTCACATTTTCATAAATAAAATAAATAGGTGTATTATCCTTCTATGTAATATAACAACAACTCTAAGTAGAAGCTTATGAAGCTTTATTTGACTAATTCGACTTTAGTGCTGAAAACATTTATTTTATTATAGTCCATAGTGACAAGCATGAAGGCAGATGGGATGCGTTTATTTTATTATCACATTCTGTACGATAATGCAAAGCTTCAGTCAGTAAAAAAAAAAAAATAACTCAGGAAAAAAAAATGGAAAATTTGATTTCCTCTTCTATATTTGCCAGACCTAGAAACTTCATATTATTACTTGCTTCAAGTGCTAGAACATTTTCTGAGTGTCAGGTCATTCAGAAATGTCACCTTAGACTTTTCATTAAAATCTCAATGTTTTTTTTTTATTATTTTTGCTGGCTATGGAAAAAAAATTGCTTATATTGTAAGTTTTATGCTAACAGTTTCTTCTGTCACACTTCTTGCATGTGAAATTCTCTTCTGACTTCTTGCTTCCCTGTCAACTTTGATCTTCAAAAATTTAAATATAATGTCAATAATTATCTTGTCTTTTTAATTCCTGTTCTTTTATTGTTCTTTCTCCTTAAGAATGTTGTTCTTTTTCTTATTCTTATTACACTCAGTAACTTCTTGTGTCTTAGTGGCTTTATTGCCTTGCTTGGGGTGAAATGATTTATATATATATATATATATATATATATATAATTATGTATTTGGGCAGCAATGACTCTTTTATAAAAGTTTCATTAATAAATGACTGACAAAGTGTTTTTAATTTTTCTTGTGTTCTTATAATTTTCTTCTTTTCTGGACATAAAGAAAAATTTTCAAATGCTCTGTGTACCTATATATTTTAGACATTTTCAAGGATGATTTTATTTTTACTTTAATTGTATCTAGAGATATAGGAATGTTTTATTTTCCAAACACTTTTAATTAAACTTGTAAATATATATATATATATATATATATATATATATATATATATATATATATATAAGTAGAATCTATTATAATATAAATTATATTGAATTAACTGCTAGGTCTGCTACTACAAAAGTTGGTTCACTGTCATGCTAGACAAGTTTTCTCACCAGAATCTATCTTATATATTAAAGTTATGCTTTGAATATTGCCGCCACATAAGGTCTGGTGCTTCTGCTGTGTATTTAGAGATTCTTGATAAAATACAAAGATGAATCTGCAATATTATTGGTTCTGGCCTGGCATCTCAGCATCAGTCATTTTCCCACCACCATAAAGTACCTTTTTGGTGTCTTTTCTATAAATATTTCCATGGTAATTGTTCTGATGAATTTTCCTCTATGGTACACACAACTAGATTAAAAACAAAGTCTTATCATTTTACAGTTAAAATGGCTAGATGTAACCATAAGTTCTATGCTAATAGTTTCTTCACTTGCACTTCTCACATGTGGAAATCACTTCTTGTTTTTTGCTATTCAGTCTACTTTAATATTTAAAAATTTATATGCTGTCTCAATCATTATCTTCTGTATTTTTCATCCTTGTAATTTTTCTTGTTATCTCTCTTTAATATTGTTTTTCTCATATTCTCTCACACTTAGTAACACTTTGCATCTTAAATTCTTTATTGCCTTGCTTGTAGTGAAACGATTAAAAAATATATATGAAGCTAGCATAATAGCAAATGATGACAGCTGTTTTTATCTTTTCCTTGAAAATGTAATATTACTTTTCAAACATTATGAATTTTTTATTGGTTTTTCTTTCATGTTATTTTTGCTGCTTTTTAATGCAACATTCAGGTTGTTTTTACATTTTATGACCATCAAATAAACAGCATAGTTCAGAAATACATAGCCCCTATGAAATTCTAGCTAACATCCCATACCCTTGATATAGAATAGCGTAGTTATATAATTAAGTTTGAATGTCACCTGCTGATTAGTTTCTGTGACTGAATTGATCAAACAGTGTCCATTTTAGGCAGACACCAAATCTCAAGTGCATTCAAATCTCATCAGAGCCTAGTTCTTATTTTTAATCAACGCTGTTCACTTAATGGTTGTAGAATACAAAAACAACCTGAGCTTTGTCATATAACACAATAAAATTAGCATAAAGGATAAAATAATGAAAAATTAATAGTAATGATGACATTTCATCTCTGAAAATCAAACATAAAACTACTACATATGTTATAAATGTATATGGTTGCATGAGAGAAGAAATGACACAACAAAGTATTGCTGGTGAGGCAGAAAGAAAAAAGACAAGAATAAAGATAAAATTATTTGTATATATAGAGGACCAAGGTAGAAAGTCTCTTTGTGGGTGAGGGAACCAACCTGGAGAATAGGGGGACTCAGTAGCACTTGGAGTTGATGTTTGTGCCAGTTTGGTGTCCTTATAAGCAGACTGGGTGATCCATGACTCAGTATTTTTTGTCATGCTTTTGCTTTAGTGGTAACATCCATGACTGGCTCCTTCTAAATTATAATTTATATTTTTGGAGCAGGGATTTGTTTTGTGATGCTCACAGGGAGTGACATTTTTATTTTTAGTTTTGCTTTAATATTGTTAACACAAAAGTTTATTTAGGGCCAGAAAATATTTTTAGTTTGTAAGAATCTTTAGTTATGGTTATTTGTTTGTTAATTTTATTTAGTGGCATATCAATACCTCTATAGGTTATTTATTACCAACATCCTAATATTTTGTATGTAATTTCATGCTGTCAATTACAGATAGTTTGTACATAATTTTGTACTTTTAGGGTGAAACTATGTTTTTAGATATAGATTTTGTAGATCATAAAGTGTAATTTTACTATAAAACTGAATTTTTTTAGTGTTGCATTGATTATCGTTTTGCAATAAAAATGTATTGTTGATCATTTTATTATAAAAATGTACTGTTGATTTTTGTTTGGGTTTCACTATTTGCTCATAGCTGGGACCCTAACAGGTGCTACCACCCAGAGTCAGGGTGGAACTGTGAACAACAGCAGTTAACAGTTGGTTCCATGCTTCTCAAAACTTCCAGTCTCCTGATCAGAGGCCTTGCTACTGGATGTAGTTTATCATCATACCTCGGACAAATAATATTTGAGGAGAGATAATAATGATTTAGTGATATTAGTGTTACTAATTAACCTATAGCTGGGGGAGAAGAGATAAATTCATAGCTTTCCCAAGGGTGTTTGTGCATAAATGAATATAACAAATGCAATTGGAATTGGAATTTGACTATCCGATTAACAATTCCAATCCATTATCCATTACACCACCTGCACTTCCAAGTTTACAGCACCTGGTATTCCCAAGTGGTTACCCATCTAGGTACTGATCAGGCTCAATGTAGCTTAACTGTTGTTTCAACATCATATAAGCCCTGATCTAATTAGAAGCACAGTATAAAACATCTTTCACTAATAAGCAACATATATATTTAAATATAAACAATAAATTTGAGTTAATATAATACTGTCGGTTGTGGGCAAGAATATGCTGGCTGCATCCCAACCCCCAAAAATGGAAGACATCTGTTTGCTATACCTAGGTCAACCATTTTGAATCTTGTAAACCAGATCGCTTTCACAAACCAGATTTTTTACCTACCTTTTTGACTCTCATGCAAGCCAAACCATAGTTTACTTTTTTAATGTACAATAGACTTGGGTATTAAATAACCTGGAAAATGTTATCTCAAAAAACCAAACTCAGTTAAAGAATAAATATATCTTTGATCCCTTATTTTCAAAGAAATTCACTAGAATATAACAGAATGTCTGTATCTATATCATAGTAACTTTCTGAATTATGCCTATCCTGGGAGTAAACCGCTTGTATACAGATAGAAAATAAATTGAATAGCTATACAAAAATAGAAAGTGACATGAGACAAGGATGTGTTTTCTCCCCAGATTTAGTCAACATTTACAGCAGTGCTATTTTAAGGGAACTGGAGACCCAACCAGGATTTATTATCACTGGGTATAATTTTAACAATATGAGATATACAGATGTCCAACTTGCAAAAAAAAACTGCAGGACCTGCTAGACAGGGTGGAAGAAGAAAGCAAGAAAAAAGGACTATCAACTGCAAGAAGAGAGAAAGTATGATCATCAGATAGAGGAAAGGTCCAAAACTCTGGTAAACCTTCTGACCCCTTGAATTATCATTTTGTTAGTCATTTACCTTATTTTTGGCAAAGTACTAGTAGCTCTAATCAATACTGGATTGGTTAAGCATCTCACTTCACACAGCCTTCTTTTGGATAAACAATATGGTTTTCATTTCTCATGGTCTATTGCTTATGTTTTAACTGCTATCACTGAATTATTTATTAAGCTTTAGATAAGAAAGGCTGCAATTTTAGATATATTAAAGGTGTTTGGCATATTAGCAATCTCCACAAGCTACAGTACCTCTGGACAGATATTTGACTAAATCCAGTCAGTCTTAACAAATCATGTAATGAAAGTTGTGTTGAATGGACACACTTCTAGGTTATTTCACATTAACGTGGAGGTCCCCTAGGACTCTATCTTTGGACCTACATTGTTTCTTATCTTCATCAACAACCTTTCCAATGTCATCAGTTCCCAACTAAATATTTATGCTGATGACACAGCTATTTACTCCTGTTTTTGTACCAAGTCTGACAGATCTGATAAAGTAAAATTGGCAGCTGCTCTCGAAAATGTATTCCAATCAGTGGTTAATTGGAGCAAGGAATGGCTTATAAATTTTAATGCTTCCAAAAAAAAATTGCTTTTATTTTTTCCTAGCATAGCTGATGTTAATTTTCTTTGCAACTTCTTGGGCTCATGTTTTCCACTGTCATGAAGTTGAATGATTACATTGAATCAATTGCTCAGTCTACTGCCAGGAAATTTGGTTCCTTGTGTCATGCCAGACAATTTTTCTCATCAAAATCCATCTTGCACATTTATAAATCAATCATTCACCTGTTCATTGAATATTTCTGACATAGTCTGGTCTGGTCTGGTGTTCTGGCTATACATCTTTTCTTTCTGCCATCTGTATAGCTGACAGTAGCCTTCAGGAGAGCAACACTTTGCACCTTCTTGGGCTCACGTTTTCCACTGACATGAAGTGGAATGATTATATTGAATCAACTATCAGGTCTACTGCCAGGAAATTTGGTTCACTGTGTCATGCCAGACAATTTCTCTTATCAGAATCCATCTTGCACATTTATAAATCTACCTTCACATTGAATATTGATACCATATTTAGTTTGGTGTTCCAACTATATATCTTGAGATTCTTAACAAAATCCAAAAAAAGGGCTGTAATGCTATCAGTCCTGATCTGGCATCTTAATTTCAGTCATTTTCTTACCACTGTTACATGGATTCTTTTCTACAAATATTTTCATGGTAATTATTCTAACAAGCTTTCCTCTTTGGTACCTCAGCTTCATGAATTTAAGCATACCACTAGAGTTGCAACTAGATTTCACTATTTTACTGCTGACCTAGCTAGGTGCAACCATATGTTCTATTCTAATAGTTTCTTTTCTTGCACTTATCACCTGTCAAACTCTTTTCCAGTTTCTTGCTTCCCTTCCAGCTACAATCTTAAAAAATTTAATGCAACACCAATCATCGTCTTCCCTTTTTTTCAATTTTGTTCTTTTATTGTTCTTTTTCTATGCTTAAGTCTTCTCATTCACTTTCCTTCCAGTAACCCCTTGCATCTTAGTGGTATTATCACCTTGCTTAGGGGGGAATGTTTACAGGAAAAAAATTTCTTGTCTACTATTTCTATCTGATAGATGGAGGGGAATTTCAGGGCAATCATCTTATCTTTGAGTTAGGTATATGTTTTTATTTTATTTTATATACTTTTAAGATAATAGATGTTGTTATATACCTCTATTCTGCTCAAACATAATGGATGTTTACATACATCTCTTATGACTTAAGGCAGTCTCACCTGCCATGCCACTTAAGTGTGCCATGAAATATTGCCACATAAAAGTATTCAAATATTTTTCCGTGGCAATATTTCACTTCATAAATTTTCCTTCTAATATTGAAATTCAGTTATGTTTATTTGCCACCATTTCTAGTGATCAAGGGTGCAAAATAAAACATTTGACCTGTACCCATTGATACATTTTGGTGTTCAATACAAAAGGAATATCCCACATTAGTTAAAAAGGATTTATCAGTTTTATTGCAATTTTCTACTTCTTATTTATGTGAATTATGCTTCTCAACCCTAAATAACATCATAAATTTGAGTGAGAAAATCTATGCTCAACTGAAAAAGAAATGAGGATCTGCTTATCGCACATTCAACCAGACAGTGAAGGAATCATGAAAAAAAACTGGGCACACGTTTCACACTAAATAAGCCGCAAAAATAGTTGAATAGAAACATTGAATTGAAAAAAGTAAGCTTATATTTGTGTGTATTTTTTTTAAATCTATGGTTTTATTTCATAACATTTAAATGAGTACCCTTTAAAAATTATGCTATGTGTGCTGTGGTATTTTCATTTGCTCTTAGGTGTGCCAATATTTAAAAATATTCTCATAATCTTCCCTTTCTACCATCTTTTTTTTTCATTCATATCATACATCTCACTCATTATAAGCATTTAACTGTAACCCTCTACATTGAGTGGCTCTCTAGCCTTGTATTGATTAATCGGTTATTGGTAAGTGTTGTGGTAGGATCCACCTAATTTGCATAGGGGAGTACCGACCATATAAATATGGTTGGTACCGGGAAGATGGGGGCGGGGAGGAATCAAGAGATTCAATCCAGAGACTCTGCCCGACTGCGACTAAGTCAACACATTCTCCAGGAACGGTCTTCCCAAGAATATACAAAAGACTATATGTAAATATTGTGTACACTTTCTTGTTTCAATACATTTTGTTCTAAGTACATTTTGTGTTGCATTATTATTCTATGCATTAGTCAAGTTTCAACAGTAAGACAAGTATATATTAATTCCATAACACTCATTTTAATTATTAAAAAGGGAATTGCTTTTATAAAGTGCACTTTTGGATCTTTTTTTTTAACCTTTTCCCCTCAAGCAAGGCAACAGAACCACTAAGGCATAGGAATTTACTGAGTGTGAATGAATATAAGAAAAGAAAAACATTATTAAGGAGTGAAAATAATAAAAGAAAAGGAATTAAGAAGACAGGTGATAAAGATTGATATTGCATTTAAGTTTTTTAGAATCAAACTTGACTGGAAAGGAAGAAGCTGGAAGAGAGTTCCACAAGTGAGAAGTGCAATAGAAGAAAATGTTATCATAGAATTTTAGCCTTGGTTGGCAACCAGGCTGGGAGAAGTATAACTATTGTTATTAAAGCAGATACTATGCAGTTAATGAAAAGATTGTGAAGTTTACGACTACTCTAGGACCCAGCTGTAGTTAGCCGTTGTGTTAATAATGGCTAAACTTTTTAGTTTTTTTTAATCATTTCACTCCAAGCAAAGTCACTAAAACACAGAGGGTTACTGAGCATTAGAGAATATGAGAAAAATATACTATTAAGGAGAGAAGAAAATAAAAGAACAAGAAGATAGACAATAACAATTTACATTTCCTTTAAAATTTTGAAGATCAAAGTTGACTGGGAAGCTACAAGCCAGAATAGGGTTCCATCATCGAGAAGTGCAAGAGAAGAAAATGTTAGCATAGAACTTGTGGTTACATCAAGCAGCCATTTCAACAGTAAAATGATGAAACCTTGGCTGCCTATCTTAAATTCATAATGTCTAGGGCCTAGAGTGGAAATTTCATCAGAAAAATTACTAAGAAAGTATTTATAGAAAAGGGACAGAGGAGCTGTTATGGCAGTGGGAAAGTGACTGAAACTGAGATGCCATGTCAGCACCAGTAACATTGCAGAATTCCTTTTTTATTTTGTCAAGAATCTCTAGATACATAGCCAAAACACCAGACCATATGTGGTAGCAATATTCAAAGCATGGATAAATGAAAGACTCATCAATATGTTAGTGAGAAAAATTGTCTAGCTTAACATTGGGAACCAACATTTGTAGCAGTCGACCTATCAGTTGATTCATTATAATCTTTCCACTTCATGCCCATGGATAATGTCAGTATTAATACATATAATATTTTATACAATATTATATATAATATATATGATGGCCACTGGCTTGCTCTAAGGTCATCTACAAAAGGGACATGAGGATGATGTACATGCACATCAAGAGATGGGAAGACATCGTCAATGATCGCTCACACTAGTGACAGGATTTACAACAAGAGATGGAGTGAGGAGAGGAGAAATGAAGACTTCCTGCTTGTGAGAAGAATGTTTGGCACAAAAAAAACAGGGCAACGTTAGGGAGAGCATCTTCACATGCATTCATTGCATTTGAGACTCAAGACTTCCAAGATGTTGTGTCGCCATCAGTAGCTGGAGCATAACTCTTTGGATACAGATACCAAGTCTCTTAAGACTGACAGATGTGACATATACATATAAATAATATATATATATATATATATATATATAATATTATATATATATATATATATATATAGACAAGTGTTGTCTCTTTATTTTATGTAATTTTTTTTCGTAACATCTGATAAGTTTAATAACATTATCGTTGAACGAAGAAAGAAATACACAATATTGATCCATATTTTTTTGTTGGTTTTTCTTTAATATTATATGGAAAAATAGAGCTCGCCTTATGTCATTTTATTTGAGTTTACATCGACTGTTAAAAATATTAGAAATGTCAAAATACTAACATAACAATAAACATAGATAAAGTCATATTTAAATAAATTTAAAAATGATATTATGTATACTATATATGTATATATATATATATATATATATATATATCATAAAATCATCGAAAACAAAAAATTAGTGTCATAAAGTTTGTTGGACAGATGTTCTTATTTCATATTCTTGCTGACAGGCAGTACTTGTGTGTTGTTTCTGCTCCAACACTGATTTTGAATTCCATTGATGTCATTTCAGTTACATTTCAGTCATTTAAAATACATTTTTGCCTATGGCTCTGAAGAAAAGTCCCAGTGCAAGTGCTAATGCTAAGTGTAAGGCTATATTGCTGGAAGATAAGATAGAAATTAGTTATTTTATTCAGAATACTGTACGTACATATCATAAATATGGTAATAGGCAATGGGGAGTGCTTATTTGCGGTTTATAGTGTGGTTATTTTGACTTTAGTTGTTTTACAACCTAAGGTATAACCTCTGGAACCAATTAATGATGTAGGTTGAGGTATACATGTATATATATATATATATATATATATATATATATATATATATATATATGATGAGTCCCAAGTATAGGACGAAACGGCCGTTCAGTGCTTTCTGCATTCTGTTGAAGTTTCTTTCAGACTCATTGAATTACTTAAATATAATTATCAAATCATTCTAATAATTAATATCATGTACATCATTGCTTGAACCGGCTTCTAATACTCTAGAGTGAGGAGCTTGGTGAAAGTAGTCAAGGCTCCAGGAGGCAGAGTCCTATGGTTACAGAAAACTCAGTAAGAGTTCGCCCACGGAATATGTGAGCGAGCAGCGCTATATTGAGTCTGATTTGCAATCTCTTCGTCACCTACATCCGGTGAAGCATTTGGTATGATGTTTGCTTGACAACCTAACTGTCAGGGTTTCAATTCTCGGTAGTGGATGCACACTGCTGATGAGTCCCGAATATAAGACTTAAACGGCAGTCAGTGCTTTCTGCATTCTGCTGAGGTTTCTTTCAGACTCGATGAATTACTTTATATATATATATATATATATATATATATATATATAGAGAGAGAGAGAGAGAGAGAGAGAGAGAGAGGCAAGATAGCGAGAAAGAGACTAAGATATGTTTTGATGAGTGAGTGCACATATGAGGGATATTTTAATAACAAATGCTAACTCTTTACCTGTTTAACTTGTTTTTCTTGCCTGTAGCATCTCAATTTATAATGTGAATAAACCATTTTTGTTTATGCTTTAACAAAAACAAGTCAAACCAGAATAGTTATTAGTTTTAATAGGTTTTGTATATTTGAGGCTTCATCAGCTTCAACTAACACAAATAAACATGTATATGCACATCTAATCAATGATGTGTATGACTTAACTACTCAAAGGCATTAATAGTTTTTGCATGTATCTGACATTCAAACACATTCTATGAACTGAAACAGAATTGAGCTTTTTGGTAAGTTTATCCTAGTGTCAAATTAAAGATCTTATGAGAGGTACAAAATTTAATTAATGCAAAGGCGGAATAAAAGCAGACAAAACGAAACTACAAATACAGTAGTTGGCCATAGAGATTTGAACATGCCTTCTGCATCCTAGGAACCCTGTCTGACATGCTCAGAGTCTTACCAGTTAGGCTGCAGATCCAAAATCTAAATATCAATTCATGTTTTTGAATTTGAGATTAGGGCACTGACCTGACTGATGTGATCAAACTTGGAATCTGGCAGAACATCGAACTGATTCAAATGTTGGAAGCATTACCATTTAGTGATCAAACATAAAAGAGACATTTGGCAGGTGAAGAATTTCTCATTCAATTTGGCACCAAAGCAACAAATCCTTTTCTTATCGCATGGCTACAGTCCAGTTGAACACCAGGTGTTGTCATTACCTGGCCACTGACTTTTCAGAGTTTTATCCTGTCAGCTGCCATTTTACAAGTTTTCTGACATTAATTGCTCAATCAGTAAAACACAGCAATTCTTCAACCAGACATTATACAGGATGCGATGGGTAAATTGTCGCCATTTTATATTTTTAATTTTGTGCCTGCAAATTGTCTGTTTTTGTCAATGGCAAAATATAGTAGGATCAGTAGTGCAGTATTTGTGAGAAAAAGAGCACTGGGATGCAATTCACTCCTCCAGAAATTTGGAAATGGCATGCTGTACTGCTTTGCATTCATGCCTGAAGCTCCAGTATGATCATTTCAGAATGTTTGGGTGTCAATCTGAGGACAATCCGGAGGATGCCGTGTCCTCCAAAAGATGTACAGAGAGTGATGAAAACCAAATATCCAGTCAACATCATAGTGTTTGAAGTAATCACTAGTGATGGTGGTGATATGCCTTCATTAATCTTCCCACATGACCTCAGACTCAACATGGAGGCCTACATTAAGTTGCTTGAGGAGGTAGTGCTGCCCTTCATCAAGAGGGTAGCTGCTGGAAAACCCTATATTTGCCAACAGGACTCTACACCATGCCAGGAGAACCCAGTCATGGCTGTTAGACAATTTCTGTGACCACATCACCCCTTACAGCTGACCATATCCCCAGACTGCAACCCCCTTAATTATTATGTGTGGGGCACAGTTGAGTGAGAGACCAACAAAATTCCTTGTAACACCAAAGATGAACTGGGAGCAAGGATTATGACAGCATTTACCAACTTAAACAAGGAGACCATCCAGAAGGATTATAGGGTATTCCAAACATGTCTGGGGGCCATGGTTGAATCCTAAGGTGATTTTATTGAATAAATTTACTCTTTATTGCTTTAAGAAATTTTTGGGTAATTTTGGTAAATATATCTGTTAAAATGAGATGCCAATGTTATTTTTATTTTGTGTAATTTAGATGACAATTTATCCATCGCACCCTGTATAAGAATTATGACTAATCTGTTTCTCCTTGTCTATTTTTTATTGCAATGCTCAAATAATTTTTACATCCTTGAGCCATTAAGTAAGCAGCATGAATCAAAAATAAAGAAATAGTCTCTAACAAGCTTTTGAACTCACATTATGCATCCTGGGAACCCTGTCTAACATGGACAGAGTCTTACCAGTTAGGCTGCAGATCTCCATCAAGAGGCAAGATTTCATTTTAATCATAAACATAAGCTTTCTTTATCCAGTTTATTCTATACCATAGTATTCTATTTATCATGCCAGTCTCTTTATATCTATCTTTTCATTTATGTCAGTCAATCTTTGTACCTCAGCCTGTTCACTGAGTTCACATTCTGGTCAGGTTCATTGCATTCACTTATGCACAAGTACCATTGAAAAAAGTACTAATTAATCTTCTCCCCACAGCTCTGGGCTAAATAGTAGGAGTTTTATCTGGAAAAATTATAATATATAATTCATTAGCAAAAAAGAATTATTCTTGTAATCCCAAAATATGTTTTGGCTTTATATAGCCCCAAAAAGGTTGATACCACATAAAAAAACAAATCAGTCAAACAGCCAGTTCATATATATCTCACTTTCTTCATATGTCTGTCTGTCTGTCTGTCTGTTTGTCTGTCTGTCTATCTATCTATCTATCTATCTATCTATCTATCTATCTATCTCATTCTATTCATATTTATCTATATCTGTTCATATCTATCTCATTTTGTTCATATCTATCTATATCAGTCTGTTCATATCTATCTATCTTATTTTGTTCATATCTATCTATATCAGTCTATTCTTATCTATCTCAGTCTATCCATATTTAGCTATCTATCTCTGTTTCTATCTATCTATCTATCTATCTATCTATCTATCTATCTTAGCCTGTTCATATAGTAGTTGGCCATAGGAAAGAAGAAAACTGAAAACAGTTTAAAAAAAATGTCTATATTTCTGAGATGAGGTATGTACACTATTTACATTGTTCTCATCTTTGTTGCCATATTCACAATGTTTTGGATCTTGTATACTCCAACCTTCCTTAGGTTTTATAATTTAAAATTTGGAACTGAACACTTTATTTAGTCCATGGGGTTAGATTGTCCTGATTCCACATGGCAAGCCATGCCATTTTTGGATATCTCATTATCAGTTAATTCCCTTTAGTAACTCAACTCTCCAAGTTTATGTTCCCTCTGCTGTGGACAGGTACAGAGCTCACAACTCTTTAGGTCAAGGTACTTTTTGAATATTCACCCAACACATTTATCCACAAGGCCAAGGACACATGTAAATAGTCTAAATAAATACAATACAGATGAGAGATGAGCAATAACTTGTTAGATCATTCTATGATTTTTTTCTTTTTTCATTTTTCTTCTTTTCATATTAGTAACTACTGTAAATGAAGTTTTCTGCTTGTTCATTTTATTATGTCTGTTTTTATTGCATCAGTGTCACAAAGAACTATTGGAATTGTTAAGTAATCATAACATATTTGCAAAGGATATTACAATAATCCAGAACCTATACTTACAGCATGGTGGAATAATGGATAGTGGCTCGGATTGAGGAATCAAAGTGCCAAGTTTGAAGTCCAGTCAAATCCATTATATTCACTTACGTGCTAATACCCTTGAGAAAGGTATGAATCCTCTTCTTTTCCCCCTAGCTATGGGTAAATAGCAGAACAGACCAGGTTCTATAGCCTTGGAAGGCAACTGGTCTACTGCAGAAAGAAATGCCAACCTACTGCGGGAAAAAATCTGCCTAGACAGTCATGTATCGAAAGATAAATGATTGCCTAAGCGTGTATAATGCATGACACATAACTATTATACTGACAGCAAACCAGCTGCATATAAAATGAATTCAGTAATTATACAAAAATAGAAAGGGTTGTAAGACAATGATGTGTCATCTCACAGGACTTATTCATCCTATACAGTGAGGTGATTCTGAGAGAATTAGAAGTCCTACCAGAATTCATTATTAGTGGCTGTAATCTTAACAACCAGGGCCAATTTAAAGTACTGGTAACTCAGGCAGTCACCCTGGATGCCATCAAGGCTAAGGGCACCATTATGCCACTATGTCATGTGTTTGGTATCTTCCAAAACTAAAGCTTATGAAAGCATACTTGGTCGTCCATGGTCCAAGTTAAATGAAATTATTTGGCTATTCTTGTCAATAGAAAATGATCTTGTAAAGAAGATAGGTGTAGAAAGTGACATGAAAAGATTTGCAGATCAAAGAAAAGGATTTGTTGCTTTGGTGCCAAATTGAATGAGAAATTCTTCACCTGCCAAATGTCTCTTTTATGTTTGATGACTAAACGGTCATGCTTCCAACATTTGGATCAGCTCAGTGTTCTGCCAGATTCCAAATTTGATAACTTTGGCATATCATTCTTCTAAAGAATTGGTCAGGTCAGTGCCCTAATTTCAAATTCAAAACATGAATTGAGATTTATTTATTAAAGTTTACTTTAAGACATGTATATAACTTTGATAAATACTGATTTATGAGAAAGTATATTAAGTGTAAGATGCTATATAAAAAGAAATGATGACATCAAAATCACATAATAGACATTAGTAAGAGCTGCAATTAAAAAAAAAATAAAGCAGCATTGAGTAGATAGGTTTGCCTATTGTCTAGTTCTCACACCTTGCCAGTCTTTTGAATAGGAGTAAAGGTTTATCCATTGTTTCCTCTTTCAGATTGGGTTTCCAAATCTTTCTAAAGTCTTCTCATTCTCTTTCACAGTAGGAAAAAATGTTGTAGGTAGGATAATGAATATTTTCTTTAGATTGTATTAAGTTGTATTATGTGATAAACTTGTTATTCTGCATTTTCAATTTTTCTCCTTGTGAAAATTTAAAATATTATACTTGTAAGCATGCCAATGTTCAGCTTGCCCAGGGTGCCAGTAACCCTAGGGCTATCACGGTTAACAACATAAGACATGCAGATAACATAGTTGTTAGCAGGCACAGAAAGGAAACTAAAAGAATTCATATAGAATATAGTGAAGGAAAGCAAGAAGAAAGGACTAAACATCAATTGCAAAAAGATAGAATACATGGTTGCCATCAAACGGAACAGCCCAACATGCAACTGAAAATTAATACCAAAATGAAACAAGTACAATTTAACATTGTCTTCCAAAAACTAAGCAAAGTATTAAGAAATAGAAAAAATTTCATTAGAAACATAGAAAAGAGTACTGAAATATTACATAATATCAGTTCTTCTATATGGCAATGAATGTTGAATAAATTCCTCACAGATGAAGAAACTTGAAGTAACAAAAATATTGTTCTACAGAAAGAGGCTGTGAATACCATGGATTAAACTTGCGACTGCTGAAAAAGTTTTAGAAAAAATAAAAACAAAAAGTACACTTCTACGTAATATCAGGAAGTGAGAGCTGAAATTTCTAGGACACATAATGAGGGAAGAAGGCTGGAAAATTTGACACTCACAGGAGATACTGAAGGCAAGAAGGGCAGAGGAAAACAACACGTGACCTACCTAGCTAACTTGAGTAAATGAATGACAAAAAGATGAAAATGGTTTGTAAAAGATGACAAAAAGACAAAAGGAAACAAATGTACACCAATGGGGACACTCCCTTCTATGTACTGCTACATCTTGGAGCAAGAGGAAGAGGAAGAAATTGTTTGTCTTCTTATAGACTTAAACAGTTCTGCTGAACCAGCTTTTGGTAACCCACAAGTCTAAAGACATCTTAACATTTTTGTACCTAGCTTGAAATGTTAAAATGTCTTTAGACTTGTGGGTTACCTCACTTGGTTTTGACAAAAGCTGATTTAAGTTTATAAAAAGACAAACATTTCCTTCCTCTTGGTCTTGTGCCAAGATGTAGCAGTACATAGAAGGGAGTGTCCCCAACAAATTTATTAATAGTGAGTTAATTTCTTTTGATGTTAAAGTCCCCCAGGATTTATAATTATTTTTGCAGTTAGAATAACAATTATATTATCACAAAAAACTGACAGAAATTAACAGTGTCCCTTTAAATTGAGGGGAAAAATTAATATTAATAAAATCTGTTTAATATTATATACGTATTAAAATGTCTTTAGACTATAATGTTGTGTGTACCATATGATACTAAACTATATTTAATAGCCATAACACATACACCAATGTTCATTTTAAATTGTAACAGCAATGTAAACACCATACTGATTATTTCTTGACTTTTAATTTTTCTTTATTGAAAAGTATTCAGGTCTTAGAATTTAGTTTCAGCAAGTTACTTTACAAGTTTCCATTAGAAATAAAGTGACACTTGACACCAGAAGAAATTCACTCAAATACATGCCAAATTACCCCATTTGTTTGCCAAAAAGGCACAAAAGTCTCATTCTTTGTTCTTTACTAACAGGATACCTTCCAGATAGAATGAGTCTCATTCCTCTCTGGGGTCTTTTCAGTCCCCAGTGAACCTTGTGTCACACTGTACATAATACCCTAAGCTTACTTGACTACACAAAATCATATTTAATAATTCTACCAAACCAACAAATACAGAAATCTTCTCAAATGTAAGTTTCTTAATATCTTTCATAGGAACTTCACACACATGTACATACTATAAAGATATCTCTGTATATACATCTTCATTCAACCTTTTTGTATTCTTTTTATTTAGTTTTGTCATGCAATAAAATATGTAGTTGGTAATTATACTTATATTCATTCTTACTATCTTATTTGATGAAACTTCAAATACTATCCTCAACACATCCATATACAAATCACTAAATTTTTCTCAACAGACTCAGTAGACATTATCACTCTCTTCTATTTAATAGAACATGTCTGAATATATGTTTGTTGCCTCAGTAAATTTTTTTTTTTTTTTTTTTTTTTAAGCATTACGCCCCGAGCAAGGCGTGAAGCCACTAGGATGCAGGGGGTTGCAAAAGATTTGGAGCGAGAGTGGATAGGAGTGATAGAAGAAAGGATGAGGAGAAGGATAGTGGGTAGATCAAGGTAACTGGAGGTGTCGATTGACATTACATTTGAATAGTTGGAGATTATAGCTTTCAGGGAAACAGTAATTGGGAAGGGTGTTCCACAGGCGAGAGGTGCGAGATATGAAGCTATTGGAGTAGAAGAGACGGCTACATTTAAAAATTTCTATAGTGTAAGGGTGGGATTGCGATGCCAGCCTCGTAGGGCGCTCGAATTCATGGAGTCTGGGAACCAGTGAAAGTAGCTCATCGGAGCAATTACCATGAAAGTATTTGTAGAAAAGACAGAGAGAGGTGACGGCGCATCTGTGAGAGAGTGACTGCAGATGAGACGCCAGATCAGGGCCAATTAGATTACATGTCCGTCTCTGGATCTTGTCAAGAACTCCGAGGTAAGCAGAAGGTGCCCCAGACCATATATGGCAGCAATACTCCATGCAAGAGCAAATAGTTGTTTTGTATATTTGAAGTATCGATTCAGGGGAGAAAAATTTCCTGGCACGGCACAAAGAGCCAACTTTCCTCGCGGTGGAAGAAGCAATTGACTCAATGTATTTGTTCCATTTCAGGTCAGCAGTCAGCATGAGACCGAGCAGACGCAGCGAGTTGCTCTCAGGAAGTTGACTATCAGATATTTTAATGGGGGGCAGGGAAGGATCTCTATGGTGGTTAATGGAGAGTAATTTAGTTTTTGAGCTGTGTTCGTGGGATAGGAACTGGAGGAGAATCCGTTGAGAATGACCTTCAATTCTCGGTTTGACAGGAATGATTGTATTAGATCAAACAGTCGACCAGTAATACCATAACCCTGGAGCTTATGAAGAAGGCAGGCATGCCAAACCCTATGAAATGCTTTGGAGATGTCTAGGGTCACAGCACGAGCCTCACCGTTATTTTGAAGGGCTTGGTAGACGGTTTCAGTGATGGCCGTAAGCACATCAGCTGTAGATCGGGCGTAGCGGAAACCATATTGCTTGTCTGAGAGCAGATTATGGGATGTAAGGTGGTTAACCACTTTGGCATTGATTAGGGCTTCGAAGACTTTGCTGAAGAGATGTAGGAGACTAATAGGATGGTAATTAGAGGGGTCTGAGGGGTCTCCAGAGTTCTTAAAGACAGGAACAATGGATGAGGACTTCCAGCAATCAGGAAAACTGGATTCCTTGAGGCAGTAATTATACAGTTTAGAGAGGGTGGGCACTAGCTCAGGCGCGCATTTCTTCAAGACAATGGCTGGTATGCCATCTCCACCACTAGCCTTGTAGGGGTCTAAGTTGGAGATAATGCCCAATACCAATGACGGGATTATGTGTAAGCCGCTCAAATGGGCCTCAGTTCTTGGAGGGAAGTCTGGTATGGATTCACCGGTGGAGTTGAGCATTGAATTAAATGAGAATTTCCGAGCAAAGCATTCAGCCTTGTCGGTAGAGGAGGTCAAGACCTAGAACTCTCTGGCCAGGGGGAGATGGTCCTTGACATAGACACCAAGGCCGTGCATGTGGGTTAGAGAGTCTTTCCTGAGGAGAGGAAGGTAGCTGGGGATTGAGAGATCAGAGGAGGGAATAGATGAGACAAGGTTTGTCTCACACAGAGCCAGTATATCTGGGCAGTTTGCAGTGAGGAAAGATTCCATACTGCTGAAATTTGTTCTAATGCCACGGATGTTAGAGAATGAAATGTTGAGGGGTTTAGGTGATTTTTGAGGGGCTGGTTTAGGTTTACTTTTTTGGTTCATTTGAGTCTTCATGTGGAGTAATTGTTGGAAGATGAAGACCTGAAGTAAGAGAAGCAGATGGTTATCGACCACAACATGAGCAGAGAGGAGTTGGCACAGCCTGCATCATAATGTGGCCTCAGGGTTGCCCACCAGAGGTGACTGCAGGGACACCGTTCCATGGCACTATAAACACCCCGGTATTATACAACTGTTGATCAGAGCGGCCGCTCAAGATGCTACACAAGAGTTAGGGCTCCTAACTAGCAGTCGGAAACAGCAACCAGTGAACTGTCAACCATGTACCCTCAAAATGAAGAGGCAATGCCACAGACTGCACACGTCACGGGAGAAATACATCAGTACTAGTACAGAGGCCAGAGAGAGAGAAAGTACCAGGAACCCCTTCTTAGACAGGAAACAAGGTGTGAGCCTCTGCTCATGTCCAGGGGAAGGGGAGGAGTGTTGACCGGGCGGTAGGAGGGTCTACCTACTCCTATTACATATAACACATATAAAAACAACAAAAGACAAACAGAGGGATAAGGGCAGGGAAGTAGTTGACAGTGCCCAGGCTGACACTAGGTGTGTGTTCAGGGGAATAGGATGGAATTTATTAGTATTTTATACTTACACAACACTAAGTTTTAACATAGTACAAGTTCCATTGTTCTATTCTAAAGAGAGAAATGAAAAAATATGATTACCCACCTTTTTGCGGATATGGCATAAATGCTACCTCACTTGTGGCAGTGGGTGATATTGGTAGCCCGCAAGCATTCTGAAGGTCTCCAATGGGTGTTCCATGTTAGTACATTTTATCAAGCAAAAGACAAGGCCACTAGACCATAAGAATACTGAAGACATACTAACGCCTAGTGAAGAGACATTTTTCCCTTTTTTCGAGGTGGGGGGAATATTTCCAACTACACAAACATAGTGTTATAAGTTAGGTTAGAGCAAGTATCAATGTTAAATTAGTCGCAAAGAGGTGGGGGGAGAGACCAAGCAAGAATAGATAAATAAAATAAATACATAAACGTTGGAATATATATATATATATATATATATATATATAGAGAGAGAGAGAGAGAGAGAGAGGTAGAGAGAGATGCTTTTGGATGCATCTCTGGTAGAATGAATTTATACTCACACATGGCAGAAAGTTAATGTCCATTCCATTCTGGTGGACGCCAGTGATTGTACAGCCAGCTATATCTCAGTGGCCAAGCGTCAAGTTACAGATAACGCAGTGCTGGGTGGGGGGGAGTGGTCAGCGACCATTCCTACCCTTCACCGGCAGTGGGCTTGGGAAAATTTGCTTTAATAAAATATTTAAACCACGAGGAGAAGTGAACGGCTTAAAGATTCCGTGTAAGATCAAATTTTTTTATCTAACAAAAGACAAGGCCACTGGACCATAAGAATACTGAAGACATACTATGTTAATAACATATGGCCACATCATATTGAAACAATGGTTTTCATACAATCACTGGAGTTAAGCAATGTTGAAACTAATCTTGGATGGATATGTGGTGTAATGGATAATGGGATAGGAAGTCGTGGAGAACCATGATCTCTCATGTACTCAAGGGACACAGTACACAGCATTTTTTATTTTTATAGCATACAAGTTGTACAAAATAAAATATAGACCTTGCACAAAATTTCCCTGTACAACTCAGACTATCAAGGCAGATTAACAGTTCTTTGATACACAAATCAGTTTCCTCTTAGAAAACAACAGTTCATGTAAATCAATTTTTTAATAACAAAAAAAATGATTACATTGAAATGTTCTAAAATTCAAAGTGTAAGGAGTTTGAAAAGTGAGAAAGAAACACTTATCTAAGGTGATGCTGATTTTCTGGGCCTTTAGACAAAATTTTCTGATTTTAGAAACAGACATTCCCAAATATGAGATAACACCTCATAGGTTTAGAAAACACTTTTTGAATATATGAGAAATATTTTTAATTTTTAAGACAAACGTTTGAATTTTTTAGTAGGTTTTTGACAGCATAAGCCTTACTTTTGCAAATTTTTACAAAATAATTTTTATTCATCTTATATTTGTATAAACCAACTGACTTCATTTTGATCATTTCTTTGAAAAAGAAACTGTGTTCATATCTTTTTCATTTTCTTAGTTTTTCATACAATTTTAATATATTTTTTATTATAAATAATTTTTATATTAATTTTTACACAATTTTTACATTTTCTTTTTTATTATATATAAATAATTTTTATAATTTCTTTAGGTAGACTATTCTTTATTAATATTAAATAGTATGATGCCTTATGGACAGAAATTGTGCATGATATCAGGAAACACATGCACATTTATTTCTGTATGGCATGTTTCTTAAAAGTACTTATTTTATAGTTTCTATGAAGAAATATAATTATACACCAGTTAAAAAAAGTTCAGAATTTTTGTCATTTTTATTCATAAGTTCAGATCTTATATAATTGATGATTAATTAAAAATCTGAGAAAAATGTTTCCATTAACTTTACTGGTAGTATGGCAAATTTTAATCCATATTTCAAAATATTTTTTTCCGTATTTGACAGGTAAGATGATACAATATCACATCATCAGAAAATAGATGTAACATTTTATGTTTTTGTTAAATTTTTAATTTTTTCATTATTTTTTAGTGTGCATGTATTATTTCTTTTTTGATAAATTTCTCAAATGATGAAACATAAATGTAAGTTAAAGATAATTTTTTCGAAGAAACCAATAAAGTCTGGAAAGTTTATACTTTTTTGATACTTTTTGATGTTCTTGAGTCTTTTATTTATGTTTTTAATCAATTCATCTCAAGTAAGGCAATAATGCCACTAAGACGTAAGGGGCTACTGGGTGTGAAAGAGAATGAGAAGACTTTAGAAAGATTTGGAAACCCAATCTGAAAGAGGAAACAATGGATAAACCTTTACTCCTATTCAAAAGACTGGCAAGGTGTGAGAACTAGACAATAGGCAAACCTATCTACTCAATGCTGCTTTATTTTTTTTTTAATTGCAGCTCTTACTAATGTCTATTATGTGATTTTGATGTCATCATTTCTTTTTATATAGCATCTTACACTTAATATACTTTCTCATAAATCAGTATTTATCAAAGTTATATAAATGTCTTAAAGTAAACTTTAATAAATAAATCTCAATTCATGTTTTGAATTTGAAATTAGGGCACTGACCTGACCGATTCTTTAGAAGAATGATATGCCAAAGTTATCAAATTTGGAATCTGGCAGAACACTGAGCTGATCCAAATGTTGGAAGCATGACCGTTTAGTCATCAAACATAAAAGAGACATTTGGCAGGTGAAGAATTTCTCATTCAATTTGGCACCAAAGCAACAAATCCTTTTCTTACCGCATGGCTACAGTCCAGCTGAACACCATGTGTTGTCATTACCTGGCCATTGATTTTTCAGAGTTTTGTCCTGTCAGCTGCCATTTTACAAGTTTTCTGACATTAATTGCTCAATCAGTAAAACACAGCAATTCTTCGACCAGATCTTGGAGTAGACGTTGTATAAGAATTATGACTAATCTGTTTTTTTTTGTGTCTTGTGTTTATGGCAATGCTTAAATAATTTTTACATCCTTGAGCCATTAAGTAAGCAAAATAAAGAAGTAGTCTCTAATGAGCATTTGAACTCACATTATACATCCTGGGAACCCTGTCTGACATGGACAGAGTTTTACCAGTTAGGCTGCAGATCTCCATCAAGAGGCAAGATTTCATTTTAATCATAAACATAAGCTTTCTTTATCCATTTTATTCTATACCATAGTATTCTATTTATCATGCCAGTCTCTTTATATCTATCTTTTCATTTATGTCAGTCAGTCAATCTTTGTACCTCAGCCTGTTAATTGAGATGAGAAATCGACGAGCTGAGTTCACATTCTGGTCAGTTTCATTGCATTGACATATGCACAAGTACCATTGAAAAAAGTATTAATTAATCTTCTCCCCACAGCTCTGGGCTAAATAGTAGGAGTTTTATCTGGACAAATTATAATGTATAATTCATTAGCAAAAAAGAATTATTATTGCAATCCCAAAATATGTTTTGGCTTTACATAGCCCCAAAAAGTTTGATACGGCATAAAAAGCAAATCAATCAAACAGCCTTACTTTTTTCATATTTCTTTCTTTCTCTGTTAGCCTCTATTAATCTCAGTATATTTATATCTATCTATCTCAGTCTGTTCACATCTGTTTATCTTAGACTGTATCTATCAATTTCCATCTGTTTATATCTATCTATCTATCTCAGTCTGAAAGATAAATATTTAGAAACAAGTTTAAAAGTTCATATGCCAAAAATAAATATGATTTCAAATTTTAAAATTATAAATATATACTTATAAATAATTATTGACTGATTTTATCACTGTGATATTTTTGCAGTATGTCAAATATTAAGAATATAGTAACTAGGGTCTGCAAATTGGAGGGGGACAGTTATCAATGATAATGTTCTGACTTTGAATTCACAGTTACCGCCATTTAACTATCTGTTTTTTATTTTTAAATGCATGTTTTATCACATAAAATTTGATGAGGCATAAACAAATTTTCATTCCGTAAAAGCAGCTCAGGAAAATAAGTTTAGGAAGCACTGATTTATACTGATGAATGAATTTTCAAAATCATATGACAAATTAACTAATTAAATACAATATGTAATCAATTTTTATTCTAATGATGTTGATACAAAATTAAATAAGATAAAGAGTTATCACTTCTTGGATGTGCTGATTGTGGCTCACCACAACGTTCTCTTCTTTGTCGTTCTTATGCTATCTCTCTTAATCCCTGTATTACCTACCATTTACACAAACTAGTTAGGTAGGTTATTCATTGTTTCCCTCCACCTGACTTCATTATATCTTGAGAGTGTCAAGTTTTCCGAGCCCTCTTTCCTCATTATGTGTCCAAGAAATTTGAATTCTCTCTTTCTGATTCAGTGTTATTTTTTCCATTTGTCTTAAAACTTATTTGTTGGTAACATGTTCAGTTTCTAATGAAATTTTCCTCTTTCTTAGAAACTTTGCTTAGCATCTAAAAGGCAACTTTCTCTATTCCTGTAAACCTTTGAAATTAAGTGCAATACCTTCTATTCTCTGTTAAAACACTTCTTAACTATTTAAATTATAGTACTTGCTTGATCCTCTTCATAATTCACATTTAGGTTTGTTCCTTTTGCAGATATCAATACATTCTTTCTTATTGAAATTGATGTTTAGTCCTTTCTTCTTGATTTCCTTTACTACCTTTTATAGGAGTTCTTTTAGTTTTATTTCTATGTCTGCAATAAACATAGTATCATCTGCATATCTCATGTTGTTAAGAGTGTGGCCACCAATAATGAATCCTGGTAAGGCTTCTAATTTTCTCAGGACTGCTTGACAGAGGGAAGTGATGGCACATCTATGAGAAAGTGACTATAGACAAGATGCCAGACCAGGATTGCATTCCTTTTTCCAGTGTCTTTAACAAAACTGCACTGTTCTCTTCCTATTTCCAATCTCTTTTTCACTTGTGAAATGACACTAGCCTCTCACTTCTCTATTGTTATTTACATGGTAAATGTCCAAACAAGTTACATTCTTTAGTACCAACAGTTCAGACTGTAGTGACTTTAAAAATAGTAACAGCAGCAGCACTAAAATAAAACTTTGCAGTTGTAGCTTAAATAAACCTTGTATCAGCAGCAGCTGAAATTTTATATTTCAGCTGCTGCTGATACAAGCATGTGAACCCTAAAGTAACTCTCTTTCCGGGTTTTTCCCTCTTTCAAACTGCTGACATGAACTTTCCATGCTGAAGCTAAAAGGGTTGTGAAATGCTTCACCCATAAAACACACCAACAAAGTAAGTTCCCATTATAATATATTCATGAACATTTAATTGTGTATGCAATTTACGTCTAACAAAAGAAACTATTGTTTTAAATTTTCCTTTTGTTAATTTTGTTTTAATAAATGTTATTTTGTATTGCAAATAATTTGGTCTGTTATTTTGTGCATGTTTCACCATCTTTATTCCATGTGCTATAAAATGTTCCCATAAGAAACGTTACACATTTAATTATTGAAGTAGCTAATCGATAAAAGACATTCAGAGCTAGGGCATTCCATGCCACAGACACTGTGTCAATGCATCCTTATTCTCTCTGCATTCCATTTGGGAAAATCAAATTCCACTAAGACAGAGAGAACGGCTATTTTATGGAACAATCTCCTGAGAGTATACTTTCCTGATCATTACAATTTTAGCCTCTTCAATTTAGCATTAGTATTTATCTATTCTACATATCCTCAGCACAGATTTATATCATGTTGAAATACTGGCTCTTGTATGATCAGCAAGTTTAAGCAACATTGAGCTTCGTTGATAGCTAGATTGGTGATCACTTGTGAATATCAAGTAATGTAAGCTTAGATGTGTGGTTGGTGTAATGGGTAACTGCTCGGAATTGGAAATCAAAAAGAAGAGTTCCAATTCTAGTTGGGTTTGTTATATTCATCTATGCGCAAATACCCTTGGGAAAGGTATGAATCCACCTTTTCTTACCCAAGCTATGGGATAATTAGTAAGACTTGTATCAGTAAACCATTATTATTTCCAAAAATTCTTACAATCCAAAAATATTTTCTGGCTTTGAATAAACTGCAAAAGGTTGATAAACTGTAAAAAACAAATCAATCAAAAATCTACTTATCTTCATAATCTGCTCTGACTTCCTCCCTATAAGCTTAGCAGGCTTAAGCCTAGGGCCCCAGAACCTAGGGAGCCCCCAGACTGTGATAGGCCTTTCTTGCACATGTCATAATGCATTATAGACTCTAAATAAGCCTTCAGTAATTTAAACACCCATCATCATCCTTGACTTTACTAAAATTGTTTAATTTAATACTCTTCCATTTTCCTCTATTCATGAAAATGGGGAATTTGAAGGGGTCTCACAAGTGAAATAACCTTGAATCTTTCTTCATCTAAATCTGACCCTACTTCCTCCTCTTCCATTCATACCACACACACACACACACACTTCATTCAGTAATCCTTTATCTTGAGTGGCTCTTGGGTCTTGTATTTGGTGAACTTTAGTAAATAAAAATAAAGCTATAGATGTTACCATCAGTCAATGTGTAAATATGTTTTGAACTGTTCCTTTATTACATTGATAAATATAACTGTAATATTTATTTTAATCTATAAAATAATCTTCTTATTTTTTATCCGTTCGAACAAAGATGCATGAGATAATCTTATTAATTTTGATTTGAGTCAAAACAGAAAATCAACAGCTTTTATGGTACATTATGTGTCTTAAGCAAATAGGTTATGTTTCGTGCATGTAGCAAATACAATGCAGTACAGATTTCATATTTAAATTTGATACAACATTCTTCTGGTGGTCCACAATACAACAACAAAAAGCAATCTTAGAATCTTTTTGCTTGAAACAGAGAATCATAGGAATATAGTTTCAGTTATAAATTTTCCCCTGAAACTGAGAGTCATGACCTCATAATATTGCATACAAACTGGAATTCTAGATGCTTGGGTTGTCTTAAAGTCTGCCAGTTATTTAGACATTTTGAAACATTGATCTCTTATTTTACTATGCTTCAAATAGTTTTCTATTTGAAGAATTCATTTATATGAAAGAAAATATTAAATTGATTCAGGGCTGTGTTTTTTTTTCACAAAAACTTTAATTAATATAAAATTATAGGATCATTATACAGCAATCAAAGCATTTTCTTTGGCATGTTGCTTAATTATAAAAGAGGTATTCTGGTTTGAGAATTTTTAAATATCTTTGCCCAGAATTAGGGAAGTCTTGGAAGTATCTTTGAAGTTTACTGAAGTCTTTACTTTTTGTAAAATCAATCAGCTCTAGAATGTTTTTACAAGCCTTAGGAAAACACTATTAATAAGACAGTGGTTTCTACAAGAATTAATGGAAATGAACATAGAAAGCCAAACAAAATACTTTGATGACTGAATAATGATGCTGTGAATTTTTATGAATAAAAGATTTTGTCAAATATAATGCTGGAAACTTTTACATCAATCTAATAGGATGAAATACATAAATAAAAAAATGGGAAATATTTTTATGATAGAATAATGATGATATGAATTTAGACGAACAAAAAATCTTGACAAACACTTACTGTAAACTTTTGTATGGACTTAATATTTTCCAAGTTTGAAATGACAAAATTTGATGTCAGGAGTACCCTGAATGGTTCACTTTTCCCACTTGTAGAAATAAATTCAAACTGATGAAATACAGTTGATAAAATAAGTAATGATGCATTGTAGATGTAGCAGTTTTGCTGTTGAAGACATAGGATGAAGATAAGAATATGGGAGTGTTTGAACATGGAATAATTGTTTGGGTAAAGAAAATGAAACTCTGCATCTTTGAACTGACAAATCTAGCTTTCTCTTGGACAATAGAAGCAACTGCATACCAGGTATATTTGAATTCCATATAGACATGGAAAAATGCAAAAATGATGCCACTTATGACAGGCAAGGATGGCAACAACCACATGAAAGAGAACTATTGATTAACTTGTTTTTTAAGGCTTATCAACCCTTTACAGTTTATTTAAAGCCAGAAAATATTTTGAGATTGTAAGATTTTGGGGGGGATAATGATTTATAAATACAAGTCTTACTAATTAACCCATAACTGTATACCAAGGGTATTTACGCATAAGTGAATATAACGAACCCAATGGGAATTGGAACACAGCTCTCTAAGTTACAATTCAAATCCATTATCCATTACATCAACCACACATCTAAGTTTACGGTACCTGGTATTCTCAAGCAGTCACCCATCTAGGTACCTGCGAAGCTTCTTCTTTTATGATGTAGGCGACTATGGCCCTCCACATCTTTCTGTTCCTTGGAGGAACATTGCTTAACTTTAGTGATAATACAGGAACCAATATTTCAACATGATTTGGCCATAAGCTGAAAGAAAGCAAATGGGGGAGGTTCATAGTTTTTAACCAAAAGGGTACCATACCAGACACTGCTACTGTATATTACCAGAATCAATGACATTACTAATACCAAATCATTGATAAATGTATCTTAACAGGACTAAAGAACATTATTGACACCAACACATTGCCAAGCACAATATTCCTCAGATCCAACAACTACCATATTTCCCAGATCTCTTGCAACTTTTTCCACTTCCAAAATCAAATCTCACTTGAAAGGAACAAGATTCCAAAACATTGAGGAAATCCAAGAGAATAAGATAAGGCAGCTGCTCACTAATTCAAAAAAGGAGTTCCAGGAATAGTTCCATCAATGAAAATGATGCAGTATAAAGTGTATGGCTTCAGAAGGGGAATACTTTAAAATGCTGAATTGATATGTGTTGTAATTTTCTTCTTATAACACCAGTCCCAATATTTTTTGATCAGACCTTGTATCTATTAATCCAACATAAGAACTGTAATTATCAGAAATTTCATAAGGTATTTGCAGGGAAAGTTAAGAATTTCTTTTAATGTCAGAGAAAGCAGATATTAAAATCTATGCTATAGTTATCATGTTTATTAATCATGTGAAATAAAATGTTAATTAGAAAGAAACAGTAAAGTGTGTGTAAGTTTTGTAATGTTATCTGGGGTGGTTATTGAAATAATAAGTAGAATGGCAATTTACAAAGCATAAGAGTTTATTTTAAACAAGAACAATAGATATTTACAAGTTCATCCGAAGCTGAAAAGCAACCCCTTGGAGACCAACACCAATGCTTATATTCCTACTGGATTAGTCCATTTATTAGAGGTGTATCAGTTTTTTGTATACTGAAGGTTATTAGTCAATCTACCAATGTAGTCTGGTATTTCAGTACCAGATGGATTGTTCATGTGGTGAGGATGAAGGACAATATGATTCCTAAGCAGTTTCTGGATGGTGAGTTAGTAACTGTCTGTAATTTTTTGGCACTTCAGTTTATTAGGCTGGTGCTCTTCTTCAAAGAGAGGATTAATGATCCCCAACCAATGGAGACTGTCAATTGAACAGGGGGAGTGGGATATGTTCTGATTAGTGTTCTTAGCTTTCTCATAGGAATTGATTTTAATTTGTTTTTCCCTCTTCCACAGATTTTCATTTCCTTTCCGCAATTATCCGTGTAGAAGAGTTCTCAAGTTATTTTTAATTTTATTTTCTTAATAAAAGATTTTTAAATGGAAATTTCCAAATAAAATCCAGAAAGGGAAAAAAAAAAGAATTTTTCCCATATTTTGATCAATGCTTTTTTTTTTCATGTTTTTCAAAAATTTTTCATAATCAGTATTTTTCATTTTTTTTTTTTTTTGATTAGAAACAATTTATAGAAATTTTCACCTTAACAAACACCAGCACAAAACTATGAAGAAACCAAGACTACTTCTAATCAAATTGTTCTTGTTTCAACCCAATCATTTCAAATTAAAAGTGAAGCTGAGACTTAATTATTTACATTGTAAAATGCTACAAAGGTTTCTCTTGGCAAGTAATAATTTAGTCCAGTTGACTAATTTAGAACACATTGATTTGAAGTCATTGTTTTGTACAGCATAGGTTAAAAGTTTGGAGCCACCCTCAGCATTTAATAATTAGTAAGTCTCATATTTCTTTCATTTGATTAACTCCTGCGAAGCTTCTTCTTTTATGATGTAGGCGACTATGGCCCTCCACATCTTCCTGTTCCTTGGAGGTCTTAGTAAGTTTTGTCTTTGTTATTTCTCACAAACCCTGTTCTGCCATCCATTTGATCAAGCCCATCAAGTATGTTACATGCTGTTTTCTTCTGTCCCTCAATCTGTCCTGTGAGTATCAGATTTTCCAAGCCCTCTTTCCTTGTTACATGCCCCAGATGCTTCTTCCTGATGTATGTTTTCTTTTTGTTTCCATTCTCTCCAAAACCCTGTTGTTAGGATGCTGAAATTATTTAACCCATTAGTGCATGGCATCTAGTTTTTCAAAGAGGGGTTACTTAAAATTTAAAATCTGTCAGCCCTTAGAGTAACATTAGCCAGTAAGGTAGATTAGGCAAAAGAAGGTAAAATTTTAAGAAAACTTTATGAAGTAATTGGTTAATTCTGTTATTATTAATATTACTGAAGATATTATAAAACACGTCAGGAAGAGAAAATCTCTTTAGTCCAAAGTGGGCAAGTAAATTAGTTTTGAAAAAAGCATACAACCTTAAAATTTTTAGAGTTTTGAAATCCAGACAGTGGTGCCAAACTATTGGCCTATAGTGTATATGTTCAAAAGTTTAAAAAAAGGATATAGATTTAAAGCATCTTTCACATTTGAAACATTATCTTTTACTTTTTTTAACTAATTGGTCAATACAAGGACCAAGAGCCACTCAAGGTAGAGGGTTAGTGAATGATGTGTTTGAATAAATGTAAGCGGAAGAAGTAAAAAGTTCAAATTATGTGGATATGTCGGAAAGATAACAGTTAATTCTAAACTTGAAAAGGTTAAGATTGTAGTGATTGGGGAAGCATCCTCTCGGGAGTCTGTGCCACAAAGCAGTGATTTTTAGGAAGAAGCTGTTCAAATGAAACTTCCTTCTTACTAATGGTTGAACTGGCATAACTCTCATAACTTAATAAGATCTACATGGCTCTCCATAGCTTCTTATCCTGTGTGGCTCTCAGCAATTTTTTCCCCTTTGTTAAGGCTCCTGTCTCCCATTTTGCCATCCATTCACACAAGCTTGTCAGGTAAGTGGCTTACTGTCTTTCCCTATATCTCTTCCCCTCAATTTTCCCTTGTGATGGTTAAGTTTTTTTTTTTGTAATGCCTGTTTGTAGGTGAGACTTTGTAAATCACAGATACAATCACAAATACTCAGCCAGGCACTGCCAATTCCCATATATATATATTTTTACTTTACCTGTCACATGATCTAATTATTTCAAGATGAAGTTGACTGTGCTTGCTTTCTGGTGATCCGTGTTCAAATCCAAGTGTCAGCAGTGACACTTTATTCCTATATGACAGTTTTCTAAGCCCTTCTTCCTCATTATGTTTCCAAGGAATTTCAGCTCTCTTTTCCTTATTCTAAATAGAAGTGTTCTTTCTGTTGACATTTTATTTAAGACTTCTTTGTTGCTTACCCTTTCCATCCATCGAATTTTCAGTATCCTTCTGTCTAACTATATTTCAGCTGCCTCTAGTTTTCTCCTTATCTCTGGGGAATAAGGAGAAAACTAGAGGCATTCATATACAAGGAAGGATATCATATGTAGCAATCCAGCACTCTTTTCTTTGTTTCTAGCAAAATTAAAACACAAGCTTGTTACCAGTAACTCTTACTTTTTTAGTAATTAACAGTAAGTTCAGACTGAGCCTTGGGTAGCAAAAAGTCTAAGAGAAGGAAAACATACCGTTTTAGTACACTTAAATTCATGGTACAAAAGTACTAATAGGGAAAGCTTATCAGAAAAATTACCATGAAAATATTTATAGAAAAAACAGAGGAAAATCATGTTATGTCAGTAGGAAAGTGACTGAGATGCCAGGTTAGAACTGATAACATTACAGAAATACTTGGCAGACGTAGTTGTAGACCTACCATGTGTTATTCTTGGACCATTTAGAAAATAACAATAACTTCCTTCACTACTCCTGCAAATTCAAGAGAAAATATTTTTTGAACAGGTGTGAAATTATTTTCTAACTAATTAAAACCTTGCATTCAAAAAGTTCACACCACTGTGTGAAATTAGATTTTGGATCTCCTTTATAAAAATATGTTCTTGTGGTTCAAAATAAATTTCTGCTTGGTCTACATGTGCGCACACACACACACACACACACACACACACACACACACACACACACACACACACACTCACTCATGTAAACAATGGAACAGATGAGTCAGCAGCTGCCAACTAAGGCCTTCTCTAGGAACACACAAACACATTAGACTGACCGTCATAAAGTATGCCTGTCCACACATCTCACACAACATAAAGAACATTTAATTACTTTATAAAACAAACTTCACTGTAAGGAAAATTGAACATTTTATTGTTATTGTATATTTCTGAAAACAATATATAAATGTCATTTCAACTAATGTTTTCTACTTTTCCTTCAGTGAATAACCTCGTTTATGCTTCATTTAAAAGCAGTGTTGTTTTTAAATGTTTGGATAAAAACAAATGCTTGGGTAGATGGATCCCAACAATTCACTACCATATAGAAGGATTGATGTGACATAGCAGTTTAGCAATCTTTTTTTGTTTTTTGATGTAAAAGTTTTTCAGCACCTCTTTTGAAAAATTAAAAATTGAATTCACAGATACAAACTGGTTTTGAATGTTCTGCATTCATTGTTCCTGTATTGTGCATTGAGGAAGTAAATATCATAGTATACATAAATCTTATTATTTTTTAAATTGAACTAGAAATATCTGTAGAAGTGAAGATGATTGATGGAGCCTTCAAGATGTTTCAGTAATTGTCAAGAATTTTTTGTGATATTTAAACCACTAATGCTCACTCTCCCTAAATACCAGATTTTTATAAACTTATGATTAATATTGAATTTTTATAAACTTTTAATTAAAACTGGATAATTTTATTTATTTGTTTGAATTTCTGAGATGAGGAGTTATCATTATTTGCACTATTTACTACAGGACAGTGGCTCAGTGGATAAAAGTGTTGGTTGGTTGGTTGGTTGGTGGCATAGTGGTGGTAAGTTCAATTCCTGGATTGGGCAGTGTATACTTGCACTCAATGGAAATGGATGAGCAATAACTGAACAGTACTAAATAAAATAAGAACTAGCCAATATCCCTAGACATGTGCAGTGGAATAAGAACAATCTACTTCCATCAATTAAATAAAGGGTTTCACTTCATAATTCACTGTAGTTTATCCTGATTGATATACATCTGAGGAAGGTTTGAGGATGTAACAGCCAAAAAATTGTGATAATGATAGCAAGGATTAGGACATTAGTCGAAATATAATAGCATAAATAATTCTCATTTTTATTTCTATAACTAGTGAAATACCCATCCTATTAACAGAGAAAAACTATCATTGAATTTTTCTTACTTCTCTAAGATTTATGTATAAACAACATTTTCAGTAAGACTTCTAATTTATAAATTTCTGTCAATATTTTTGAGATGAGGTATTGTAATTATTTACATTGTTTGGATTATTTACATCTTTGTTGCCATATTCACAATGTTTTGGCTTATTCAGGTTTATAAGTCAAAAAAATTCATGCACTGCTATCCTCAAGGGCACATGGCCCAGTGGATAAAAGCATTGTTTGAAGCCAGTGACTTGACCCAAAGTGTTGTGAGTTCAATACCTGGCTCCAGCTGAGGTGAATGAAAACTTCAAGAGAGTTAAGTTAAAGGGAGGTAAGTGATACGGAGACATCTGGAAGAAGCATGGCACGTGAAACTAGAACAATCTACCCCTGGATGAAATAAAGAGTTCAGACAATGCTTATTATGAATACTGTAGGTTTTCTAACTTAAGACTGAATTTTGACAAGACAGACATAAATTCTTTCTATACAAACACAATGAATTAATTTTTAAAATTATTGACAAAATATTTCCTTATATATGGAAATTTTAAAAATTTGAATTAAAAATAACACAAAGAAAACATTTATTAAAATTGGCTTTTAAAAACTGTTAGGCAAATTAAATGTTGCTGCTTATGTTGTAAATACCATTTGTTAGTAATATATACTAAAGACTTTATAAGTTAGCAATAATATTTACCAGGTGTCTCCCAGTAAGAGAGGATGTAAGGTCTTTTTTTACATATGGGATGCCTATACATTACAATATATGTGAAAGATTCAAAAAATCTTTTTTCCTTTCTTGTGGAAGATTGTCACTAGAGATAAAATATATGTTTACTGAAATAACTTCAAGCATAAAATATCACAGGTGGATCATGGGTAGTCATAATGAGCACCAAACTCTAACTTTTCTGGAAAAAAATATATTTCTGTAATTTTTTTTTTAAGTATTTCACCCCAAGCAAGAAGGGAATGCCACTAGCATGCAAGGGGTTACAGAGGGTTGAGAACAAGAGTAAAGAGGTGTGTTTGAGGAGAGGATAAATAGAAGGACAGTGAACAAGATTAAGGCATCAGAAGATGTCGATTGACATTACACTTGAATATTTAAAGATTATAGTTATCAGGGAAGCAAGTGGGAGGAAGGGAATTCCACATATGGGAAGTGTGCAAGAAGCCATTTGAGTAGAAGAGACAGTTACATTTAACTGTTTTGACAATGATATGTAGGACTGAAATGCCAACCTTAAATTCATGCATTCATCGCAACAGTTGCTGTGAAAATACTTAGGTGCATTGTATTATGAATTGTGGAATCCTAGTAAAACTTGCAGCAATAACCTAATTTATTAACCCTCTACATTGTATTGGTTGAACAATAATGTAAAGCTTCTTAAATATGTTCCAATAGTCTGCTATTGTCACAAAAAGGACACTGCCAACTGGCATCACTAGTGCAAGAGAGAGAACTCTAGTATCTCCCTTGCACTGATGACATTTAAGTTACCCACCTTGTATACCATTAAATATTTTAACACATAGATTCAGCATCAATTCAAACTATCTCACAATTCTTTACCTCAGACCAGGCTCAGTTACATTTAACTGTTTTGACAACGAAATGTAGGACTGAAATGCCAACCTTAAATTCATGCAGTCATCGCAACAGTTGCTGTGAAAATACTTAGGTGCATTGCATTATGAATTATGATATTACCAATTATCACAGAATCAATAGCAGCACAATGTGGTATATGAGTGAATAGTGAATAACAGAAATATACTTGTAGTGAGCTAATATCAAATCCAACAGATATTAATAACTTTAATACAAACGAATACATTTTTATCTTTTATTATGATCTGAAATGCCAACCTAGTAGCAAACGGCCTAAGAAATTGCCTATGTCTTAGAAGGCAATATTTATTGTCATTAAAAAAGCTATTCAACATTGTCTCATTTCTCTAATTCTGTTCAGACACTATTCTACATCCTACTAAAATGCATGCATAGATATACTATTTACATTATCTACATTGTTCAAACTGTTGTCCTCATCTTTGTTGCCATATTCACAATGTTTCTGCTGTTGTACATTCTGGCCATTTTTAGGTGACTGGAATTTTGGACCTAACCCTTTATTTCATCTGCTGCGGTAGATTGCTCTAGCTCCACGTACCATGCCTCTTCTAAGTGTTTCAGTATCAGTTATCTTCCTTTAACTTAACCTTCCACGTTTTTGTTCACCTCAGCTGTAACCAAGTATTGAACTCACAACTCTTTGGGTCAAGTCACTGGATCCAATCACCTAAAGAAAACTGGAGAATACACCGACCAAAACATCATGTGTAATGGCAATGAAGATGAAGACAACAGTTTGAACAATGCAAATAATGAAAATAATTGTAATACCTCATCTCAGAAATACAGACAGATATAAATATGCATTATGTCAAATGTTATATAAGTCAATGTCTTCAAAATAAAATTTGTTATTAACCAAGTGATTTTCTATAAATTTCAGCATAAATTTTTCTATGATTGTGAATTTCAGTTTATAATATTTGTTTTTATTCATTACATTTCCAATATATTATTTGTTGGTGGGAGATTTTATGATGCTAGCAAGTAATAGCTTGTTAACTGCAATGCTTTCAAAACAAAACTGCTTTCCTTTAATCATATAAGAAAAAACTTGTTTGCCCTCTATCAGGATAACTGATGCTAACCTCCAAGGGTGTAACTCATTGTACCTTCTCAGTCTAAGATTTTCCACTGAGATGAACACAAAGGATTATATTGAATCAATTGTTAAGTCTGCTTCAAAGAAAGTTGGATCACTGCCAGAATCCTATCTTGCACCTTTATAAGTCTACTATTAAACAATGCATCAAATATTGCTGCCACATCTGGTCTGGTGCTCCTGATGTCTATCTAGAGATTCTTGACAGAATCCAAAGAAGAATCTGCAATGTGATCAGTCCTTCAGTGGCTTCAGTCACTTACTGACTGCTGTATCTGTTCTATAAATACAGTGGGGAAAATAAATATTCAATCCCCTGCTGATTTTCTGAGTTTGCCACCTTACAAAAATAGGAACAACCTATAATTTTCAGGGTAGGACCATCTTGAAAGTGAGAGATAGAATATTAAAAAAAATTCTAGAAAATTACATTATATTAATTTTTGAAATTTTTTTTTTTATTAAAGAATAAGTATTTCACCCCATAGCAAAACATAACTCAGTATTTGGTAAAGAAACTCTTTTTGGCAAACACAATAGCCAGACGTTTCCTGTAGCTTGTTACCAAGTTTTTACAGACCCTCTTTGCATATCCTCTCCAAATCTTTAAGGTTTGTAGGTTGTCGTTGGGCAACTCGAAGCTTCAGCTCCCTCCACAAATTCTCTAAAGGATAAAGGTCTAGAGACTGACTAGGCCACTCCATTACCATAATGTGCTTCTTCTTGAGCCAATCCTTTGTTGCCTTAGACGTATGCTTTGGGTCATTGTCATGCTGGAAGACCCATCAATGACCAATCTTCAGTGTCCTGGCTGAGGCAAGGAGATTTTCATTCAAGATTTCCCTGTACTTTCCATCTTTCCCTCGATCTGGTGTAGTCGTCCTGTCCTCTTAGCAGAGAAACAACCCCAAAGCATAATGTTTCCATCACCATGCTTAATGGTTGGGATGGTGTTCTTGGGGTCCAAGCCAACTTTTTTTACTTCCAAACATGGTGAGTTTAGTTGATGCCAAAAAGCTCAATTTTAGTCTCATCTGACCACAGAATTTTCTCCCAACCTTCCCCGGAATCATCCAGGTGCTCATTTGCAAACTTTTCAATGGGCCTGTACATGTGCCTTCTTGAGAAGGGGGACCATGTGGGCACTACATGATTTCAGTCCACTATGACATAGTGTGTTACTAATGGTCATGTTGGTGGCTGTGCTCCCAGCAGCCATGAGATCATCAACAAGTTCTTGCTGTGTAGTTCTGGGTTGTTTCCTCACCTTTCTCATCATCAGGTTCACTCCATGTTGGGAGATCTTGCGAGGAGCTTCAGACCAAGGAAGATTGATAGTCATTTGGTGTTTCTTCCATTTTTTTTTATTATCGCACCAGTTGACTCCTTCTCACCTAGCTGCTTGCCAATAAGCTTGTAGCCCATTCCAGTCTTGTGCAGGTATACAATTTTTTCCTGGATATCCTTCGAAATTCTTTCGTCATGCCCATTGCAGAGAGATTAGATTCTGATTCATTGAAGGATTCTGTAAACTAGTGTCTTTTATACAGGTAATGAGTACTTGATTAGGAGTAATAATGGAGTAATAGGACTAGTCTATATGCCTCATGGTCACATAACCAGTCTATGGGGCTTGAATCATTGCTGGTTGGTAGAGGGTGAAATATTTATTTTTTCAATAAAAAGAAATAAATGTTCAAAAATTAATATAATGTGATTTTCTAGAATTTTTTATATTCTATCACTTTCAAGATGGACTTACCCTGAAAATTATGGACTGTTCCCATTTTTGTATGGTGGCAAAATCAAAAAATCAGCAGGAGATGAAATACTTATTTTCCCCATTGTATATTCATAGTAATTGACTTTTCTCTTTGGTACCTTGATTTCTAGATTGACAGCTAAGTTTCATCATTTTACTGTAGAAATTGTTAAGTGTAAGGGTTTCTTCTCTGGAACAATTCACTTATGGAACTCTCTTCCATCTTCTTGTTTTCCTGTCAATTAAAATCTTCAAAATTTTAAAAGCAATGTCAATTACACTCTTCTGAATCCTAAAATATTAATGTCCTCTCTTACCTCAATGTTTTTTCAGTTTCTTTCACTCTTTGTATCTCCTTGCATCTTATTTGCTATATTGCCTTTTTTGGTATGAAATTATTTTAAAAAATGTTATTGATATTTATTTTATAATTTCTGGAATATAAAAACTGCCATTGTTCATGAGAAAAATATTACACCAAAAGAGAAAGAATTTATTTTAAAGTTATTGTGTGATGTGAACACAAATTTGGACATCAAGTCTGGTCAGCACCTAGATGGTTCACCACTTAGGAATACCAGGTGCTGTAATCTTGGATATGCAGGTGGTATAATGGATAATGGCTCACAATTGTTAATCAGAGAGCCAAGTTCAAATTCCAGTTGGATTTGTTATATTCACTTATGCACAAATACCCTATTCCCATATGGTCAATGAAGTTAAGCAACGATACCCAGATTGATGGGAAAAACTAGGTGCTGTAAGCTTGGATTTGTGGCTGATTTAATGGGTAATGTTTTTTTTCAGTTTCTTTCATTCTTTGTATCCCTTTGTGTCTCAGTCACTTTATCTCTTTGCTTGGGAATACCAGGTGCTGCAATCTTGGATGTGCAGGTGGTGTAATGGACAATGGCTCAAAATCAAAAATTGGAGAGTCAAGTTCCAATTCTGATCAAGTTTATTATATTCATTTATGTGCAAATACCATTGGGAAAGGTATGAATCCACTTCTTCTCCTTTTCGGTCATGGGTTAATTAATAAGACTTGAATCGGTAAATTATCATCATCTCCAAAAACTTCTTACGATCTAAAAATATTTTTTGGCTTTAAATAACCTGCAATGAGTTGATAAGCTACAAAAAACAAATCAATCAATCAAAAGACAACTTTGGAAATTCTGGGAAATGTTGATCAGATATCATGGAAAAATAAAAGTACACAGGGCATTAGTTGGTTAATACCAATTTTATTGAGAAAAATTGACTTGCATAGTAAAGTCAAATACATATTGCACAACTTATGCAAACACACACACACACACACACACACATATGCACACATATGTGCATATGTACATATAGGTAAACCAATAAGCTTAACAATGATAAAAACTTGTTTTAAACTACATATATTTCTTTTTCATTATAATCTTCTTTGTCAATGCAATTAACCAAATATTTTTTTAATTCCTAACAGTGAAAATTTTAGAATAAAATTATGCTAATGAATAGATTGTAGACAAATTAAATCCATGTTAATATTCATAGACATACTTCTGTTTATTCTGTCTCTCTTTCTCTCTCTCTCTCACATATGATGGTTAGCCAATCCCTATTGCAAACACCTGCTCAGAAACATTTGTGTTTGCTCAACACCCACAGAGACCACCTCTACTTTATACTATATTGTTACCCCCACCAAGACAATCAGAGATATAATTAGGAAGAAAAATAAACCCAACACCAATTCAAATGCCAGGATTTATCAAATAAATTGTTTACAATGCAAAAATATTTATGTGAAGGCAACATCACATGACCTAAAAAGCCTGCATCTATGAACATAAGAGAGACTTGCATTTAGACAATTGAACTAACTTTCTTGTTTTGCATTTAAATGATGCTGGACATAACTTTGATTTCACTAATGTCACCCTAATTAAAAAAAAACATAATTATTTAAGGAGAAAATATATTTAAAACTTAATAATAACATTATTACCGACTATAAACACATGCCTAAAACATTATATTATGTCACTATCTTACTTTGGATTCATTTTTAAAGAATCAATCTTGTATTTATCTCATACAAAGTATGCATAATTAAAGAGATCAGCCATAAATTAGTATGATGTGACACTCCACTGTGCTGTCTGACTGCACAAAGATGAAGACATTATAACTCCAACTAGATAGACACATATACACAATTATGAATACACATTGGCATCCAATGCCCACTTAGACATAATAGAATTATCTATAGTTTTAATGCACCTGACACATGTCTAACCAATGAGAACTAACCTAAACAAAATTGAAAATACTAGAGTTTCTGTTTTTGTCTGTTTTCTCTCAATCTCTGATGAAGCTTTAATAAAAGTGAAACATGTTAGATTGATATATGTTTCCTATCTGTTCTTTTTTATCATTTATATATATATATATATATATATATATATATATATATATATATATATATATGTGTGTGTGTGTGTGTGTGTGTATGTATGTATATATATGTATGTATGTATGTGTATATAGGCAAGTTTCATTGAATAGTTTAGACAAGTTTTATCTGCTTATTTTCAACAGGATCTATTCATAATCTTGGATGACCTTTCTGTTGTCAGCATAAAAAGAAAAGAGGAAATTACTGTGTTGATACATATAGTTTTATTCCAATTACTTTTGACATTAACACAATGTCATCCTCAGGGTGTGTTTTAAAGATAAAAATGTAGTGTTTATTATTTCCAAAGACAAAATTTCTATGTTCATCTGAAAGTTATTTAAATATTACATGCAGAGTGAAGGCTGCTAGTTTTTGTGCCATGCGGTGTATGGTTTACGCTCTAGGGGCAGGTAACTAATTATGATGTCTGAAGAGTTCTTTTTTTTATACAAAGGAAGAAAATACTATGAGAAGCTATTAATATAGACCTTGATATTTGAGTCTATCTATTGTAAACATTTTAGAACATTTGTGTAGTATCCATAATTAATTTTGTTATGGTTTGATTTCAGTTCTTTAATATAGATGGCTTCAAGGGGTTTTAGTTTATGCTTAGTATTTTTATGAGACATTATGGATGCATTTTTGACAAGAATTTTTCTAAATGGTGAAAGTGGACAAGCATGTTGTTGTAAATATGTATATATAGGTAAAAAGAAATCCATGGGTAAGTAATCCAAATAGATACTATTAATATAAAATGTTTAAAATGATCCATAAAAGAGAGCTCAATATAATTTTTATTATAGAGTATAAAAGTGAATTACAATTAATGAGATCCAAGCAACTTGCCTCATACAAATGAAGTAAATTGTTTGGATCTCATTAATTGTAATTCATTCACACACACACACACACACACACACATGCATGCACATGCACACACACACATATGTGTGTGTATTTGTGTGTGTTGTATATGTGGGGGGAATATGTGTTATTTTATTTGTTTGGTTGTTTTTGTTTAGTGGCATATCAACCTCTATGGGTTATTTAATGCCAAAATCTAAATATATTTTACACAGATTTATTTTATTTTGGGAGATAATAGTTGTTATTGATAGTGATACAAGTCTTACTATTTAACCCATAGCTCAAGTATAATAGGTGGATTAAGACCTTTCCCAATGTTATTTACAAGTAAGCAAATATAAATAATGAACCCAACTGGAATTGGAACTCTACTCTCCAATTAATAATTCTGAGCTATTATTCATTGCACTACCATCACATTCACACTTGCAGTGCCTGGTATTTCCAAGTGGTCACCAATCTTAGTACTGACCAGGCTTGATGTTAATTAACGTGAGTGAGTTCTCTTATTTACTATGTAGTTTAATTAGTACAAATGACCAATCATTGAACCCAGATAAAGATCAGTATTTTGAATGCCTATTTTCAATGCTAGCCTTCACTACCTTTATTTCTCTCTATTTAGCCATGTGCCAGACTACACTAAACACAGTAAATGTCTATGTAACTAAATGTATCATTTTTCTAGTGACCTGTTTCAAAGCATGTGACCCACATAATATCTCTCATGTGCAGAACCAATTATGTTAAGTAATTTTTATTAAATCATGGCTTCCCCTTTCATATGATAATCAGAAAACTTTCAAGGACAGTAATAAGCTTTCATGCACTTTGGATAAGGTAGGTCAACTGCTAAAGAAAGCTAATCTCTGAAATATGAAGAGTTTCCAAATGTTTCAGTTAAGCCCACTGAGTCATTGTAAAACATTAATTGATTTCTAAAACAGTTTGTATATTGTAACATCTCTTTCTTCTACATTTTCTTAGTTTTCATTGCAACCATAAGGAAGGTGCTGAGAAATGGAACATTTTGTTAAAGTGCTGGATTGATATGTGATGTCCATTCTCTTGTATGGCAGTGAATGCTGGACAATCTCCATATGGATGAAGAGAAAACTGGAGGTAGCAGAAATGTGGTTCTTTTGAAGGATACTGAAAATTCCATAGATGGAGTGAGTAAGCAACAAGGAAGTCTTAAAGAAAATGGCAATAGAAAGAACATTTCTCAGAATCAGGAAGAGACAACTGGAATTCCTTGAACACATGACAAAACAGAAGGGCTTGGAAAACATAACACTCATAGGGCCATACTGATGGCAAGAGAGATAGGGGAAAGTAGTGAGCCACTTCCCTGATGAGCTTGGGTGAATGGATGATGGAAAATGGGGTAAGAGCCTTAACAAAAAGAGAAAAGCTGCTAAGGGCTACAAGGAATAGTAAATTGTGGAGAGCCATCATCACCTATATTCTGAATCACAACATGATTAACTAAACCAAGTCCACAGTCAGAAACCTCCTGACTAGTATCTTCATATTGATTGTTATGCTCATAACATTTCAGCCATCATACCCTCTGGCCTTCTTTCATGATGTATGCCAGATATTTTAGATAAGTAATTATCATTATTATATCTTTTGATTGGGACTAGTGTCCTCATTTTGGTTGTTATGCTGACAACACATTAGCCATTGTTCTTTTTCATCATCTTCTTTCATCATTTATGCCAAACCTTTCTTTTAGATAAGTAATTATCATTATTATATGTTTTCAATTCAGACTAGTATCCTCATCTTGGTTGTTATATTCACCAGTGTTTTGGTTAATGTCTTTTTTTTATTCCAAGAAGATTATTGATTGGAAGAGAGAAAAAGCTGGAGGATATAAAGACTGAAACTTTGTGGAATAATAATTTGAGCATTATGATCTGAATAACAAACATATAAAAATGATAATTCCTCTCCTCAAAATTTCTAACAAAATGTGGGTAAATTAAAAATATAATCATACAGCTACATTCTTTGTGATTTGATTTTGTCATACCATTAGGTTTGTTTCTACTGAGTGATATGCACATAACTTTGTCCATGGTCTCTACTATCATCACCAAACTTGATCCCGTCCTTACAAAGCTTGCAAAGTTGATGATATCCCTGCAATGGTCTTAAGGAAATGTACTCCTGAACTGGCTTCTGTTCTCTCCAAACTCAACAACAAATGCACTGCTGCCTCTTCTGTAGTTCCAGTCTTTAAGAACTCTGGTGACCCTTCTGATTCTATTAATTATCATCCTTTTAGTCTTTTACTACTTCTTGGCAAAGAACAAGAGCTCTAATCAACAATTAGTTAAACATCTTTACACGACTATCTTTCACGTAAACAATATGACTTTTATTTCTTTAAGGCAACTGCCGAGGTGTTAACATTTATACTAAAGTCATCTATCAGGCTTTAGATAAGAACAGTGAGGCTCAGGCTGTGGCTTTAGATATCTTGAATGCTCATTGACAGTCTCCTTCTTCATAAGCTCTGGGGCTATGTTATCTCTAACCATTTGACTTAATCCACTCATTCTTAACAAAATGTGTAATGAAGGTGGTATTGAACAGCCATGCTTCTAGATCATTTCATATTAATGAAGGTATTTATTCTGATGACAAAGCTAAAAGAAATGGATTATAAATTCTAATGCATCCAAAATAAAACTGCTATTTTTTGAATAATCATAGAGAACCATTTTTGCCTTCTGTCGGCATGATTGATGCCAACTTTATTGCATCTTCTTGGTCTCATGTTTTCCACTGACATGAAGTGGAGTGATTATATTGTATCAATTACTGCTAGATCTACTGTGAAGAAAGTTGGATTACTGTGTCTTGCCACACAATTTTATACACAAGAATCCATGTTTCACATTTATAAATCTACTCTTCATCTATGCATTGAATATTATTGTGATATCTAGTCTTGTATTCCTGCTGTATACCTTAAAATTTTTGACAAAATCCAAAGAAGGCCCTGTAATATTATCTGTTCTGACTTCAGTCACTTTCCCACCAACATGTTATGGGTTCCCTCTGCCGTTTCTATAAATATTTTCATAGCCTTTGTTCTAATGAGTTCTCCTCCTTGGTACATCAATGACATGAATTTAATTGTACTACTAAACGGGCAACTACATCTTACCATTTATTGTAATAGCCAGATGCAACCATATTTTACATCTATTTCAACAGTAAGTGCTATTCTAATAGTTTCTTTTCTCACACTTCTCACCTGTAGAACTAACTTGTAATTTCTTGCTTCCTTGCTACTTACAATCTTCAAAAATTTAAATGCAATGTCCATCACCATCTTTTGTTCTCCCAAACCCTGTTCTTTTATTGTCTCTTCTCCTCATTAAAGTCTTCTCATTCTCTTTCACTCCCAGTAACCCCCTTGTGCATTAGTGGCATTATTACCTTGGTTGGGCTGTAATGATTGAAAAAAAAGATTTGTCCATTTTGGCCAATCAGCAAGCAATATTCAAATTTAGTCACATGACTACATTTGTCTTTATCCAAATTATTCTATTTGATATTGCTTAATTATATTTAAAAGAAGTAGATATAATATTCTTGCGGTCTGAATTTCTTAGTTGAAACATTTTCATGATGAACGTTTGACTTTGATAAGACATGGTCAATATCAGATTGGACACAAGATATAAGTTCAAATGTTATAGAAACTACATGTTATTTCAATTTCATACTGCTTACTTACAGCTATGCAATGTAACAATGATAGAACTGTTGCAATAAAAAAGTAATGAAATGAAAAAACTAGTAAAAAACTAATAATAAATTTAAATCCTTAATTTAAAAAATTCAGGCCTGACTATTATTTGAATTTTTCCTGCTGATTGATCTTTGGAGTCTAATTGGTAAGGTTCTGTCCATTTCAGACATGTTTCAAAGGATAGACAATGCAAGTTCAGATCTTATCAGAGGCTATTTTATTTTTGATTCACAATCATTATATAATGTTTCTTTTAAGACCAGAAGACCTATCAGAATTTATTATCAGCAGGCATAACCTTGACAACATATGTTACGCAGATGACACTCTGTTGATAGCAACATTAGAAGAAAAACTAAAGAACTCTTAGAAAAAAGTAGTAAAAGAAAGCAAGTAGAATGGACTAACTGTAAGAAGATGGAAGACAGACCAAGTTGGAGAAGTGTCTGCAATATCTTTATGGTGGATGTTAAAGTTACCATGGATATGAAAGCTGGCTGAGGGGAATTAAGTGAGGATATTATCAATCTTCTCAGATATTTGGGTAAAGATTACCATTACTTTGTCCTGAGGATGGTAGAGAGATGAATTTTGTACTATGGATAAGTGCATATACGTGATATTGGGTTCCTCATATTTTGCATCTCTGCCACTGGGAAACTCGTCATTGATGTAGGCTCTGAGTCTATGGTCATAATGATTTAGGTGGTCACATTTGGCTATGAGAGGTGAGTATGAACTCCACTTGTGCACATGAGGCACTGATACCATTTTCAGAACAAAGCAGGAGGTCTGGTTTAGATTGGAGAAGTTGGAATGCAGACCCCTCATGTTGGTTTAGGAGATGATATACAAGTGATCTACTTTGGGTTTTTTTTTTTTTTTTGGCTTGGGTTTGATAGTTTTATTCATTTGTATTTTAATTGGTTCCATATGTGCTTTGGTTGGTGGAAGACTGGTGGGCAGAGAGACTGACACACCCACAGGAGTTGCATATATAAATAACTTGGAGAGAGTTGTCCAGAGATATGTCTGTAGCAGCACATTTCATTATAGCATCAAGAGGCCCTATCAGAGACTATTGCATGGTCCAGAAAGCATTCATAAATTGGCAGTACAGCAACCTTAATATTATATACTTACTGATAGGATAACCTCCTTCAGAGTTTCACAAAGGTTCAGATACCTGACTAGCAGGTGGATAATGCCAAAAGCTAGAAAATGTCTACCACCAGCACCCTTTAGGAAGGGGCAATCAACCTAGGAAATACATGCATGATACTTTGAGTGGACATGTATCTGCCCAGAAGTCAAGGCAATAGAACTAATTCTTGGGTCAGAAACATCATACCAGTCTGAGACCTAAAAGCACTGAGCCAAAGTAATAATAAATAATGTCAGATTATAAATAAAAATCCATATATATATATATATATATATATATATATATATAAATTACTAAATATGAGTAACAGAAATGAAATGGAAGAAAAACTACCCCAAAATTAATAAGGCCAATGCTTTAAAAAATTGAAACAATTTATTACTATTATATCTATTACTACTATTAGGTGTGAGTAAGCAACAAAATAAAATAAAAAGTAAAAAATTAAGCAAAAATTAATAATGCTAAGAATGATAATGTCATCACTTTATCTAAGAATAATAATGCCACTGCTTTATCTAAGAATGATAATGCCAATGCTTTATCCAAGAATAATAATGCTAATGCTTTATCTAAGAATAATAATGCCAATGCTTTATCTAAGAATAATAATGCTAATGCTTTATCTAAGAATAATAATACCAATGCTTTATCTAAGAATAATAATGCCAATACTTTAAGAAATTAAAACAATTTAAGTCAATTATGGCATTTACTACTACTTTCAAGAAAGAAAAACAAGTCAAACATAAAAAAAATCTGATCACACTCCATCTAAAACACTCATAGAAGTCATTGTTTGATATTTGTTATTATTTTTTATTTCCAATCAGACAATTATATTTTCTTTTTTTTGTAATTTTTTTCAACATCCAATTTTTCTGTGCTTCATTTTTTTCTCTTGAATTTTACTGCTAAGACAACTGTGAAAGATTACTGACAACATTAATTTCTTTGAACTTACCCCCAAAATAAAAAAGAACCCCCCGCCTTGGAAAGAAGCATTACAGAGTAAATGTTCAAAATGATTAATTACATTCAAATGACAACTCATATTATCCACAGCTTGATGAGAAAGCAATGGCCATATATGGATTTTGAAAGAAGCAGCAGGTCACTTTGATTTGCCACTCTCCTGACAGGCATTCTAGTGGTTGAGGAAGCAATTGTGTATGAAAGTGTGCATAGAGATGCTTCTTATATGTTTCAGATAATGTTCTATAATGTTCTATAATGTTCTATATGGAGAAAAAAGTTAAATGTTATTCATAACAGTCAGCCGACAGACTTGAGATTTGACCTAATTTAACAGATTTTTCTTTTATTTTTTTCTTTTACTTTTTTTTTGTTTATATATATATTTAGTTACTGGATTGTTTGCTGTGAAAAGCAATAAACTTTTCTATTCTAAGATGGCTGCTAATTAGGTTTGGTACTGTGATGTGGTAATGGTTAAAATAGTTTTTTCTTATCATCATTAAGCATTGTTAAATATTTTATAGGACTGACACATAAGCTTAAAAATACCTGGAGTATTCTTTACTCTTCTTATAACAGAAATGTTTTTTTTTTACTTGTCACATACAGAAATACCATGACATTATCTACAGATATAAATACAATATGTATCCATAAATATATATATATATACAGAATCCACCAACAAAATATATACACACTTCAGGAAAGGAAAAACTTACCTTTTGTAGTTTTATTAAATTGTGATAACACTGTGTACTATGGGGTACCCTAAAGGATGTTGTAGTCATAGAAAACCAACTACATTGGTGGCCCTTAGACAAGAAATTGAAAATGCATTTGGAACAATCCCACTGAACACCTTGGCCAACATTGCCCAAGCAGTATTTCACTGTACTAATAAATGTCTGGAAGCTGAAGGTGACCATTTTAAGCATTTCTTGTGATTGCACAGTTCAAAGGTAACTTGTATTAATATTGTGATTTCTGAATAAATTTAGTATTCCAATATCCATACAAGTTTTTCTTTTCGTGAAGTGTGTATATATTTTGTGGGTGGACTCTATATATATATATATATATATATATATAAGATAAAGAACAAAGAGGAAATTTTTATCAATTTAACATGTTTCACTATTATTAAAGCTTTGTCACATGATAAGATATGGAGAAAATGAAGAAATAAATTCTAAGAAATATATTCTAATGTGTTTGATTGATAAATGGTTACTATTTGTTCTTTATCTTATCATTCTGTCAGATTCTGATCCATATTTGATCTATGTTTGACCCCAACTCATATATATATATATATATATATATATATATATATATATATATAGATAGATAGATAGATAGATAGATAGATAGATAATATTAGTGGAAAATATACATACATATGCAAAATATATATAAAAAAATACCCATACATGTATATTTTCAGAAAAAAAAATTTTTCCAAGAGGAAGAATCCAGGTAGAACTCAATGTCTAGGACAGAGTAAGGATATAATAAAAACGCTTAAACACTAATATTCCATGGTCATAATTTATTCCATTAGAATCGTAAATACGATCCAAATCATCAGACCTACAAATTCAAAATGAAAACAGACAAAAACAACTCCGGAAATCAAAACAGAATTTAGAGAAAGTGTAAGTATGAGGAGGAGGGAGATGAAACCTTAACAGAGAGAATTTTAGGAGATGTGGGGTGGGGGGGAATTTAAAAAGAGGAGAGAAAGAAAGTCGATGGATGTCTAATGCATAAAGATACATTTCGTGGTGACATATACACACCATAGACAATTAGAAGTTAGGATAGGAGGTAGGGGAAAAAAAAAAAAAGAAAGAGAAGAGGTGGGGGAGAGAGATGGGACGAAGGAAAATAAAATTGTGTTTACTTAAAAGGCTGCTTTGTAATTGAGAAAATTTGACAAATTAATATTGACTACAGGTTAGAAATCAAATATAAATATATGAAGATGAATATAACGATTGTCTAATTTAGCAAGGCCCAAATATTTCTATGTTCAAAAACACATACTAATACACACAAAAACATATACAAGTATGTACATACACTTAGGCATGTACTCACACACACACACAGACATACGTGTACACACACATACATATACATATATATATATATATATATATATATATATATATATATATATATAAAACCTAAAAATATAAAAATATATTCACATATCCACACATACACATATTCATCTATATTCATATACACACACTTTTCACATACATATACACGCATACACATGCTCCCATGCATATATTCATACATACATACATACATATACATGCATACACATACATACGCATACACATACATATACACATACACATACATATATATACATATATACATATATATATATACATATATATATATACATATACCCATACATACACGTACATACACATACACACACATATACACATATACATACATATACACACATATATATATATATATATATATATATACACATGCAAATACATACACACCCTTACACATGTATATATACATACACACACATACACACACACATACATGTATATACATATGTACACATACACACTAATACATATACATACATAAACACCTCCATACGTACATATGTACACACTTACATACATACACACATATACACATATACACATACATACATATACATACAAATATACACACATACATACACATATATACACACACATATATACACATACATACATATACACATACATACATATACACATACATACATATAAATACACACACAGATACATATATGTACATATATATAAAAAAAGTTAAAATCTAAATAAGTGACGATTCAAATATTTGCGCATGTAAAAAAAAAAGAAAAAAAATTCATATATATATATATATATATATATATATTTTTCATATACATACATATACATACATGCATACACATACACAAACATATATACATATATAAATACATAGCGCATCACATAAACGTGCACAATGATACATTTAGAGATAAACATAATAGTCATACAATTAAAATGTCATGCCCGATGTTATAGGACTAAGATGGAGCCGACATAAGTCACAACATGTTAAAAAACGGTGTTCAAGTTTTGAAACATTTCTTATGTCTACATTTAGAGAATATCTCATTCCAAAGATTCAGCAGCTCATCTCGATTCTTATCTTTGATAATGAAGATTTTTTCTGCCATGCATAGATCACACCGATCGCGGAAGTTATTAGGTGTTCTGGCTCTTGATAGGAATCTCCATTTCAAAATTGGGTTTAATCCCTTATCCACCAGTTCCCAGTAGTGTTTGGATAAGGAAGTCTGTCTACTGAGGCATATATATATATATATATATATATATATGCATGAAACTCAGAGTATATTTATTCTTAGTATAAATTTTAGCTGTTATTTCACATTAAAACCTTTTTTTAACACCAGCACTTACAGTGTGCTTTTATATATTCATATGTGTATGTATATATATATATATATATATATATATATATATATATATATATATATATATATATATATATATATATATATATGTATGTACGTATATAATATTGCACATAGGTTGATGTAATATAACAGAGCTATAAATTATATATTGATAAATATACATTTTTTTCTCACCAGTAGCATAGTTTTGAGTTTCTTGTACAATGCAATCTTCAGTTATATATATATATATAACTGAATGGGTATACATTGGTATACAAGCAAGTGATCATATACAAAGTGTATAAATACTCTATAGTAAACAGTGCTCAGTGTAAAGTAACAGAGTTATTTAATATATATCTATATATATATTAAGCAATATACATAATATTTTACATTAATTGCACAACTCAGATTTTCTTGCCAAATGGAATTTTCAAGTGCTGGAATTATATTTATTTTTATTTCTATATGTTGGGTCGACACCATTTTTTTTTCTGGATTGCATGAGAAATATCATTGTTTGGGTGGCATATTATTGGAGTTAAAAATTAAAAAGAAATGTAGTTTAATTTTTACTTTGAATTTAAGCTTAGATTAACTTTTAGTACTGAAAATAATGTTGGAAATAAGAAATAGAAATTCTAAATTAGGGAGACACTGGTTTTGAAAATGTAAATAAACAAAGAAGGGGCATTATGAGATCAAGGGGGTAACACTATATTTTTTCAAAAATTAAGAGAGTTACCAATAATTATAATACTATACATCCTGATAATGATGGTGATATTGGTAAACTAAAGTCAGCCTTTTGCTGCTTTGAAATGACCAAAGTACAGGTTGTATTTACTTTATCCATCAGTTAACTGGAGAAATGAAACATTTTCCAACAGTGACATCTTCATCCATGCTCTGCTACATCTTGGAGCAAGGGGAAAAAGAGGAAGAAGAAGGAAATGTTGCTCTTGGTGAAGTCAAGTGGAGTAATTGATAGACAATATTATTTTTATATAGCAAGGGTTTATAAGGTCCCGTGTTCTTGGGAATAATTAAGTGTTGTGGTAGGATCCACCTAATTTGCATAGTGGAGTACCGACCATCTAAATATGGTTGGTACCGAGAAGAGAGTGGGAGGAATCAAGAGATTCAATCCAGAGACTCTGCCCGACTGTGACTAAGTCAACACATTCTCCAGGAACGGTCTTCCCAGGAATATACAAAAGACTATATGTAAATATTGTGTACACTTTCTTGTTTTAATACATTTTGTTCTAAGTACATTTTGTGTTGCATTATTATTCCATGCATTAGTCAAATTTCAACATTAAGTTAGATGTTTTAAACTTTTTGTAGTAGATGGTAAATATTAGGTGTTTGCTAGGATCATTGAGTGATATATGCTGGTGAATTATATTTTGAACTGTTTTTACATCCTTCTTATAATTAGGATGAATTTGATATGATAGAATAAGTTAATGATTGTTTATATCAGGGAGAGGTCTGGAATCATTTTTTTCTAAATTTTAAATGTCAAAGCTAATTTTATTTGTTCATCGATGACATGGTTAGGTAAATTATTGTTGACTAGGGTTAGTTTAATGTTGCTAAGTTCCTTATTGAATAATATGTCCAAAGAAGAGATTACTTTGGCTCAGTAAATCATGTTTTTATAACAGCTATTTTGTATCTGTGAGGACATTAACTTTTGTAGTTGAGTAAACATGAGTATCTGCTTGTGGGTTTTTTTGTAAAGGGAGGTGATAAAATTATGGCTATTTACATCAATTAATATGTCAAGGAAAGGGATTTTATTGTTAATGTCAAGTTCATAAGTTAAGTGTAGGACAAATTTATACTCAAAAGTTTCTTTCAGATTTTTATTTTCTTCTATGGATATGTCATCAATATAGCATGTTTATAGGAGGTGAAATTACTGAAGACTTTGTTTTCCATATCGCACATGTAGAAATTAGATAGAGTTGGTCCATGGGCCAAACCCATTATTACAACATCAAGGTCTTTCATTTGCTAGTTTCAGTACTTGTATTAAATTTTTCATGAATTTAATCAAGTTATCAACAATCGTCTAATGCATGTTTATGTTTCTTTAATGGTTGCCACTGACATGATTTTGGTTACACGCTCTCAAAGTTTTTGGTCAAGATGCACCAAAATGTGTTCTATTAGATTCATGTCAGGACTTTGGCTACCCATGGCAGTGACTTGATTCCTTGCAATTCCCTCCAAGCCTTTGCTATTTTGCTTATATGACATGGCGCTCCATCTTCTTGAAAAAGGTAGACATTCTTGTCAATCTGATTTGTTTCAAATAGTGGGAATAGTACTTTCTCTAATATTTGACAGTATATTTGACCATTCAACCCCTTGTCAACAAAAATCAGCTCAGATTTCCCTCCAAACCAGACAGCACCCTACACCATTAGTCCAATCACTCCATGTTTCACAGTCACCTGTAGACATTCAGTGTTCCCAGTCTCATTCTGATTTCTCCAAACAAACCTGTCTTGAATTCAAATATTGGCAGAATTTGCTTTTAACTGACCAAATTACAGACTGCCAAAATTCATAATCTTTGTTCTTGAATTCTCTCACCCAGTCCATATGCTTGTTCCTTTGAAATCAAGGACTTCTTTCTTGCAACTCTTTGAAATCAAGGACTTCTTTCTTGCAACTCTTTGAAATCAAGGGCTTCTTTCTTGCAACTCTTCTCTGGTAGTCTAGCTCTTTCAGAGTCTTCCTCACCCCATATGGCAAAATTTCCATGTTGTTGGCAACATCTTTGATGCTCTGATGATTGTTTCTGATGACTTCCTTCTTCAGTGCCCTTTTCATTCACTTAGACATGATGCTTGGTCTACCTGAACATTGTTCCACAAAACAATGGGGTTCATCATTAATTTCTTGACAATATTATTAACCTGGAAAAACTTAGCAATTTCACTACTTGACTTGCCACACTGATACCATCCTCTTATTTTCCCTCATTGAAATTCACCAATTTTCTTACTTCCACAGACTTTCATTGCATATACAAATATAAGTCAACTATCATACATAGATGAGAGTAGCTTGATACTAATATGGTATGGTTTGAAAAAAATATAAGATGTTATTACACAAGCCAAAATTGCTGTAATCAAGGGTGGCTAAAAACAAGTCCACTGTATATATATATATATATAGAAAGAGAGAGGCTGACAGATATAAATATAAAATGCTACATAGTGAGTGTTGGTGATAATAATAAAACAGTGCTTGATGTAAAATGGCAATAACATTTGAAACAAATATATATTTATTTTTAATATACACATATATATTTAAGACATTTTTTATGTTTATACATTCTTTTTATAGGTACAAATATTTAAGCAAATAATCTGTTTATAATAAACAGTATTAACAACACTTACTGGCCTGAATGTCTGAGAAAATTTAATAGAAAATATGCGTCCTCCCACAGGAATTGAACCTGTATCCTATATCGAACCGTCATATAGCCTGATGTGCCTTAACCAATTGGGCCACAGAGGAGGGTCCGGTTAGCAAGGTTGATTTTACTGTTTTTAAATAATTAAATAATAATGTCTTAAATAATTGTTGGACTTTGTCCATTTCATAATGTATATACATACATATATATATATATATATATATATATATATATATATATATATATATATATATTTATATATATTGGATTCATACAAATAAAATTTGTTGCTCAAGTGATTAAGGTTTCAGCAATTGATTGCTTTTTGCTAATTTTTCATTATTTTTAATTTAAGTTTGATGTAATATATATGTATATATATTTACTGTATTTGATAACATAAAAATGCCCAACTTTTTTTGAAGAAAATGTCTAAAACAATATTTCCCATTTCAGGGTATATATAAATTTGATATATAAGCCTGATTGGATGTGATTAAAAAGTCGCTTTGATTTGTTTATGCTTCTCAAATTAAATAGCTTTCAGGCTCAGATAATCAAAAGAAATTATTCGATATCTTAGCTGGTTAGGCTTTTCAACTTTTGGCTCAGATAAATGGATGTTCAGACCACCTAGTGAATCTATGCATTCACTCTCTCTCTCTCTCTTAGCTGATTGGTGACCAGATAAGTTTCAGGTCTTCATAGTCAGTCCCAAAATTAATAACTTCTTAATGGCCCCAAAGCAGATGAGTAGACATACTGGCAAATAAATAATTGCCAATGAAAATTCATAAAAAGTTTTTATTAAGGGAAAAATGTAAGTTCTCAAAAATGTTTTAATGCCAGGTCCTTTTACATTGTAGGCTATTATATATATATATATATACAATGCTTCTTTTAATATGTGGGTATTGCCATAACTTTTCAAGAAAGATAGTGAAGTGGTTTCCTATTGCCTTCCCCATGGTTTGGAATTCAGAGTTTTCCTTCTCTTCCCACCCAAGGTTGGAGAGCTTGGTTTATCCTGCTAGTTACCCTATAGATGAGGAGAGAATATGGATTCATACCTTTTCCAAGGGTATTAGTGAAAATTGAATACAGCATATTACCTAGGAATTTGAATATAAATCAAACCTCTCATTTTGATGGAAATAGCAATATATGTTTGATTTCTGAAGAATAATGTTTCTTTAGTAGAATTTCTGAATTTAGGCTGGTTATTAATGATTTCACTGTTTAAGAAAACAAAGAACAGCTAAAACTTGTTTACTCACTAAAAATAATGAGATAATAAGAATTAATTTTGGATTGAAAAATACATTTGAATATATATATATATATATATATATATATATATATATATATATATATATATATATATATTGGGCACCTCGAAGCGGTGTAATGTTTAAGCAAAGCTTGTCTAGCAAGAACAATTGTTAATTATTAACCGCATGAACGAAATGAAGCACGGAGATTACGGTTCCAAGTTCGTCTTAATCTCCGTGCTTCATTTGTTTTTGGGGCTAAAGTTTGTAATGGATGAGACTGAGAACTTTCAAAGAAATTGAATTCTCCATTTTCAAAAGGTGTGGCTCAATTGGCCATGGTTAATTGTAATTGGCAATATGCTCAACAAATGGAATTCACAAAGTTTTCAATAAACAATAAAGGAAGAAAATGAACCAGATAAAATTTATATTCAAGACAAAACTAGTCAAAGCAACAGTAATAAGGAAAAAGTTTCACAAATTAAGAATTGTATTCACATGCACAAGGGATACAGTCTGTAACATTCTGACTTCGAGATAATAAACAACAAAAATATGGCGGATGTAACCAAAGAGTGATCCATTTTTATTGGTTAAGAAGAAATCCCAGCCTATACAAATACTTTCATGGAAATTGCTCCGATGAGCTGCTCTCGCTGACTCCCAGGCTTCATGAATTCAAGGGTCCTATGAGACTGGCATCCCGCTCTCACCCTTTCACTGTTAAATGTAGCTGTCTCTTCTACTCAAATAGCTTCATATCTCGCACCTCTCACCTGTGGAACTCCCTTCCTTTTTCCTGTTTCTCTGATAGCTATAATCTCCAACTATTCAAATGTAATGCCAATAGACATCTCCAGTTGCCTTGATCCACTATCCTTCTCTTCAACCTTTCCTCTATCACTCCTATCTGCTCTCGCTCCAAATCCTATGTAACCCCTTGTGTGCTAGTGGCTTCCAGCCTTGCTTGGGTAAAATGCTCATAAAAAAAAAAAAGATGGGATGTTTTAGCGATCATTTCAAGTGTATTGAAAACAACAGGAGGAATAAATTTGAATAGATAGAGGATTTTTACATATAATAATAGAATTAATAACAAGACAAAAAGAGAGAAAACACACTTCATAGCTGAAAATAAACAAAAGCATACATTTAGCTGTTAGGAATTGTATATGTTTGACATGCATGGATGTGCGTGAGTTAATGTTTAGTTGTTTACTCTGTAAGGGAAAACATTTTTTAGTAGGGACAAGTTTCATGTTGATTCTGCTACATTTTGGAGCAAGTAGAGAGAAAGAGTGACAGAGAAGTGATCAATTGGTTCTTATATCTTCAACAAGCTTGAAAGTTCTTCCCGTTACAATGCAAATCCAAAAATGATTTTGATCACTACGTATTCCAACATCAACGGAAGAGATTTCTTTAACTTTTTATAAAAATTTTTCATTCGACTTTTTGATATTTTAATTTTTGGAAATCATCTTCGAATACGTCTTAACAACATCGCCCACGTGACAACTACGTGATCATATTTAAACAGAACGCTGATCTGTATAAAATTTCAGTTATCTGTCTGAATTAGTTGGGCTCTTATGTCCATCGTCTTTTGTGTTAAATTGTTATAAGTTATAATGTTAATTATGTTTAAATGAAAATGTCCATGAAGATGGTCTTAAATAGACCGAAACGTCCGACGTCGACTTTATTTTAACATTAATAATGCATATTCAGAATTTTGTTTTTTCTGTATTTTTCTTTCATACTGTCGGATTTATATAAAATTCTGCTAGAAAATGGCTGAAAACTGGACCATGAGTTAACCCAAGCCTTGTGAATGAAATTGGGTAGATGAAATTGTTTGAAAGTCATCAGTAGTTCTGCTAGCACAGAGTCACAAATCGTCATTACTGAGGATTTGTGTGTACTGGACTTGATTATGCAATCACTCCAAGAAATTGCAACTAAAATACACTCTGTATAGTTGCAGTATAAACCACTATCTGGTTTATATGGCAACTTTGTCTGAGTAGTCCTCTGCAACAGCAATTAGATTACCCCTGTAGTAGATTTCATAGTCTTCTAAAACTGATAGATGCATGCATGTGTGTGTTCGTGTGTGTGCATGTGTGTGCATGTGTGTGCATGTGTGTGTGTGTGAAATAAATTTTTGATTTGGATTTTCCTTCATCTCTACTCATCTCTACTCTTTAACCACAATGTTTAGACAGTCGGACTAAAGCTGTGATAATAAGGAACTATGTGTGTTAAGATGAAAGAAAGTGCAAGTAAAGATAAAAAATAAAGTTTTTTACCCACATATAAAAGAATCTTCTTAGTTTTTGCCTAGTTTTTCTTTCATTGAATCATTGTGAATGTATTCATTAAACAAAAATTTTTTAAATTATTTTACTCAGTGTTCCCAAGTAGTCCCCCATCTAAGTATAAACATAGATTGACATTGCTTAACTGTTTTCAGCTGGTATATATATATATATATATATATATATATATAGATGGCCGAATAAGTTGTATTAGCAAGGTGCAAGCCTTTATCACACTAAAAGACCATAAAGAAAATTTCAAAACCAACCCTGCATGTAGACTCATAAACCCAGCCAAAAGCAAACTAGGTAAAATAAGTAAAACAATACTAGAAAGAATTAATTCTGAACTTAGGAAGAAATTAGGAGTAAACCAATGGAAAAATACAAAAGCAACTATTGACTGGTTCCACAGCATAAATAACAAACAAAATTGCCAATTCCTACAAATAGACATAAAGAATTTTACCCATCCATAACAGAACGCATGTTAGATAAGGCCATCAAATTAGCTCAGGAACAAATAATAATAAAACCAAATGAAATCGACATCATTAAGCACTCCCGTAAATCATTATTATTCCACAATGAAGAAGCATGGATAAAGAAAGATGGGATATTTGATACTACACTGGGATGCTTTGATGGTGCAGGGACATGCGAAATCATAGGTATTTACTTATTATACGATCTAAGCAAAATAATAGATAGAAATGACACAGGACTCTACAGGGACGACGGTCTCATAATCTTAAGAAACTGTAACAAACAAAACACAGACAAAACTAGAAAAGCAATAATAAAGATTTTTAAAAATAACGGATTTGATACAGATATAAAAACTAACCTAAACGAAGTAGATTTTCTAGATGTTACCTTCAACCTAAGAAAAGGCACATATAAACCATACAGAAAACCCAATGATAAACAACTCTATATACACACATCTTCCAACCACCTGCCTTCTATAATCAAACAGATACCAAAATCGATTAACCGCAGACTTTCAGACAATTCCTCCAATGAATCCATATTTAACAAAGCTAAGAAAGACTATGAAACAGCCCTAAAAGATAGCGGATTCCCAGCAACACTCATATACTCACCACAGAACACAAAAAAGGCCAACAGGAGAAGAAATATGATATGGTTCAACCCACCGTACAGCAAAAACGTAAAAACAAACGTAGGAAAAATATTCTTCAAACTCTTACACAAACACTTCCCGGAATCAAGCACCCTACACAAAATATTCAACAAAAAAACACAGTAAAATCAGCTACAGTTGCACCGAGAACATGGCACAAATAATAAAAAAGCACAACAGGAAAATTATCAACAAACCACATGAACAAATTAAACCCACGTGCAACTGCAGAATAAAGAACGAATGTCCCTTAAACGGAAATTGTTTATAAAACAACGTAATATACCAAGCCACGATAAAATCACCAGATAATGAAGAAAATGTATACATAGGAGTAACTGAAGGACCCTGGAAACAAAGAAATTATACACACAAAACATCTTTCACTAATAGTAAATATGCGAACAGTACAATGCTTTCTAAGTATATCTGGGAAATTAAAAACAAAATGCACATCACAACAAAAATAACTTGGAAAATAAGGAAAAGATCATGAGCCTATAACAACCAATTAAAAACTTGCAAACTTTGCTTGAAGGAAAAAATAGCTATCATTACTTTCCTAGACCAAAATAAATTATTAAATAAAAGATCCGAGCTCATCTCAAAATGCAGACATGAAAACAAATTTTTACTACATTACTTAAAAATCGAAAACGGAAAAAATAAAATAAAATAAAAATAAATAAACAAATAAACAAAATAACAATAAAATAAGCAAAATTAATTAACCCAAACAAATTACCAAATCACACCTGTTAGAATAGACGAAATAGAATAATAATAATAAACAACAAAACCAAACCAAAATATCAGACGAAAAAAATAGCTATAACTGTTAAATAACGAAAAAAAAATATATATATATATATATATACAAAAATATATATATATAAAATATATATATATATATAAATATATATATATATATAAAATATATATATATATATCCTATGTTACTCAAAAATCAAAAACTGAAAAGAGAAAAATATACAAATAAATAATAACAAATAAAATAAATTGACCTAAATTCATCCAAATAAATAAATAAATAAACCAATCCCGATAAAGTTAATGTTAGAAAAAAATAAATAAATATAATTAATCCAAATAAATAAAATTAAAAACTGTTTCCGCCAAAATAATAGAATAAACTACAACAATCAACCCCAAAATCGAACAAATAGTTTTAATTAAATTCTCAAACCAAAACAAAACTATTAAATAAGTGATATAAACAAATTTTTACCACGTTAAAAAAAAAAACACCGATTAAAAACAAATAAATAAATATATATATAAGACAAGAAACAAAAAATAAAAATAAATAAAAACAAGCAAAATAATTTAACCTAAATAAATAAATAAACAACTTCCAGTAAAATAACCGCCAAAATAGACTACCCACAATGCACCACTGACCCGTATATATATAAATAGCAGAGAAAAATAACAGCACACGTAGCCTGACGATTGCATATAACATGAAACAGACTGTCGCCTCTAAGTGTTGACTTCTATGTTCACCTTTATATTTACACACACTCTATCTCTGATATTGAGCACTTTATCCCATAAATATAGCACATCTTAAGACTATATTTTTTCATATATATATATATATATATATATATATATAAAAGTGAACATAGAAGTCAACACTTAGCGGCAACAGTCTGTTTCATGCAGGTCTTAAGTGCCACTTAAGATTATCACACAAAATTTCATAACTGAATCAATTAAGCTGTCAGATATATATATATATATATATATATATATATATATATATATATATATATAAAACTATCTGTAAATTTGCTCATACAGAAGTTTCCTAACAAAAAGTAGATTAATATTGTATATACAAATGTGGATTAATAACCTGACATCAGATTAATCCTGATTTGAAATTTTCAGTATATAATAATCAAACTTTATTTTAATCATTTAACTGCAAGCAAGACGATAATGCCGCTAAGACAAAAGGGGGTTACTGGGAGTGTAAGAGAACAAGACGAATTTAGAAGGAACTGGAAACCCAATTCTTAAACAGAAAACTACTCCTATTCAAGAAATCAATGTGATTAATATCCCCCAGTGAATAAAGTGTTGCCTGAATTTCACTATTTATTTTTACTAGTTTTTCTTATTTTTATTCTTGCCTTACATTACAGCATTTTTGTTGTTATAGTGAAGCAATAACTAGTCAAAAACTAATAATAAAAAAGCTTCCACTAAAGAATTTGAACAACCAAAAATAAACTCTTTTCCAATGTGGTTGAAATCTTTTATGCTTCAGTATAGAATAATCTATGAAACCAGATGAATTATACCTCTTTTGGAGGATGGTAGAAACAGCAAAAATAAGGAGAGATATTAAAATAAAGTTTGGAATAAAGTTAATTTCAAGATTGTGTTACTTTTTTTCACCACTTTTTTTTTTCTTTTTAATCCACTTCTAAGCCTCCAAGCAAATGAGAACAAGTCATCAGCCTCACATTCTGATTGAAGCTATAACCTATATTTTTGCAATGGGATAACTCTTTTTTAATGGGTGGATCAACTTTGGTGTTCTTCAGATAATTTATGTAATTCACTTTCCTAAAGAATTCTTCATGTAGCCTTTGTTCATAAATCCCTCAATCTTTCCTGCTTTTTAATTCACTCTTTCTTTCAGCCAACCAGGATATTAATAGTTCTGTTGATGGAATCAAAAAATATCTTGGCAGAACAGATCAAAGTTGCCTCAATTGATCTCAGATCAGTGGATACAAAAGATTTTTTGATTCATTCCATCTAATCATTTATCCCAATAGTCTGCCACTGACAATGGGCATAGGGAAGGTAATTTAAGGGATGATATTGTGGGAGTATATTACATTATAAAAATAAAAAAAAAATTGTTGCTATACATACACACACACACAAACACACACATATATAAGTATGTTTCATGGCCTGGAGATTGCATTCAAGTATGAAACAAACAGCCACCAATTGGTGTTCACCTCAGTGTCCACATTTCTTATATTTACGCTTGCTCTATCTCTAATTTTGATTACTTTTACCTATAAATATATATAAATATGTATATATATATATATATATATATATATATATATATATATATTACATGAATCATTCATACAAAAACTTCTATATCTGTTTTTTGTATGAATGATTCATGTAATGTAAATTGAACTGCACCACATACTTGATATATATATATATATATATATATATATATATATATAAATAATTTTTATATATATTATTTATATATTATATATGTGCAGTACTTATTGAAAAGTGCTCAATATCAGTGATAGAGCTAACATATTTAGTTGGATTGATGTGAGTTTGTGACCTTGGATTTCATTTGTCTGATGATCACAAGTAGCGTGAAACCCAGGGTCACAAACTCACATCAATCCAACTAAATATATATATATATATATATATATATATATATAGATAGATAGATAGATAGATATATGCAAGATCAGATCCAAAAGTATCATGACTGGTGTTATAAAAAGAAGATTACAACACATATCAATTTGGCATTAAATCTCCTTTGAAGTACTCCCATTCTGAAGCCACACATTTTATCCAACAGAGTTTTCCTTGATGGGAGCATTACTGGAAATCATTAACTGGGATACCAAGTGGCTGTCTCATTGCATTCATTTAAGTTTCCTCAACATCTTGAAATCTTGTTCCTTGCAAGTGGGATTTGATATTTGGGTAAACGAAAATGTCACAAAGAGCAAGATCTTGGAAATATGGTGGTTGTCAAACCTGGAAAATGTTTTGCTTGGTCAAAAACTGCCAGAACCTCTGTAGAATGGAGAAACAAACATAGTCTGCACACTTTCTTTACAAGCACTGCTATAAACAAGAGAAGTGAGCAAGAGTATTATAAATTAGTGTGCATGTGTGACAGAGTACAAAGTCAATTTGTGCCAAGCAGTTTTACTCTACATATGTTAGCTCTGTTATCATAGCAACAGTCTCAATACTTTTTATTAGACCATATATATATATATATATATACACATACATACATATATATATATATATATATATATATATATATGACGTCACACATTATGAAATGGACAAAGTCCGACAATTATTTTAAGACATTTTTATGTTTATACATTCTTTTTTATCTATAAAAAAATGTATAAACATAAAACATATATATATATATATATATATATATATATATTATTTTTAAAATGAAAGTAAAGTTTAAGTAGTAAGTGTAAAACAATGAAAAGGACAAATGACTACAACATTCTACATACATTCAGACAGTTCCATGCATGTATGTAAACATGCACATGCATACATACATTGTGAAAAAAAAACTTACGCCTATAAAAAGTACATATATAAAAGAAAAATTTGAGATGTATAAGCAGTCAATTGCTGATATTCCTTGATGAATGGATAGTGATTTCTCGAGGGTTCATCTATGAAATTCTGGAGTCATAGTACTGAAGATAACATCAATCAGCTAAGGGACAAAACTTTTGAATTAATTCTCTCTCTCACTCTGTCTCTTACTATATATATAATATATATAATATATATATATATATATATATATATATATATACATATATTACACTTAATACTTAAACTTTACTTTCATTTTCTCTTTTTCCTCTTTTCTTTCAATTAGAGCCATTTTGACTTCCATCTTTCTAGACATAAAATAACAAACAGTGAGTGCTGGTGGGAATAAAATAATGCTTGATGTATAAGAACAGAGATGAAATTTATAATAATAATCATAAATATACATTTTGTTCCTCTCTGTTAGCAACAATCTGAGTTTCATGTATGAGGCAATAAACAGGTGTGTTTGAGTTTTCAATCTGCACCTGATGATTGCCTGATGCATGAAACTCAGAGTTGTGCCAACAGAAAGGAACAAAATATATCTTTATTATCAATATATATATAAATATATATATGTGTGTGTGTGTGTGTGTGCATTCATGTGTTTGTATACATATATATATATATTCACTTTTTATTTATTTATATATATATATATATATATATATATATATATATATATATATATATATATATATGTATGTGTATATATAATATATATATATATATATATATATATATATATATGCAATTTTAATATATATTATTTATATATTATATATGCACGGTACTTATTGAAAAGCACTCAATATCAGTGATAGAGCTAACATATTTAGTTGGATTGATGTCAGTTTCATGCCAGTGTCACAAACCCACATCAATTCAACTAAATATATATAAATATATATATATATATATATATATATATATATATATATATGTGTGTGTGTGTGTAATTTTTATATATATTGTTTATATATTATACATGCACAGTATTTATTGAAAAGCACTCAATATCAGTGATACAGCTAACATAAACCCAGAAAATAAAAATAAATGCAAGATTAAAAAAAGAAAAATAATGAAAGACGAGCAAAGTAAGTGGTATTTTCTGACTACACAATAAACATCAATTGATGTTAACTGTGTGTGCATGACAATGTCAGGGTACCTTATGCAGTTAGGAATTGGTGATCATTGTAGTGGCTTGAAAAAGTTTTTAATGATCTGACTCTTACTGGAAATCAAATTAGAAGTCTTTTCTCCAGGAGAAAGGATTTTTCTCATTGTGTTAACATATAGTCCAAACTGACTGTTTTATTGTTCTTAGTAAGTGAACCCCACTATTTGTCAGTGAAGAAGAGAGTTAAAGTGAATGAGAAAATGACTTACAATCTTTTTTACTCTTTACTTCTTAGCAGTTTGAGGCCCATGTGTTCACTAAGATGCAAAAATTCTCACTGAAAGATTGTAGGAGAAGAAACTCCATTTAAAAGGAAATCCCTCAACCTCTCACTAATTGATAATTCTTTCACAGTCAAATTAAAAGATACTCATGTCTGCCACATTCTTCCTATTCTTTTTTTTTTTTAATGACTGATGCACCACCACACCCCTGGATGGAGACTTGCAACATCACACCCAAGTCTGACTATCAACTGACCCTATATAATTTATTTGTTTATATTTCTTTTGGTGAGAATTTTCATATATTGGTAAATCTTCTGAACTCCAGGGTATGGATATTTGTATGGCATGGTGGAGTAATGTATAGTGACTTGGAGTGAAGAATCGGAGAGCTGAGTTTGAATTCCACTCAAATTCTTTACATTCACTTTTGTGCTAGTACCCTTGGGAAAGGTATGAATCCTCTTCTTCTCCTCCCCAACTATAGGTAAATAGCAGAGCAGACTGAGTTCTATAGCCTTGGATGGCAACTGGTCTACTGCAGAAAGAAATGGCAACCTACTGAGAGAAAAAATCTACCTTGTCAGTCATATATCAAAAAATACATGATCACCTCAGAGTGTATCTCACATGGCACATAACTGACTGATATGAATGTGAAAATTCAAAGTGTCAAAAAAGAATAATAAACCAACCTTTCTGTGTTTTTGTGACTTGCAACTGTAATTATAATTTGGTGAAGAATGTTTCATAATCACAAGAGCCATAACTGATTAGGGTCATATGTGTACCATTTGTACAGTAACAGTTGTGTGTCTTGGCTAAGGTAGCCTGATGGAGCCCAACCGTCTCTAGAATAGCTTTAAATTCAGAGTTTTTTCTTTCCCTAGACCGGTTGCTATAGGACCAAGTCTGTTCTGCTATTTACCCATAGCTGGGGAGAGAAGAGATGGATTCATACCTTTCTCAAGGGTATTTGCATGTATGAATATAACAAACTCATCTCATTGATTCCTCAATCCGAGCTGATATCCATTAGTCCACCATATCTCCAGATGGATTCATACCTTTCCTAATGTTACTTGCACATAAGTAAATATAATGAACTCATCTGAATTCAAACTCAGCTGGAATTCAAACTTGGCTCTACAATTCCTTAATCTGAGCTGCTATCTATTACCCCACCATGACTTCATGAAGAATATTTACTCAGCATTGATTGGCTGAAATAGAGAACACCATAGAATTTAAGTAATGAGATTTCAGCAGCTGTTGCTTTTTTATTTACAGGGAACTAAAACTTTGCCAAGAATTTTAAGTTTCAATAAGCAGAAAATGTGATTAGGTCAACCAATCACTATTTGCTAAATATGTTTGAAAAAAATTAGTGCAAAAACTGATTTCTATACTATGTACAAGACACTCTAGCAGACATCATAACATTATTTTTAATTCAGTAATAAATTGTGTTAAACTAGATCAGGGATAATAAGAAATCTCACCAGAAACTTTTTCTTACTAATTTGGAAAGAGAAATATTGTTACTCTATCTACAAATCAAATCCATCAAAGCTATTGAAGATTTTGGCAGTAACTCTGAGTTTAATTAATCATTTGATGGATTAGGTTGATAATATAATATTATTGCTATCTTCTTTAGAAATGACTGTAAAACACTTTCCCCTTCCCAATTTATAGGCAGAAACACACAAATGCATGCTGGGATTTTTTTCAATTTCATCTGACTCAGTCCTGGTTTTTCTTGTCTTGAAGTCAGAATGCTACATTCACTCATCCAAACTTATTTTTATTTATCAAACCCAATTCATAGTTTGTGAACTTTTTGCCATATTATTGTTGCTTTGCCTTATTACTGTTAACTTGCCTTGCATATATTGCTTGCTTGCTTTATATTGTTTTTTTCTCTGTTCTTTTCATTTCTTTTTCTTGCTTATTGCAAACTTTGTCAATTCTGTTGGACAGTTCTGTCATTTATTTTACATTTAATCATGGTCACTCACTCTTCAACTGCTGTACAGACCAATAAGAATATGAAACTAAATCTCTTATTTATAACATTATTATTTATTCAATGCCAGACATCATCAGCTACTTTCAGTATAAGAAATTACATGAGCATACATCAAGCTTTTGGAGATAGACACAGTGATGGCCTCTTTTTAGTGATAAAACACTAGCATTTGTTTCTTATGTTCAAATCAATGAATGAGTTTCTCTTCAGATTTGAGGCTCAGTGAGCCAGTGCATTTGAAGTCTACTTGTATGTTCTATAAGGGGAACCTAGGATTTGATTTTTGAAGTTGTCATTCAACTGCTACAGGAATTCAAGTCACCCCGGTTCAGAAGGAAAATGACACAGAAGAATTTAGGCTACCCATCAGTGCTGACAAAAATTGAAACAACCCATGCTCTTTCCACCTCAAAGAAAAGTCATCAGCTGGTGTGGTTAATCTAACTAAATCCTCACTGTTATAACAAAAGAAACAACAAACTTTATTCATACAAAAAAGTGTTACCAAATTTCTCTTTGAAAAATATTCAGAGAAATATTTCTCTTTTTCTTTACTTAAAAAAGGTTTATTTTCAGAGGACCTTCTTATACAGTAATATATTTTTTTTAATTGGTATCACCCCATGTAAGACAGTAAAGCCACTAAGACACAAGGATTACAGGATGTGGAAGAATTAAGAACAGAAATATTAATAATGAGCAGGAAGAGCAAAGAGTATTCAGGAGGACATTTTAATTGTAAAAAGGCATGTTTCATTTTCCCTGTTAATTTACATGTTTTGGTCATCATCAGGCATGCAAGGCATTACATTTGTGTCATTCTTTTTTTTTTGTATGTTATGAATAATTTTTATCGTTGTTTTTAAACTTGTCTCATGTCAGCTGTATCATTTGTTGTGTGTCAATAAATTGGTGTTACTTCATACATTTATTTGAAATATTTGTCTCATAGGATTTTTTTTATAAAAAATTCCTATGCAAGTGCATGCATTGTATATTGCCTTTATAGCTGGTCTGATGATCCAGCTATGAATCTTGAGATTCTTGACAAAAGTCAAAGAAAGGTATTGGCATCTTGACTTCAGCCATTCTGCCATCATCATGATATGGCTTCTCTTTGTCTTTTCTATCAATATTTTCATAGCAGTTGTTCTAATGAGTTCTTATCCTTGGTACCTTGACCACATGAATTTAAGAATACTACAAAATTGGCAATTAGGTCTCATTATTTTGTTACTGAAATAACTAGATATAACCATAAGTTCTATTCTAATAGTTTCTTCTCCTGTACTTCTTGCCTGTGGAAAACTCTTCCAGTTTTTTATTTCACTGTCACCTACAATCTTCAAAAATGTAAATGCAATGTCAATCACCATCTTCTGTCTTCTTGAATCTGTTCTTTTATTTTCCTTCCTCCTCATTAAAGTTTTCTCATTCTTTCACTATCAGTAACCCCTTGCAACTTAATGGCATTATCACCTTGCTCTTATTTATTGGAGGATGTTAATTTTTGTTCAAGATAGTTCTCATTCCAACTATGAATAACTATGTCATCAGCACAGCCACCTCACTATCATTACACTAGCCTCAAGAAAAAAAAAACCTAGCAATATTGTTTTCTATTGGTAGATTGGGATTTGGTATAGAGTACTTAAATGATCAGTGCCCATCTTTTCAAATCTGTACTTGAAAATGTTCATGGCATAATCTAAAAAGAGGTTAAATAGATTGAGGTTTCCATTTCATTTTGAGGTTTCCATTTCATGTGCCTGATGAGTGAAAATCATTACCAACACATTCATATTATATTTTAAACAATTCTATTCTATCAGTAATGCTTGCTTTCATTCCTGATCAGTGATAATTGTTTTGTGCAAGATGCAGTATTTTTTTTATTACATATATTTTTGACGAATATCTTTATTTTGCTTACATTTTTTCCATGACATTTTTCAATGGTATATTCTCCAGCATTCAAGTGAAACTGGAGAAATTCAGAACAATTTACACAATTCTTTTTTTTTATCTTTGCATTCTTCTACACGTTTTCTTTTTTTTTCTCATTCTTTTTTCTTTCTTATTTCTGTCCAATAAAAGCAATAGAAAAAATGCATGTCAGCTGGAAGTGAAGACACATAGCAACAGCATGTTTTTGGCATTAACTTGATTCTTTTGGCCACACACACACATGCACACAAATACACAAGCACACACAGATATATATATATATATATATATATATATATACAAGGAAGTTCAGAAAGGTTATCAGCCTGATTAAGAAAAGATTCCAAAATAAAACCTGATTTTTGATTAGTTGGTCAAACTTTACATCAACTCTCATATACTCAAACACATATAGATAGGTATGATATATGTGCATGATGGAAAATGTATGACAAAGTGGAAATATGTTTTTGCATGACGCATTTTGTCCATTAGGACTTCATCAGACTAATTTTGTTACATTGGTATGACTACATATGCACACAAACTAAGGATACTGGAAATTTTAAAATTAATTTTTTTTTAATATGATCTATATTTCTCAGATGAAGTATTGTAATTATTTACACATTTTACATTGCTCAGACTGTTGTCCCCATCTTTGCTGCCATATTCACAACATTTTGGCTGTTATACTCTCCAGCCTTCTTCAAATAATTGAAATTTTGAATTGAACCCTTTATTTCATCCACTAGGGTAGATTGTTCTATTTCCACGTGCCACGCCTCTTTCAGACGTCTCAATTATCTCCCTTTAACTCAAATCTCCAAGTATTTGTTCACTACTGCAGTAGCCGAGCATTGAACTCACAACTTTTTGGGTCAAGTCACTGGATCTAACCAATGCTTTTATCTACTGACAGGAAAACTGTTTTCTAAGTGTTGTTATCCTCTTGTACCCTTCTACCCCACTTTGTCAGAGCTGCTGCTATGTACTATACAATGTAACAACTACCCTGGGTACATGGCAGCAGCTCCAACAAACTGCCTACCCTATATGATGGGATTATCGGAAAAAGTACAAAAGAACTATGGTTCATATAACATCAGGACGACCCTCAAAAGTGGTTCAACACTTCACAGACGCCTCTTCCATGTAAGACCCCCCGAATAGAGGAGAATATGATTACGGACTGTGTGTATGCTATCCTGTGCAGCAGTGGTAAGAAATATAAAGGTGAAACAGGGTGCCCCGCCCACCTTATGGTAAGACTGCAAGAACATTGTAAAGCCGTAGCATGAGGGGAAATAGAAAAATCAGATTTAGCTGACCACATATGGAGGGTAAAAGAAGATCATTGTCCTCTGTGGGATGAGGTTGAAATAATAGACAGAGAATATCATTGGAAAATACAAAAACTTAAAGGAATCAGCACATATGCTCAGCCACAAAAATTACCTAAGCTGACCAAGCAAAGAAATGAATACAATATGGGAACCAGTAATATGGAATGCTAGAGAAAAGCAACAATAACAACAAAAATTGCAATATGATTTCTGGTAAAAAAATGATTATTGAGATATTAAGTTTATAAGTCCCAAAAATTCATATACTGATGTGCCATGATGACACATGAGCCAGTGGATAAAAGCATTGGTTAGATTCAGTGACTTAACGCAAGGTGTTGTGAGTTCAATATCTGGCTACTGCAGTGGTGAACAAAAGCTTGGAGAGTTGAGTTAAAGGGAGATAACTGATACATCCACAAGAGGTATGGCATATGGAACTAGAACAATCTACCCTGGTGGATGAAATAAAGTGTTGGGTTTAAAATTCCAATCAACTCAAGAAAGGCAGAGCATATAAAGGTCGAAAAGTTGTTAATGTAGAAACAATGATGAGGACAACAGTCTGAACAATGTAAATAGTGTAAATAATCTAGTCATTTTCATTTAATTTTTTTCTTTTTCTTTTTGTTTCCATCATTTTGTTATTAGATATCCCACACTGCTATAAGAGAAGTAATGATGAAATGGTGAAATGTTGTAAGAACCAGGCTGCAGATTTATTGTAGATGACCTTGTGATCAAAGTATTCTCTAAATATTTTTGTCTCAGTGAATTATTTTTTTCTTTTGAACAGAGTATCATATTTATATCAAAATAGTGGTCACTATCATTATGGTGAGCAACTAATGCATTTGATATATTGTTTCATAAAATGTTTCTTTTCTGTACATATCTTTTATTTTGATTCCTTGAAGTTTCTCTTATGTATTTTTTGTGACAATTATTACAGGCAATCAAGTAAATTCCTCCTTCAAGTTTTAGCTTATTGTTTTGTTTAGTGTTGAATAAGAATTTTATTGCTTTAGATGTAGTAGCAACAAATTTTATGTGGAGTTTAGATAGATTATTTTCAATTGTAGTTGTGATAGAGTTAGTTGCTAGGATAATATATTTCTTTTATTCATTGGATTTGTTAGGAGGAGCCATTTTTCTATTTTGGGATATTTTATGGGTCTTTTCAAATTGAATATAAAATAATTAGGGTACTGAAGAAGCTTGAAAGTGTTTTCAATGTATTTATCCACTTCATGTAAATATTGAGGGTTGCAAATTCTGAGTGCTCTGAAGTAGAATCTGATGAATATACCATGATTTTATTTTGTTCTGATGAGAATAGAAATTCATTAGATTGTTTTTGTTGGTTGATTTCTAGTGAATACCAAGTTTTAAGCTATTGTTAATGTAGTGTAGCATGATATCTAGGAAAGATAAAGAGTTATATTCTTCCATTTTGTATGTAATTTCTATTGTATGTTCAACTTTGTTTAGTTTATCTACAAGGTCAAGTAAATCAGTATCACCAGGATATATTAATAGAGAATCATCAATATATTGGAAGTATGTTGATTGTTTAGGTAAAATACTTTTGAAGGAACCAGATTCGAGAAATTCTAAAGAAGTACATGCCATCACTCCACTAAAAGGTGATCAAATTGGTAACCCAAATTTTTGTCTGTGAAATAGCATTGATCGGTGATGAGACAGCAAATATTTTATTATTTTAGCTGTTTTTAGTGAGAAGTTTCACTTTGATTGTATTAGATACTTTTTTGGGGCTATTTAGGCATTTTTCAACTGGGACAATGGTGTAAATGGATTTTATATCTAAATTGGCCATGAGTTTGTCAGTCATATCTATTTCCCTTAGTTTTTCTACTAAGCTGCCTGAGTTAAATCAGCCCATCACATATAAAGAACTAGCTAAGTAGATATGGTTGTTGTTGTGAATGCTCTGTTGTAGTGATAAGCAAGTTTGTGCAGGTCATGCTGCACCATTTGCATACTGTCAATCAAAAATGTACATTGCCTGGGTTGTGGTTCTTTCCTTAAGTTACTGGGGGTTAAAAAGATTGCCCCTGACTTGGAAGCTAATGGCTGTACTGCTATCTGTATTCAGGGTTTAACACACAATGAACGTTATTACTGGTATATACATATATATATATATATTGCTGTCATTATCTGAGACAAAAAGTATAGCTGAACAATACTGACAATGTTATGCAATAATAATAATAATAATAATTATTATTATTATTATTATTATTATTATTATTATTTAGTAATAATAAGGAAGCCAACAAATTCAAAACAGAATTTCTGCAGAGTAAAAGAATATAAAAAAATAAAGCAAATGCAATGTGCCAAATGCAAAAACGATGTCAAGATAAACCTCTTCATGGTCAATACTCTGCCTGTACCAAACAAGCTGATGTAGAAAAATCCTGTACCCATCAGTGGTTATGTAGTAGAAGGTTAAAAGCTGAAACCAAAGATTTTATTCTTGCTGCATAGGAACAAAGCTTGTTAATTAGAACAATGCTTGCTAACCAAGAAGATATATTGAAAAACTGTGTTAACCCGAAATTCAGATTCTGTGATAAATATCCAGAAACAATAGACCATCTTGTATCAGATTGTGTGGTATTGGCACCCACTGAATATAAAACTTGGCATGACAGATTGGGCCAATATCTGCACTGGAAAATATGCAACTTTTATGGAAAGGAAATTGCAAGAAATTGGTATGAATATTACCCAGAGCTAGTTGCAGACATAGTACCTGTAACAATTGTATGGGACTTTACAATATAGACAGACAGAACAATCAAATTAATCACCCAGACATCATGATCAAAGACTGCAAAAACAGAATGTGCTTTCTTATTGGCATTGCAGTCCCTGCAGATTGTAATGTGTCTTTGAAGATCTTCAAAAAAACTATCAAAATACAAGGTTCTTGAATTGAAATCTCAAAAATATGGCATATAAGGACATCAATAATTCCAGTTGTAGTTGCACTCTCGGGTTGATTAGAAAAGCTTCTGATAGACTCACTGAAGAGATTCCTGGTAGCCAATGCTCCAAGTACAGCACACATATTATGAACTGATTTATCTATGTAAAATGTGTGTGATATTAACTTCTTTTTAAATTTTTAATTTATGTTTTTTTTTACAAAAATGAACAGATGTAAAATATCATGAAGCTATTTTTGACCTTAGCTTTCTGGTTGGGACCCAGAAGGAAATGTGTATACAACAGAAATTGAAGGAAATAATAATAATAATAAAAATAATAATGGTTCACATGCTACAGCAGGTATGGTTTTGATGGCTACTGAGTAGGTTCAGTACTACCGATTTACTTGTCAGTTACCATTTTCATATATCCAAATTTGTTGTCACTTTTCAGTGGTGCCCTTGCAGAATACCTTGGCACTGTCAATGCTGGAGGTCACAATATGACAACCCTTCACTTTGCAGATAACATAGATGGTCTAGGTGGTAAAGAAGTGGAACTTATTACTCTGATGAAGAACCTGAATGAAATAGATATGGCAAAAGATTAATGCTGGAAAAAAATCACATCAAAGAATGAGAAGTGCTTTCAACCAAGATAAAAGTTAGTTAGTAAGCCAATTCAAATATCTTGGCTTGATTATCAGTAAAAAAAAAAAAAAAAGACTCCGGAATAAAAATAATTGTTTTTATTATTTTATCTTATTATATCAATTCTTTTCAAAGTTAGTTATACATTGGTAGCAGGTGTTTCTCCAGTTTGCTTTGTTCTCAACAGCAAGTTCGAACTCCTCTATAGGAATGTTTGCAGCATTTAAATTGTATTTGAGTTTGTCCTTGGAGCGTAACAATATATATATATATATATATATATATATATAAAAGTGAACATAAAGTCAACACTTAGAGGCGACCGTCTGTTTCATGCTAGATGCATTCGTCAGGCCTGACGATTACATCTAGCATGAAACAGACAGTCGCATCTAAGTGTTGACTTTTATGTTCACTTTTATATTCGCATGCTCTATCTCTGATATTGAGAACTTTATTCCATAAATATAGCACATCTTAAGACTATATTTCTTCATATATATATATATATATATATATATATATATATTGTGTAAAATGCCATCAGGCAAGAAACAGATCCACTAGAAGACCTCATAACTACCATAAAGAAGAGGAAATTGAAATGGTATTGCCACATCACAAGAACCAGCAATCTTTCCACTGCAATCCTACAAGGTACCACACCTCAGCCAAAAGAAAAAGAGGTAGACAGAGGTAAAAGTGGGCTGACTGGCAATGTCACTGAGTGGACTGGAAGCTCTTTTACAGGGACTCAAGCATTGGCATGCAACTGAGACATCTAGAGAGCTGATCAGGTGCGCAGTTGGGTGTATATCCTAGATGCTGACAGATTGTGCATTTCTGTTCTTGAGTCAGGGTAGTGGGGAAGGCTCATGGCCAAGTGTTGACGAGGTAGTTTTTTTTTTAAGTTTGAAAAATGAGGGAGCCAAAGTGACTTGGGTGTAACAATTAGATACTTGGGAACACCCTCAATTAAAGATGGTCTGAAATGACCTGGTTGCTCAACATGAAGATATTTCTACCTACTGGGTCTCACCTGAAAGGTTATACACTGCTTTTATCAAAACCTCTCATCATATTGTGTTCAGTTGTAATGCATGTGCCTAGTATACTATTATCAGATTGGACCTCATGATAGGTATACTGGGCTTCTTATATAGACACCCTAGTGTCACTTTTTAGCATGCTGCTCTCTTATTCAATAATACTAAGAATAATATAGTAGAGTCATTGTCTTGCGTACACAAAATAAGCTTTTAAAGAAAGGTTTGTAAAATAAATGAAAACACTTTTGATGTAGCCAAATATGACTGTTGCATTTCATGACAGCTTAGCAAAAATGTTATTTGCAGAAGAGAAAGAATTTGTTTTCGACTGTTCTGATTTCTTTATAAGAATTCCTCTTGTCCAAAAAAACTGATACTGCAATTTTGTAAGCTACTTGGTGGCAGGGAATAGGTTATAATGAATTCTTTAGTTACTTATGCACTAACCAACACCAGCAAAAAAGAATCTCATATGTACAAGCCAATCATTAAACAGACTAAATGATCAGTCAGCCTTTTAATAAACAAATTATTGATATTAGAATTTGGCAATGTAGAGCATTGAACTGGAGATTTATATTTTAATTTCAGTTTCTTGTTATTTTGCTTATGACATAAACACAATGTACACTCTTTCAAAATCTTACAAATGCTGTGCTCTTATAATATTATGGTTACTAAGATGTAGAATAATAATTGAACAAAAGTGGTGAATGTCAAATAGCTATTCAGACATCATGTTTCACTTCTTTATGGCAGGCACCTTCAGGTTGAAATGAAAGAGAAAGAGAGTAAAAGGTTATAAGTATCCTTATCAGATATTATGACAAGAAAGATTTTTTTATTTTTGTATTGAAGTCATTAATGTTTGCTGGATTTGAAATTAGCCCACTCTGAGAAGATCTCTTTTTTCTCTATTTTCTCTTATAGTAAGAAGCATTGTTAAATGATTGTATTGCTAATTTTCTTTTGTAATTTTTTTGTAAATTGAGTGCTGTATTATTTTGTATACAATTTAAGACATTTTGTTTCAGAATTAAAGGCTAAAATGGTGGAGATTTGTACTGTGCACAAATGTAATTTTTGGTAATTTTTCTGACTTATCAACAAAGAAATGGTGGAGATGGCAGATACAGAAAAATATGGTCTTCTTTATATCACCCAAATAGCGCTATTGCACAAACTTTTATGATATGATATGATAAAAGACAAAATAAAGCATATTGATAGCACACAGAGAAAAGAAACTATGGAAACACCCAGACAATAAAAGTAGGAAGGAAGGATTAAGCATAAACTGAAAGAACACAGAATGTATGGTTTTCAGCAAGAGGGTGTTTTTATCAGGTTATGGCTTGTTATTAGAAGCTAAGAAGGTGGTGTGTCAATGGACAAAAAGTAAAAATGTTGAAATGGTTGAGAAAATAGACAAACAAAAGAGTGAAAAAAAAACAAGATAGATATTTTTATTCTATTGAGGACATTTTCATGAAGAGAAAATGTCAAAGATATTGCAAAAATAAAGTGTGAATTCAAGAAATGTTCTTAAAATTTTCTCTAAAGAATGAAGGGAAAGTTGAACTTACTCTGTTGGTGAATCAAAAACTGAGTGAGGTGTATTATCCATGCAATATGCATCTATTGCATGGTGCACTAATTTTAGCATCCTATCCCAATCTTGGCTTGAAGTGAAAGAGAGCTAGATTCTTTGAATTCACAGCATGCATGTTCCTAGGTTTTCTTTTTACACATACCCAAAATATGCTGCTGCTCATTGGGATATCAATGCATATCTAGCAAAAAGGCTTAACATCTGCTACAAAAGACAGCCCAAGATATGAACTAGAAAGTGGAGATGTCAAAATCAAGTACAGAAATGTAAGTCTTTTAACAGAGGACAGAAAATGTGACATCAAAATTTGAAGGTCCCTTGGACTAACAAAACTGCTTTCCAAAAGCAAAACAATTTATTAAGAAACTGGAAAAAATTCATTAGAAATAAAGAAAAGAATATTGAACTGCAATGTATTATCAATCTTCCAATATGGCAGTGAATACTGGATAATTTCCTCACAGATGAAGTGGAGACTTGGGGCAACAGAAAGGTAGTGCTACAAAACTATGCTAAGAATATGATGCACTGATAATGTGAGCAACAAATAAGTTTTAATGAACATAGAAACAAAATTGGAATCTGAAAGAGAGAGTTGAAATTTCAAGTCACATAATGAGGAAAGAAGGCTTGGGAATTTAATACACAAATGGCACACTGTAGGCAAGAGGAGCAGAAGGAAACAATGAGTAACCTACTGAACAATCTTGTGTATGATAAAAAAGGGATGTTGTTTGTTGTTTTGTTTTATGACATATCAAACTCAGTGGGTCATTTAATGCCAACAAAATTTTGAAATAGATTCATAGCAATAGTTTGATAAAAAAGGTGTGTATGTATTCATATATATTTAAACCATTTTTTTATTACAAAATATTTCTGGGATTAAACCCATTATGACACAAGTATGAGTGTTAACTATTTGCCCATAGCTGGAGCCCTAACAGGTGCTACCACCCCGGGTCAGAATGAATCTGGAAACACCAGCAATTAAGAGGTGGTTCCATGCTCCTCAAAACCTCCTGATTGCTGTTGGGCATAGTTTATCGTCCTACCCTGGACATGGAGGTAGTTTATCGTCATACCCAGGATTGGATAAAAGAGGGAGTGAGAGTAATAGTAAAGAGACAAAGATGACTGGGTGAAAGGAAGAATACAAATTTATGGAGAGCCAAAATCATTCACATGATTTGCTTTATGCTCAGATGTCATTTTTTGGCAATT